>VWZE01015785.1:507604-557743 GCA_013396675.1 Eubucco bourcierii
AGGCAGGTGTCAGTCAGCACCCCCAGATCCCTCTCTGTTTGGCTGCTCTCCTTCTTCTAGGCTGCCTTCAAGTACAGTAATAATGTAGTAAGACAAGCACCTGAATTATGTAACTCCATAGGAAGAGGAAAGAAAATTGCCTGTATCTTTATACGATAAAAACCCACTCTTATATTCTAAGAAGAAAGGTATGGTGAGTCAATGGGGGGGGATCTCAAAGAGCACATTTTTTTGCCCTCCCAAACCTCTGCAGCTGCTCAACTGGTGAGCTGGGAGAAGGCTTTCAGGAAAGGTGGGGAATATTTGCCTTTCTTCTTGTCATTTCCATTTGGGCCAGAAAATAGCAATTAGACACCCCACCCCCGTTGTTTTTTTTTTTCCTCCCTTAGTTTAGAGATGTTGGTGAGAAGGATGTGGGGAACAAGGTCAAATACTTTACTAAAATCAAGATAAACCACATCCACTGCTCTACGGTCACCTATCCACCTGATTATGTCCTCATAAAAGGCTATCAGGCAGGTCAAACATGACTTCCCTTTGGTAAAACCACATTGACTGCTCCTAATGACCCCCTTGTCCTTGATATGCCAAAGGACAGCACCAAGGATAAGTTACTCCATCATCTTTCCAGGGACGGAGGTGAGGCTGACAGGTCCATAGTAAGAAGAGTCCTCCTTGTTACCTTTTTTGAAGATTGGAGTGGTGTTTGCCCTACTCCAGTCCCCAGGCACTTGTCCTGTCTGCCATTACTTACCACTCTCCACCATCTTCAGTATGGCAATGACCCGTGCCAGCTCCCTTAGCATCCGTAGGTGCATCCATGGACTTATGGATATCCAGATTACTCAACTGTTCCTTAATCCACTCTCAATCAACCAGAGAAGACTTCTTTGCCATACTTTTGTCTGGTGCCTCATGTGTCAGGGGCTCCTGAGAACAGTCTCTGGCAGTATAGACTGATACAAAGAAGGCATTTAGTAACTTCACTTCCTTTGCATCCTCAGTCACCAGGGCCCTCTCCTCGTTCAGCAGAGGGCCTACATTGCCTTTAATGTTAGCTTTTCCTGCAATGTATTTGAGGAAACCCTTTTTGTTATCCTTGACCTCCCTTGCAAGGCTGAGTTCCAACAAGGCTTTAGCCTTCCTAGTTCCCTCCCTACATCCTCTGACAACAGTCCTATACTCCTCCCAGGTGGCCAACCTCTCCTCAGACTGATCAGATCATGATCTGTAGACTCTCATCTTCCACTTAAGTTTGCTTAGCAGTTCCTTGCTTAACCATACAGGTCTCCTGGCTTCCTTTCTTGATTTCCTGCTAGCTGGGATGCACTAATTTGGAGTTTCAAAGAAGAGGTCCTTAAATGTTAACCAACTATCATGGACCGCTCTGCTTCTAGTGTCCTGTCCCATGACATTTCGCCCAGTAACTGCTTGAAAAGAAGAAAGTTGACCCTCCTGAAATCCAGAGTTGTACAATGCTGTGTTTCTGCATGGGAAGGAATGCAAGGACTGAACTGCTATTTCCTGTGTGTTAATTTGGAAGAGCTGCTTTTTTCAGTGTTTTTTGACTCTGCCTGCTCTGGCAGCAGGGTGTCACCCGTCATATCCATGTCTCTCCATCACATGTCTCTCTTACTTACATCTCACAGATCTTTTAGATATTTCTGAAGTGGAGCTCACTCCTGCCTGGAGCAAACAGTGACTGGGCATTTGCCCTTCCTCCACAGACTGAATGCTTCAAGTTGTGATGGCTGCATAAATGTTTCTCCTACCTGTATCTGTCAGGCTGCTTGTCACTGCATCACAGGATCTTCATGAACCCCAGGTAGATACATATCTCTCTTTTGATCATCAGATAAACACAGGAAAACTTTCTATGAGACATTGAGAGTGTCATCCCTGTCCCTCCCAGTATCAGTAAATGAACAGCTGGAAAAGTGAGGGACTGTTGCTGCAGTGATGGAAGGGATTTCACTCCTATCTGCCTACATCCCAAGTGGTAATGCTTTCTTGTACAGAGTAGTTATCAGAGATTTAATCTTCGTAAAACCAACAGTGAGGAGCTGGAGGTGGCTCAATCAGGCACATAACCACAGCTTATTCTGTCAGAAGAGGCACATCATACCAGACCCATAGCTGTTCTCCTTTGAAGGGAGAGATTTATCCAATTCTTCTTCATTTAAAAGGAGAATATTGTGCAAACAAGATGTCCTCTTTTTTCCTTTTCTTTTTTCCCTTATTTTCATTTAAGTAGAAATTACTCTTATCTTTATACTTCTAAGCAGTCTGCACTGAGAACTACAGATGGCAAAGCATAGCATAGAAAGGAAAGATCTATAGGTCCTAGTTTACCTTACATCAAATGTGAGCAACTCCAGGACATGTCGACTACACTTAATGTTATGCATGTAAACATGCAGCAAATTATGAGTAATATTCACTCCTGTGTATGAGTGTGTTTCCAAAGAAGTCCACCACCACACAAAACTTTACTTTAGTGGGTTCAAGAGTAATGAATTTCAAACTCATCTCCTCTGTTAACCAAAGGACAAATATTCCAGCACTTTTGCCCTAATTGAAAAGATACTCATCAGACTTTGTCTTCGAGTAGCACAAAACATCTCACAAGAGATCTGAGGGATTTGAGGTGGACGATAATACAACCAGTGAAGTAAAATGACTGTGTATAATGAGGACAAAGCATACAGATGTAAGGGATGAAGCCAGTCTTACATGCAGCAAACTAGAAGCCCTACACATGAAGGGAATATAGCAGTGACTTGGTGCTATCATTTACTTAGTAGGAATTTATTTGATATTCAGCATGAGAAGTATATTGAACAAAACACTGCATGTGCTATTTGCTGATTAACCTTCTCTGTGCTGCAGGAACAGAACCCAGCAGCTCAGTATCAGGATTCATGGAATATTTAAAGTTGTGGTCTGTAAACTACAATTATAAGTGTTTAAAGTCTGTTGTATTTCACTTACAAACATGATCCTGCTGACCTAAATACTACTTATTGTCATTTTGCTTTGTGTGAGAATGGTAAGAAATAGGAAGCCAAATTCACTCCTGCACTTCAGGCAGTAGGCTAAATACAGCAGTAATGGGAGGCACAACACTGTTCACTAGCTATTAGAAGCCTGTTTCCTTCTGCTTCCCTAATGCTTGAAGAAAGGGCAGGAAAACCCAGTCTTGTCCAGTGTCCCAGGAACAGTATTCGCAGTCCCTTCCTACCTCAGAGCAGGGAAGCTGCAACTTAGACCCCACCATGGTACTCTGTTGTTACCACCCTTGTCTGAGCACCTACAAAATCTGCACCATACTTTCAACTACAGCCTGTTGGTCTGCCTGATTATGCTAAATAAACATGTAAATAGCTCTCTGCTACTGTAATCACAACCAGAGACTGATTCAGGCAAAACAGTAGGGTTTGAAATTTCTGTTTAAAAAAGGAGCCTGAAATGAAGTGAGCTAATCTGTTTTGCAGTGCATATGAAGTGTTTGTGTGAGAAAGGTCTGAGGAGGATTTTGTATTTATTGCTTTATTGCTGAATCAGGCTGTTGGAAATTAACCTCCCATCTGCAGATCCACAGATTTCACAGGGTACTAAGCAAGCTGGATTCCTCTGCACAGCAAAGGTGCACCTCTTCATCAAACTGTGGCACTTATTGAGCTTGAATTTATTTCAGGATGGTCTGAATCAATTATCATTGCTTTGGAAAAAAATAAGCTTGTTTCAAACCAATTTTTGCTTTTTTAAAAAAACCAAAACCAAACAAAGCCCCACACCACCATAAAAAAAAAAAAAGGGTGGTTTGTCAGTTAATTTCTCTATACAAGGAATAGTGTGACCAGCAGGACTTAGATTGTACCCTTGTACTGAAATGAGGCCACACCACAAATACTGCATTCAGTTTTGGCCCCTCTCTACAAGAAACATTTTGCAGTGCTGGCTGGTGAAGAGTCTAAAGAACAAGTTTTACAAGGACCATCTGAGGAAACTGTGATTGTTTAGCCTGGAGAAAAGGAGGCTGTAGAGAGATCTTATTGCTTTCTGTAACTACCTGAAAGGCAGTGGAATGAGATGGGTGTTGTTCTCTCCTCCCTACTATCAGATGATAGAATAAGTGGAAATTACTTCAAATTGTACCAGGGGAGGTTTAGGTTGGTTATTAAGAAGCATATATTTACTGAAAGAACGATCAACCATTGGAACAGGAACACAGGGAGGTGAGAGAGTCACTGACCCTGGAGGCATTCAAAAAACTTGTGGGCATGGTGCTTTGGGACATGGTTTAATGGCCATTGTGGTACTATGTTGACAGCTGGACTCCATGTTTTTAGAAGCATTATCTAACCAAAAGCTGGTATGATCCTATATGTGCAGCAGACTGCTTGTAAGTGCCCCACTACAATTTTCCTGACTACCCATTTAAAGTTGCAAGGAAGCTCCTGTTTAGCACTGTCTAAATGGTGATGCCTTTCAGTGTGGATTCAACAGTAAAATGAAGATATGCAACTGCAACAGCAAACACTGCACAGAACAGCTAGCATACTCAGTTAAGCTGCACAAAATGGGTTGCACAAATCAGGGTGAAGCTCAGAACAGCAAGGTAAAATGCAGCATGGTCTGTACAGCTGATATATGAGGGAAATAATACATGGAGGAGGACTGTACATGAAAGTTGCTGATTAATATCTAATGCTTTGTCTGGGGGAAGTGTGGGGCTGGCAGGCTCTGCTCTGCTCTCCTCGGGTGATCCTCCTGCAAGCAGCGAAGCACAAATTTATTTGGCCAGAAGCACAAGGATATATATACAATGAAAACCACCAGGCATCCAAAAAAATACTCCACCGAGTGGAGTCTGGTGATTGAATAGAAATTTGGATACTGTTAAAAGCAAAATCACTAAATTGGTGAACTGAACACACCAGCTTGCCTTTTTCTTTTCTTCTTTTCCCTTTTTCCTTCCCAGGTGCAGCACAATGAAGGATAATACAGTTGATTATTTCCTCTTCTGTCATTGTTACATGGTGGTACTCTTTCATCTGTGGATGAGGTCTCAGTATTTCACCCTAACAATCCTCCTGTGCATTGATCTGTTGCTCTTAATTGCAGTTAGGACTGGATTTAAGTTTGCACAGAGAACCCATATCTGCGTAAGCACCAAATGCTGAGAAGCTTTTAGCTGACCCAGCCTATGAAGGTGTAGTATTAGTTTATTTGAGAAGAGAAAATAATCAGGAAATAACCCAGAGTGTCTTTAACAGGAGAGAAATGGCCAAAAAGAAATAAAAAAATATCTGTGAAGGCTGAGGCTGTGACAGGGTACATACACCCTTACCAGGGTCATTGTTTGCAAACAAATTCCCTATCTCCTTAGTGACTGCTGTTCTTACTAGGCTCCTCAGTTAATAGGCTCTCTGATTTCTCATTAGCTGTAGTCACCTAATTATATCTAGGAATTGGTCTTATGTCCTGCTCTCCTCATCAGTGTTTCTTCCCAAGTAACTGCCATAGATTCTCTTTTGTGGTTTTCCTTTATTATCAGTGAAGAGCTCCAACACCTGAATTGTGTGACAAGACTGGCAAGAGGGCTGGAAGGAAAGTCTTATGAGGAGAGGCTGAGGGAGCTGGGGTTATTCAGCTTGGAGAAGAAAGAGGCTCAGAGGGAACTTTGTCACTCTCTACAACTACCCAAAAGGAAACTGTAGTCAGATGGGGGGTCAGGCTCTTCTCCCAGGCATCCAGTGACAGGACAAGAGAGAATGGTCTGAAGCTGCACCAGGTAAGGTTTAGGTTGAATATTAGGAAGTACTTCCCCATGGAAATGGTGATTAGGCACTGAAATGGACCACCCAGGGAGGTGGTGGATTCCACATCCCTGAAGGTCTTTTCTGAAAGACTGGATATGGCACTTAGTGGTATGGTTTAGTTGATGTCATGGTGTTAGGTTATAGGCTGGACTTGGAGGTCTTTTCCAGCCTTGGTGATTTTTGTGGCTAAGAAAACTAATAGCCACCTGAAATCCTGTGTTTCAGTCTCTGCACCTCTTTGTGGATCCACTTCTAAATGTTTTCATGGACAGTCTTTTCTATTAAATGTATAACAAACCACAGCAAAACAGGCTTTTCAGCATAATGCAAAGAGAACAACAGGTTTGGTTTCATGAGACTGTTATAATAAAAGGAAAGGGGGGGGGAAAAAACAACTCCTTCAACCATAGTGTTGATAGTTATTTACACTGATCAATATCTAATGTCACCAACCTACAATAGAAAGCTGTTATAAATCAGGCTAAGGTTGTCTGTGGGCAAATCTTTGCTGGCTCAAATTTCCCTCCTAAGTCCATCATAAATGGATCAAGAGCACATGCCAGTTGCATGCATGTAGGAAAATAAAATACAGAGCTTAAAAGTACAGCAGCCTTTTGGTGAGAAGACAAAGTTTTTCTGTCACCTAAAATTACAGTAAGATAAAATTTCTGTCAAAAAAAATCACACTGTCAAAGTGAAAACCTAAAGATTTTGTTGGTTTTGCTGAATTTTCACATTGAAGAAATGGAAAAAGAAATAGAATTCTATTTTTTTTCCCCTGTTATAATCACAGTGTGTTATTTTAACAAAGAGCAACAATTTGGGGGGTTCTTCATTTTGTGTGGCGTTGTTTTCTGTTTGTTTGGGTTGATTGGTTTTGTTTTTGGGTTTTTTTGGTGGTGGTGGTTTGGTTGGTTTTGGTTTAACATTTGTTTGCTAGAAAGTTTATTTTGGCTGGGCCTTGCTGTGGCAATGTCCCATCAGTATGTGTTGAAATGACAATCCTACCCTGGGGTATGTCTATAAAAGTAACGACTGTGCTAGCAAAGCAACATTTTGCTCGCACCTGTATTTATTGGTGAAGGTCAGGATAATGCTGCTCCATTTTGAGTGATTATTTTGTTAGTATCTGGGTTAAACTGAAATAGGACACTGCTCATTTGAAAGAAATCTCCCTATGGGGATAGGTACAACAGTAATGAGATGAGAACTCCAACTAATTGAGTTATTTTGCTTCCAGAGCACATGCAGCAGGTCTTATTCTTACAAAGTGTCCCTACACATTAAAGAGAAGTGAACAAAATTTAGGAATCTTTCCTTCTTCCATAGAAAGTTGTGTCTGGTTTGTAATTGGTTTAAATTTGGCAACATTCATGATTTCAAAAACAGTTCTTTGCTGGGTTTAGAGAGGAAATAAAGGGCATAGAGGATCTCAAGTCCCTGCATTGTCTGTACAGATATTGCCTGTGTTTCTATCTCTTCTGTTGCGAGTTGCAGCTGTTTCTATAATATCCTGCTTTAACTTAACAAAACCAAGCTCCATTTCCTGTGGTAATGAACTAATTAAGAAACTGAAATAAACTAGCTTTCTTTTCAATGAAATAAATTTAATTTAAAATTTTAAAATACACTAGCACTCTCCAGATACTGAAATGGCACTCTTTTGTGTTCTAAATACATTTCAACAAGCTCAAGTAGCAGCAACAAAATATTCCATTTCCATGGAAATCAGTACAGTTTTCTTTGCCTCTAATCAGACCACTTTGCTGAAAGCTAAACTGTTTATTTTTAACCTCTCAGAAGATGAAAGCTCACTGTGCCTTTTGTGTTAGGATTGTAGCTGTTCTCTGCTTCATTAGGTCTTTTGGCTTCAACCTCACCTGCAACTGAGAGCTGGGCAGGGGGACAGATGCATAGAGAATGCTAATACCTCTGCCATTTTCCATTGCTGGCAGTTTCCAGCCCAGTGCAATAGGAGTCTGCATAAAAAAATGGAGACCTGGATATAGGCTGGCACAAAAAGCATCAGACACAGAGTCTAGGGCATAAAAAGCTGAGGATACTCAAAGAGCTGGGATATCTCATGCACATGCATGGAAAATAAAAATGAAATAAAAAATGTGTATGTCTTATCAATAGTCCTGAAAGCAAAGTATGATGTTAGGACCAAGATACAATATCAGGTACCCCCATATGCCACTTTAAAATGTGGAGGATGTGGCAGTCTGCAGTTCCCCCAAGAGCACTCCTGTCCTGCACAGCTCACTTTAAAAGAGACTTTTCTAACAATTACCACTGAAAATACAGCAGAGGCATTAAGAAACATGTAAGTGATTGGAACCAAACCTGCAGTGCAACAGTCTGGGTCTGAATTGCTGCAGGTGGTGACAAAAGTCCAGAGGCTGGATGACCTCCTTGCAGATGCCGCACAAGCAGCTATGATCAGAGGGACTCCACTGCATCCTCTCTGTTTCTGAGAGAAAAACACCACAAATAGGAAAGGTGGAGGCAATACAAACTTTCAGCATGGTGCAAGGTCTCATTCTTCAACACTTGTGTCACTTAGTTTTTTGTTTTCCAAAAATTAAAATGCTTTGTTTTAAACCTAATTCTATTACAGTAAATTGAGAGTGGTTGGTTGGTTGTTTACTTTGGTTGTTTTTGATGGTTGGTTGGTTGTTTTGGGGTTGGTTGTTTTTTGGTGTTTGGGGTGGGGTTTTTTTGTTTGTGGGTTTTTGGGTTTTTGTTTTTTTTTTTTTTTGGAAGCTCAGTTGCTGTAACCAAGCTGATGTTTATTTTAAGAGCTGGAAGAGCACAGTGCAATAGGTAATGCACAATCCCATCAATGCTTGTGTGGTTGAACGTTAAGAAGCTCTTGCCAGGTAATAGAAGTAACAGGAAAGCCCACTGCTTCTCTGCTGCATCATGGGTTACCTCAGTCAGCAAAGCAGCGTAGCACAATTCAATAAGGAAGTCTGAAAAACCCTGAGGGAGGGGTAAGAAAGGGCAGCTCCCAGCATCTGCAGGCAATGAAGTCTCTTTTAAAAATCTTGAGAGTTGTAGTTTACTCTGTAGAGACTCAGTGCTGAACTGAGGCTCTTTCCAGGGGACTAATATAGGAAGGAGCTAACACAGAAAAATACTTAGCTGGGGCAAAGAGCCCTCATGTATAAGATGGCACAGGGTGAGGGAGCAGGAGGGTAGGAATTCAGCAGGAGTTTCTAAAGTTAACTCTTTTCCTGTCTATGCCTACCACCAAGGTCTCCTCTGTGTTGCAGGTATGTTAGCTTCATGCTCACAAGCAGGGCAACACTGCCTGTCTGACATGTCTTAGGGAGAGTGGATCCTGCCAAGAAACCTAAGGTAGCAAAACTAAGTTGGTAATGTTTGCTTATGATCTTCTTTGCCAATAAAACCTGCCTAAAGGGTCACATCAAGATTGGATACATCCATTTGATAAGATTGGGTTGGGTTGGTTTGTTTGTGGTTTTTTTTTTAATTTCCTTCCTTCTTTCTCTTTTGGATTCTTGGTCTTGATGGATATAACTTCTTGATGTATCTGTTTGGTCTTGATATAGTTGAAAATTATGTGTCTGCATATAGCTTAAAGATAGCCAAAGTATTTTTGCTTTCCTTGTCCCATGTTCTTATTGGCCTAATGGTATTAAAAGGCATATCAGGAATCAAGTACAGCATGGGGCCTCAACCTCCAAGGGTAGAAACAGATATCAGCTCATCAACTTAATAGCCTGAGCAGTTCCCCCTAATTACTCTCTGGTTTGCACAGCAGAGATGCATAGACGTTATTTACCTCTGCTGATGACACACAAGAGGGAACTAGCTCCTGCTCCCTCTTTAATAGCTGTGATGCTTCTGCACAGATAACAAGAGCAACCAGCAGTAAAATTGCCTCCTTGCCAGTAAGGTCAGTGGCTGCAACTCCAAATTCACAAGGCAGAACATTCAGGAAAATTCCACTTTTGTGTGGTCACTCTTCACCCTCAGAGTGGCATTGAACTTCCTGCACAGGGTCTTTGCTGACTGTGAAGGGAGAGAGTCTTTCTTATGAAGTTAAAAATGTACTCCAATCCTCTCCCTGTGTACTTAAGTAGCACAAGGGTTGAAGCGGGCAGAAAGCATGATGATAATCAGGATGACCCACTGTGAAATAATCTTCTCCACTTTGTTTCATGTTGGTTTTGGTTTTTTTTAGTGTTCAGGTAAGATTTTAATTAAGGTTTTAATATATTACCTACTGATCTTTGATATTTACCCATGGTCTGTCTTTTTTTTTCCCATTTATTTCTTGATTTGATCTTGCTAGATAGGAATTAAATAGACAATTAGTCCTAAGTTAGCTGAAACTACAATGGTCAGTTAATGAATGATTAGCCGACAGTAATAATTGCTCAGTTTGCTGATAGACTTTGGGAACCACCACAAGACAAACAGGTTTTTATAGCAGGTGTCTGAAACCAGCAGACGTTTAGTGAGAAAAAGCAGATAAGCAGGATTAGGGAATTTCAGAAAAAGTTCATCTTTTTCCTTTCTGGGCCACTCAAGCCTCACACAATGAGCCACTGCTAGAAAAATTAGGCCATTCTAAGATTTATTGGCTTGGTGCAGAGTTAATTTAGTGACAGTCACAAAAGGTAATTTTGTGAGCATGTGCATCCTGGAGTGTTTAATTGCCTCTGTGCCAGAGCTTCTGTGTGTACGGGGAAGTCCTTCCCCAGATGTATTAAGCAGTGTCTTTTCAAACATCAAACCCACCAAGAACACAGTGTTAGCAAGCCTGCAGCACTGCTGCGGCAGAGCAGTTGCCTGTGCGAGGGAAAGGGGCAGTGAAGCACCAGTTTGGAACTCATTTTATGCTTACACAAAACATCCCCTGGGAGTATCGTTTCTGATGACTCTGCCATGTGGAACAACAGCCCTCAGCAGCAAAATAGGCACCTACGTGCCTGCCAGAAGGTGCAAGTCAGCCGGGACCAGGAAGAAAAGGGGGTGGATTGGATGTGTGTGTGTGAGAAGAGGACAGGAGTTTCAGTTATTTTAATCTCAGGTGATTTCCTTTTTTTTTTTNAAAAACTAAATCACGACTTTACTTCTGTTCTCTTCTTCCTTCCTGCTTTCCCTAAAGAGAGTTCTCTTTTCTTTCCCACTTTTCCTCCTTCATAAGGATGCTTTTTTTCTTTTGGCACTCAGAGCAGAGGAAGGAAAGAAAGCACGTAGGAGGAAATGAAGAGAAAGGGATAAGCACAACCTGGAAAAGCACTTAATTTATTTTGTTTTTATCACTACCTGGAAGCAGGAAATGGGTTTAAAATAACTCTTATAATACAGAGGTCATTCAAAGGGATTCTTCAAAGAATACCTACCACCTCAGGCAGTTGCTGCTGTGTTTGTTGTGCAAGCGAATGAGCAACAACGAGATGGTAAAAACTGGCTGCTAGTGTAATTTAAAGAAGAATAAGAAAGTGATTCTCAGTCACATCGCTTTCTGCTTCTGTATAGCTTCCTGATGACACATTGCGCTGCTGAATATCACCTTTACTGATGCCTTCTGCACTTTAGGTTTTGATGTGCCTTACTAGATTAAACTGTTTGGCCCTGAACACAGAGTCAGGGAGTAGCAGAGGCTGTCTAACCCCTGCAAGGAAGCGGCACCTGTGGCTGGAGGCAAGCCAAACCATCACCTGGCACCCTTGCTTGAGTAGAAAAAAGCTGGGAAAGACTGGGGTTTGATGTATTTTGGTTTATTTTTTTCTCCACAAAGATCTAGTGAAGATGGCGAAAAGGAGTAGGCTGTAATGCCAGAGGAGAGCTTGCTCTACCACAGTCTGGCCAGGAAGGACAACTTGGGAGCATGCCCAAAGGAAAAGTGAGGTTCAGCCAGAGGGTTGTTAGCAGCCAGAAGGGCTTCTGAGGATAATCATCTCCAAACTCTGTTCAGGGTGGAAATGCAAAAGCACAGCGTACTCATAATCAGAAAGAATCTGGTTTAAGGCCCAAAATTAAAAGCTATATATTGCTGTAAAATGCAGAGTCTCAATTTTCCGGTGACATGTAGAATTAATTTCTGGGACTTGTGGTTTATGAGATAATGGACTGTGTAAGTGTTCCTCATCTCTGTGACTAACGGCTGCTTTTTGGCACACGTCCTGGAACTCAAAGCAATGTAATTTTTAATTCTAGATATCACAACTAATTGTACTCTTACAACTAGCCGTAACATTACAGCTAACATTATTCATCTTAGCCTTGGTCAGTCTGTGCCTTTTATAAATCCTACTTCTTCTGCACAGATTAAATTTAGAGGCTATTAACACTTTGATTATGGTTTAGTCATATTAAATTATCTCTTGGTAGTAGGGTTCTACTGTCAACCACTGTGATATCTACAATTAATTTAAAACATAACTGGTAGTTTGATGTGAAGGCTGTGCCTAGGTAGGATAGCAACTCCTGGGGAGCCCAGTGCAGGCTCAGGTGTACACTTCCTCTTTCCTTGCAATAAAACTGGAATAAAACAGAATTAGGGTATAAATGGGAGCAGGATTTACACCTATAATAAGGCTGAGTGGCCATATGCTGAAATATAATTAGATATTTAAGATCTCCTGGGTGACACAGGAGCGAGAAATATCAGGAACAGGGAATTGAGTTACTATCAGGTATTCAGAGTCCCTATTCCTACACGATCGAAGGGCCTCGGGCAAGACTCACAGCTCCAGGCAACAAAAATCATTGTGTTTGAGTGCTTCACCCCTGACACGTGATACCATACCCATCTATGTGTGTGGCCTTTCAGGCCACTTTTTACCAGGGTATTTAGAGGACTTTGAGGATTGTGTGCCTCTTATTACCATCAGAAGGGCTTTGGAGTAGTTTCCAAATATATGTCAGCCCTGTACTGGACAGCTCCGGAGGAGCAGCTCCATGGATAATTGCCTTTTTGGCAGCTGTTGCCCATGGCTGGAAGATGCTATGAAAGGGCTCTGTTATTTTTCTCCCCCCACTGGGTTAGACAATAAGCTACGATTTTCTTTTCCATAATTATTGATACAGTGGCTGGTAAATGCCTTCTTGTCTTCTCACCAGTCTCAAAGGTTAGCTTGTTAAGAAGCAGATTTTCAGATACTCACCACCAGTGTTCCCTTTGCAGGGGAGCAGGGTGTCTCTGAATCATTGTCTGATGCTGTTCGCATGGGCAGGCAGCAAGCTAACAAGGCAAATGATTGTCTGCTCTGTTGATCAGAGCCTGTAATAATCATTCGCCTGGTGCTACACATTCAATTCCTGACAAACCAAAAGGCATTTGGATTTTGGCTGATGCTATTTTTACTCCTAACATGTACCAGTTGCACGTGGTTTTGTTGCATCTAATTGCAGATGATCTTTGATTTTCGCACACCCCACCACCACCCTTTATCTCCAGAGGCATACTTTTTGGAATGCAAGCAGCAGGCAATACCATTTCAAAGCATTTGGGAATGCCAATTAAGGCTTATTTATGTGATGATTGAACTACCTGAGAGGATAGTGCCCATCAGAATGCACTGTGGCCTTAGACAAAAGGAATTTTCCTCCCTTCCTACATCTGATGAGGAGGGAGGCTTGTATAATGATGGCTACTGTGCTCTGTAGTTAAACTACTTAGCTCAATTTCTTGCACATGCAAAAAAGTAACATCCATCCTTACCTGAATGCTGATGTGTTTTCTTGTTTGTTTTGTCTATAGTCTTATATTATGCATAGAACATGAAAAGAAGTTGCAGGTATCACTAAAATATGAAATGTTAGTTTGTTCTACTACTAACCAAATGCGGTAGCATCAACTTTGGTTTCTGCTAATTTACCTGTTGGTTCCCCTAAACCAAATCGAACAAATTGTTTTGTGGTATGATTGGGTTTTTTGGTTTTGTTTTTTTTTCGTTTGGGTGGTGTTTGAATTGGTTTGGTTTTTTTGATTGGTGCTGGATTTTTTGCTGTTTGAACATCAGTGGAACTTTATTTTTTACTGTAAAAGGATAGGACTTAGTGGCAGTCCAAGATCAAACATCCTATAATTTCTAGCATCTTCTGGTTCTTGAGCAATTCAGGAAAGCATTGCACAACCTTCCAAATTATATGGTCCTTGTAGGTGACTGTAAGATGTTTTCAGATGATGATGTGTTGGAATCTTCCCTCTGCTCCCCCTCCTGTGTGGTGGGCCTGGGTCTCACAAAGTCTGCTAATCAACTTAATCATAGAATCATAGAATGGTAAGGTTGGAAGGGACCTCAAAGATCATCTAGTTCCAACCCCCTGCCAGAGGCAGGGACACCTCCCACTAGGACAGGTTACTCAAGGCCTTATCCAGCCTGGCCTTGAACACCTCCAGAGAGAGAGCAGCCACAACCTCCCTGGGCAACCTGTTTCAGTGCCTCACCACCCTCACTGGAAAGAACTTCCTCCTAACATCTAGTCTAACTTCTCCCCTCCTCCTCTTCTTAATTATTACTTTAATTTGGGTTTAGCTGGGTCCAGTTGCCCTCTCCTGTATGGCAGGTGAGCAAGGCAAGCCTTTGGTCTGGTAGAAACCATTGGCCACATTGTGGAAAAAACAGGTGAGACTTCTTGCTGAGAGATCCAGTCCAATGTGTATGAAGTTCACACATTCTATAAATAAGCAGACAGCGTATGTTAGTGCACAAAACTAGGAGGACAATGATGGTGGAGTCACCGTCCCTGGAGTTGTTCAAGGCACGTTTGGACGTGGCACCTGGTGCCATGGTGTAGTCTTGAGGTCTGTGGTGATGGGTTGGACTTGATGGTCTTTGAGGTCTCTTCCAACCCTGCTGATACTGTGATAGAAGATATTTACCTCTTCACTTGAAGAGCAGTCAGTTTGGATGAAAGCTTTGCTGACAGACTTTTCTGAAGAGCTCACCTGCGTAGTTGAGGTCAGTTCTCATTTAGCTGCTAGAATTACAGCTGGGCTTCTAGGCAAACTATTTCCGGTGCCAAACAACTTTGACTGTCTGACCATAAACATCTCAGAAAGTGTATCTGAGAGCTAGAAAGAAAATCTATTTTTATGGAGTTTCTCCAAAAGGAGCTGGACCTTCTCTGGATACATTCCACTCACAAAATCTTGAAAATCTGCTTCTGCCTTGCACACAGGTAGTGCAAACTTGGAGATATAGACAGACATATAAAGACAGCTATGAATTTCTACTAGGCACACACAACTGTTGAGATCCTTAGCAGTGTTTTATAGAGATGTGGCTATTTCAGTGGTTTTGTTGCTTGTTTGGCTTTTTGCCCGCGCCCCCCCCNGTTTTAATGAAACTCTTGCCAGTCTTGAGGAGATCCAAAGGATGCAGTGCTGTTGTCATACTTGTTTGTTTTATGGCTCAGAATTGGTGTATTGAATTGGTTGCTTGAGCACTCAGCGGCTCAAAGCCAAGCAAATAAAACCAAAATGACAACAACAAAAAAAAATAGAAAACTTTGTCTTTTTTATTATCTTTTAGTATTAAAAGCCTGACATTTTCCCTATAATGAGTGGATGAGGTGTATTTTTAGAAGACAATAAGGGTCTCAAGAGATTGGCGCTGAATATAATAAGGAAAAGAGTAATTGGGGTAGGGCAAGAATGAAATGATAATGTTTCACTTCTTATTACGAACGTTTCCCAGGAAGAGGAAACAGCTGGGGTTAATATAAAAGTCTCACTTACATTTTGACTTCTGTCAAACTGAACGAGACATGTTTGTTAAGTGATAAATTGAAATAATTTTTTAAAAAAAGGCTACTTTCAAATAAAACACTTCAATAGACACTTCATGTGATGGATGAAATATTTTTCCATAAGTCCTGCAGAAGAATACCTAGACCCTCTTTCTTCATCTGTGCTAAGTGCTTTGGATTTAGTGTAAAAATCTTAATATTTGGTAATAAAAAGAGCAACAAATTAAACCAAAGACCCTCACTGACCCACTCAGCAGTGAAGGATGCCCTGTCACATGCTGCCTGGTTATAACTATGCAGGACAGCAGTGTGGATTTTTTTTTTTAAGTAAAATAATATTTTAAAGCCCCAGCTTTCTAGTTTATACAGTTCTAGTGCATATAGTTCACTAACCTGAGTCAAGTTCACAAATGAGTGCTTTTTGTAGAGTGTATTTTTCTGTTTGAAGAATGGAGTCAAATATGCCAAGGTAGTATATGGGCTTTGGTTCGCCTGATAGCTCAATGTATTTATGTAGAATAGTACTAAATAAAAAGAAGCAGGCAGCTAACAGAGGTTTTTGTGTGTTATGCTAGAGAAAGCTGTAATGAATTTTAGTTTTCTGTTCATTAGAAACCAAATTGCAAGCAGATTTGATCTTCTACTGTGCCCTCTTCTTTTTCTGGTTGGGGGTGATAGTAGTTCAATGGAATCAAATCTCTGCTGATCCGCCATACTCCTGTATTTTGGGGATTGGCAGTAGAAGCTTTCACAATAGCTGTCTCAAAATCATGCCAAAAAATAGACCAGTGCTGCAAGTGTGGAACCTGATGGTCTGCTGGCTAGTTCAAGGTTTTAGTGTTGTTTAGTTGGGAAAATTATCAAAACACCCAAAGCTGTGTTTAATTCCCAGCTAATGCAGATATCGTGCGAATAAAGCAGTACCTGAAGGAGGGCTTTTTAGCAGAAAGGCTACTGAAAGGTTGGCTATATCTGCAGCAGGATCTGCAGGTTCATTAATCACTTATGAAAAGGGGGTTTCTTTTTTTCATGAACTGGAAGGTATATTTATAATTAAGACAAATGAAGAAAGGGTGTTTCTGCAGCTTTCTGTGTGACTGTGACAGAAAGTCAAGGCTTTGTTTCACGAGTATACCCACTATCCGTTGCAAGCTGAAGCAGGCAGAGTGATAAGACCGTTTGATCATCTGTCAAAATTAAACATTCTCACTGGGTGAAATTCAGCCCTTGGATATACAGGTAGTGCTTATTAAAGACATGAGTCTGAGAGCTAAACATAGGAATCCTAACCAGAATAAAATCTGATCAGGGTATACAAGCAAATTTTCCCTATCACAGTTTTGTGAAGGGAGTAGTAGTAGTAAATGAAGTCCTGCAGAGCTCTGATAAAAATGGTCTTTATGGAAACTATTAAATTGCCTTTGGCCATCTCAGGTTAGTTTATTGTTATTTTATCATTGTCAGCGATCACCCAGAACAAAGTTTTCAGACTGTTCAGGAAATTAACTGAAGATCAGTTACTTTTCTGTCTTCCAAATTTATGACTCTGGAACTAACTATGCACCAAGACATACAGTGATAAATAATCTCTTATGTCTTCTAGCCCTCCAAATAGAAATCTGCTTCCTTAGGAGTAGGCAAAATTAAATTGATGCATTACAAATAAACTCATTAAAAGGTGTATTCAATCTTTCATGAATCATCAGTGCTTAGGAGGGAATGGAATGATTTTTTTTTTCTTTTTGGTGTGAACATATCTGAGAAACTCAATAAAAGGACCAGCATGAAGTAAGTTTACCTTCTGAATGTCAAAAGCAAAAACCAAACCTGGAGCTGATTAATGACTGCATAATCTTATCAGTTCAGAATCAAGGAGCTGTGGGTTGTAGCTAAATTATTTGTAAAGTAATTTAGGTTGACCTAAATGAGGGCTAAGGTCCTGTAGACCATGGAAAAGTCTATCAGTCTTTCTGGCTCTGCACTTTAATATATCATTGCAAATGCATTTATTGTTTGTGAAATCTCAAAGCAGGCAAGATTTACTTTACTGTAACAAGTGATGTAATATATTCAGCTTGGGATCTGATTTATGTTACTGAGGGGATATCATGTGGCCCTAGACTTTTATCAAGAGCAAGCAGCAAAGTGTATGGCACTGAGTAGATGTGATCAGGGTTGCTCTGGTGATGCTGCTGGATGGCATCTTCCTGGTTCTTTAAGGTTGTGGTCCAAGACAACTCCTGGGTGACTCTGGTTATTCTGTCTACTTTGGACATACACACTGACAGCCTCAGTGTAAGGGGCAAAAGGGGTGCCGTTGTACACTGGTGAATTCCCTAAAGGCAGATAGAGAAAATCCTTTCATCCTCTTCAGCATGCAATATAAATCATTCAGTTTCTACCTTTGTGCAGACTTTTTGTTTATCAGTCCCTTTGTCTTGCAACCTTTCTTTTCAGGTAAGAATAAGTGCTGTGACTGGGAGAGAAACAAATCCTGGTCACCTTAGACAGAAGTCACCTGAAGAAGCTTACTGATCAGAAAGATTTTTGCTTCTACACAGTAAACCGAAGCAGGGATGTTTTGCTAACTGATGGTTACTGGACAGTTGATGTAAGTCCTGCATGTTTCCAGCCTTTACCACTGCAGCACTTCACCTGCCCAAACTCTTTAAAATTTTATCAGTTGGTCCTGACTTTCCTGTCAGCAGTTGCCAAGTAGCTCATCAATCAGCCACCCACTTTGTACAGACATGTACTGGAGATATAGCAGGGACTTAGAACTAGATTATCCTTGAGGTCCCTTCCAACCTTACCATTCTACAATTCTATGATATAACAAAAGCAAAATGCCCTCCCACTACTACCCAGTCACTGCAGTGTCAGATTGACCCAGGTACCCAGATACCAAACTCTGGTTTTCCATCTCTGCAACAAGCCTTAGTGTCTGCGTAGGTGTTGATTCCAATTCTTAATTTCCTAACTAAAATGTAAGTTTAGGCCAGTTTTTGCCCTTCTCTATTTTTCCTTTTCATAGTTTCCCCTGGAAAGGAAGTAATAAGCAGAGAAGGAGCCAGGGAAGAGGCAGTATAGCCACCTCGCTAGAAATAAGAAGGCAAAGGTACTGGTGATGGATGGCAGCTTGGCATACAGTAGCTGAGCTCTCCTTACCTGTTTTGTGCTAAACATAATTGCCACACCGTCTCAATTTCGAAGGTGGACAAAGGGCTTTACACAGCAAAACAAGCCAATTTTACCTTTTATCTTTGTGAAATGAGGCTTCAAGATGTAAATCAAAATTGTACAGACCTCTGGACAGTGCAAGTTAAATGCGACTTGTGGCCTAAGGAGCCATTACACTCCGGCAAATAATATAAATTGAGCTAAGCTGCAAGCATCTGTGTTGCCTCTGCCTCATGGTGCTGCTTCTGCCTCATCGCTCTACTCTGCATTCTGCTCTGCTCAGACAGCATGCTCTGCTTTGCTGCTCTCAGCTTGGACAACATGTTCTGCTCTGCCTTGTCCTTCAAACCAGCTCAGCCCTGATGTTTTGGCCTTGAACTATCTGGAAACTTAAGTCCCTCAAGTTTACCAGGAGAAGGTAGTAAGTGCCTCATGACGTGGTGTGAAGTGCCACTGACATTGTGCTCTCTGCACATCTGCAAGAGATTCTGCCTGCACCTCTGCAAACCTCCATGCTAAGAGGAATTCGGGATCAGGTCAGAGATCATCTGCCTCTTTTCCAGCACCCTGCTAGAGCCTGGGAAGATCTAGAAGCTTCTCAACAGCAATCAAGATGCTGAGCAGTTCCACCACTGCCACAAAGGAACTGGGGACTATCTCAAAAGTTCTAGTCCACCACGGTGAGTAGAACAGATTTTTCCCTATGGCAGCAGGTCGCCTATTTATAAGTGAGGCAAAACCATTATGTCTAAACCTTTACAAATTTCTGATTCTCCTAAATGAATTGCCCATAAGCATTCTCTGGAAGATTTTTCTGACCGAATTAGAACCCAAATTTAACTAGTTTGTACATAGTTTGTGGGCAGGGCTTTTTGGAAATAAAGTAACTACATATTCTATAATTCCTGCCTTGTGGATTGCCCCAAATAAATCACTTCCTCATGAAGAGAAATTGAGATACCTGGGGCTATCTAGCTTGGACAGGAGGGGAATAAGGGGCAACACCATTCATGTTTATAAATATGTGAAGGATGAGTCCCCAGAGGATGGAGCCAGGCTCTTCTCAGTGATGCCCACTGACAGGACAAGGGGCAACGGGTGGAAGTTGAAGCATAGGAAGTTCCATGCAAACATGAGGAAAAAGATTCTAATTGTGAGGGTCAGAGAGCACTGGAACAGGCTACCCAGAGAGGTTGTGGAGTCTCCTTCTCTGGAGACACTCAAAGCCCTCCTGGATGGGTTCCCATCCTGCTCTAGGTGGTCCTGTTGTAGTAAGGGGCTTGGACTACAGGATGGTTTGAGGTCCCTTCCAGTCCCTTACATTTTGTGATTCTGTGGTATATCTACTTGGGGTTGGGCGGGGTTTGGTCTCAGGCTCCTGAGCGCCTTTACCACAGGTGTTGGTAAGAGACCTACTGGGAAAGGGAAGACCACAATGGCTTTTTCACCCTTATGGCACTGGTTAGTGATGGGGCTGGCCCAGTGCCAGCTGATCATAAGCAGAATTTAATTCTGCAAGCACTTACGGGCTCAAGTAAATCTACTTGTGCCAATGGCCTTATTAAGTTCAAGCCTGTATACATTACAAATCTACACAAAGAGAAATTAGAGCCCAGATTAGATTAGTCGCTAAAGGCTGTGAACATACAGCTGTTTGCCAAATTGCTCACTGAATTTCATTTTTGCCTAGACTTTTACTGGTAGTAATTTGAAGGCAGTCATTAGAGTCATCAGCCTTTGAATGAGAAATTTCAAGGGACGCTTCAGTATAAATCTGCTGCTTTGCTATAAGAAATTATTCCTGATTTGCTTTGGGCTATGGAAACCAATTACATGAATTTTGCACAATAACCTGTTTCTCCCAAAGAGGAGTAGCACTTCTGGCCAGACACACATACTTTTACTTCCAGTTAAATGTGTGGGTGTGTAAACATAAGGAAAACTGCTCTTTTAAACTCAAATTTAACATAGAATATTTTGGAAGAATGAATCATCATTTATAGTTAGAATATGAGACTCTGGTCATCCTTACTCCCTTCCTCTGCAAGCCAACTGGATTTGTGAAAACAGACATACCCTTTCCCACTAAATCAGAAATACCTCAGGCTTTATTCCTTACCAGCTCCCAGGCTCCAAGATTTAGGAAAGGCTGTGATAATAATTTTCAGACCTAAACTTGACATAACTCACAGTGGTCTAGTTTTCTTTTAAACTTCAGATCTGCTTTTCTTTTACTCCAGATACTCCAGACCTGCCCTGTAATCCCTGTACTCTGCTGAATTCACAACCTGGTGATATATAAATTCTGAAAGGATACAACTGATATTCTGCCTGGCTGTTAAACTGTCTTGTGGAGCCTTATTTCTAACAGCTAGTATCAAGTATGAATTTTCCTCTTCCAAGTAACAGTAAAAACACTTTAATCTTCCTACAATCATTATAAAGATAAGTAATTAATAATGTTTAAAACAATTGTTACCGTTATTTCCTGCCAGCCCAGCCCACCCCACTGTTTTAATATCAATATTTCTAAAATGAAGTTTTGTACACACGAGTTGGGCCTCCTGTGCAATTTACTTGAAATTCATGAGAACGTTTTCCTTATTAAAACTGAGCAGGGAAGGAAGAGGGTCTTTTTACTTACCTTCAGATTTCCATCCTTTAGGAGTTTCCTGCTGACTGTTCTAAGTCTGCTACTGAAATTAGAAGTCTTAATTGCTTTTGAATGAAAGCTGAGATCCCTGTGTTCCCAGGAGCTGGAGTTTTCACTAAACCCCACCACCCAATATCATGAGACTCATAGTTAAATTCCTTAGATACCAACACAGCTGCAAAATGGTTTGTAAAGTCAGAGTGAAATAAATACTTTGGGAGAGCAGGTTCCCAGGTGGCATAGGCTGCTGCAACTGCTGCTGCTTTAACTGAACGCTGACTGTTTACTGAGACACACAGCACTGCTCAAACCAGATCTAGCCACATCTTCAACCAAGCTTGGGCGGGGATGCAGCCCCAGTGTATGTATTTGCATATTGCTTGTGTGAAGGAAAGGCCAAATAATTGCCATATGAGGATTTTTTTTTTTTTAATCTCTGTGTGTAAAAGGGCCTGGCTGGGTCATGGAAGAGTGACTGTAAAAGGTTTGGTTTCTTCTTCTGGGACTCTTGTAAAGGTTAACTCTGTTACAAAGATTTTCTTTCCAAGAAGTAGCAGCACTGGGACAGCAAAAATAAGGACACATGCATGCTGTGTCTCTGCCCTCCAAACTCCACTGAGTAGAGGAGGAGTTCATCATACCAACTTTTCTCCTGGTTCCTCCACTTAGTTCAGAGATTTTAGAGCTGCATAGCAGGAGATGTGCCGATCATGTTGGGATACGGACTGATATCTAAACAGCGGGAAAGACCTTAGGGTTTGGTCAGTGAGGAGACAGGTATTCTTTTTTTAACTGCTTTTGCCTCTCATGCTGATAAGAGCATCAAAGTTTAAAAAGACCAGCTTAGCAGAAAAGTGCTGCTATGTGGATAATGTAGACGAATGAATCTGTGATTCAGGCAGCCAGCCGAATCTTCCCTTGATGTGCTACTGAAGGGTTCATTTGAAACTGTGACAGTGAGGAGTGAAAATCAAAATTTATTAGAAAACAGATG
The DNA here is from genome assembly GCA_013396675.1 of Eubucco bourcierii. Taxonomy (NCBI): domain Eukaryota; kingdom Metazoa; phylum Chordata; class Aves; order Piciformes; family Ramphastidae; genus Eubucco; species Eubucco bourcierii. The sequence goes on from VWZE01015785.1 coordinate 529,995, forward strand.
CACAGTTTCTTGCTATTTCAGGTTGCCTTCTCCTTCAGTACGTTAAAAAAGAGTGGACATTGTAGAACTGAAAGTTCTTGGACCCATCAGAAAATTTCAAATAAATTCTTTCCTTTTAGGAAAAAAAATCCCTCCAGGCTTTGATCAAGAGAAAACTGAGGGTTTGTGGTCCTTTCCTGTTTGGTCTGGCTGAGAAGGTGCTCAGGAAGGTCCCTGTCCTTTCCTCCAGCCATGGTCTGCTGAGTACCCATTTTCCTATTAGTGGTGGTCCTCGTAACTTCACCACTTCAAAATTTCAGGGAGGTGGGTGTTTGTCTCCTAGGGAATTGCTTTTTCCCTTCTTTCTAGCACTGGGGAAAGATGAGGTTTTTAAATGAAGTTACTCTTTGGAATAACTTGGAATTTTAATTGCCAACAAGCTTGGTGTGATTATGTAGCAGTAGCTCCTGGAAAACATCAAGTAATTTATCTTGGCAAGTCATATCTCTAGGTCTATCAGACTAAGCTGTCCTGGGAAGAACCACCACTAGAGTAGCAACAAGGTTTATTCTTTTTTTTTTTTTTTTTTTTTTTTTTTTTTTTTTTTTCTTTTCTTTTTTCTTCCTTTTTTCTTTCTCTTTACTTTCTTTTTACCTTATTTTTTTCCTTCAGTAGCAGTGCTACTTTTCTAACTTAAAAGCAAAACCTGTTCCTTTGCTCCACATGGCATGAATCTGCAGAGACAGTGAACAGGAAGATGGGCAGAGGCTCAGAGGACTTTCATCTTAATGGGGCTCTGCGTGTGTGCGAACATCCTGGGGGGAGCCCTCTCGGGTGGGAAAAGCTTCAGAGCCCGCGGCAATGTGCGGTCCCGATAAGGAGATGAAACAATAGCGGCGACACCGAGTGCCTTCAAACAATTACTTGGTGAGAATGTTACAGAGTCAAGTGCTTTGTGCATTTGCCGTGTGGAGCAAATCCGCTCGCTCCTGAATGCTTAACTCCTTCTCTTCCTTTGCCATGTAATTTCATGCACAGGTTTTAAGGACATCCACATTTGTGAAGGCTAAGGAAACAGCCTTCACAGTTTCTCGTTATTCAGTTTACGTTTCCCTTCTTCCGGGGCCACTGTGAGACCTCTAAAACATGATAGTGGAGCCCTAGCCCTGGCTTAGCTGAAGTTATATGCGAGTCATACTTTGATAGAGATGGGAAATGTAAGACGTCCTTGCTTGAGGTCCAGAAGTGGAACCAGGGAGCCATTCCTGAACTTATTGTATAATTGATGCCTCACTTCCTCATTAATGCCACAAAGATTTATGTGAAGAGACTTCTGTGGTGCTAATGGAATTGCCTACCTAAATCTCCCCCACACCAACGGCAGGGAACACTCCAGTTCTTAGCCCTTACTGTAGTGCCAGGTGAGTAATTGAATTATTAGCTAACTATCAAAAGTCATAATCCTTTCCTTTTAGTTTTGATTTTTTTGTTGGTATTTTTCAGGGTTTTTCACTATCTTTGGCTTAGACTTGAGTTACAATTTGAAATGCAAATTGAAAGCATTTTGATGTTTCTTTCCATTCCAATACCAGTGAAGGTCAGTGGTTTTGGTCAATCAGCTCTGCATTTATTTCATAAATGAAATGTTGTCTTGCAGCATTTTGCATACCTCTGTTGAATGCACAAAATCTGTCTACAAGTGTGTCTTTGAAACAGGCATGTTTCTTAACTACACTAATAGCAATTCTATGCTCAGGCTGGTGAAGTACTTAATCTAGTGTCCCCCTGCATGCTATACATCACTGATTGAATGAAAGGAAAAGGTTTACTCTGGTGGGTAGGAGATGAGTTGTGCTCCTCTCAAAGTGCTGCAGCATCAAGAAATGCTGTCTCTCCACTAAAAGACGTTTGCAAAGACAGGACATGAAAAGACCCTCCAAATGGCACATCACAGTCAGAGGGACGTGGACCATTTGGGGGGAATGCTTCACATGGACTGAGCCTGGTGCCACAAGCAAGGGTGGGTGGTCAGGCTGTGTGTTCTATCCTTCCCTCAGCTTGTGGTAGCTCAGGGAGAGGGGCTGAGTCAGATGAGTGTGTTAAGAACTGTGTAACTTCTGCATGCCTGTGCCTGCTCCTCCTGGGCCCTCCACATTGCCTCAGATCCAGTTATGATTTTGCTTAAAATCCTTAGCCTTGCTGCTGCCACTTGATTTCCTAAGATCCCCTCACATTTAATACCTGTGCAGGGAGGATAAAAGGAGCAGTACAATTGCTTTTGCTGAGCAGGACTGACCTCTGGTCTAGCAAAAATTACTGTGAAGAAGTAGGAATAAGCCTGAAAGGAGCTACTCAAACCAAGATGGGAGGGTACAGCTGGGTAGCCTGTTGTATGAAACTGGTCTTGTTCAAGTATGTGCACAGACAGCTGTGATTTATTCACTATTAATGGGCTTGACCTGTGAAACTGTGTTGCCTGCAAAAGTGACCGTATCAGCTGCTCCATGTGTTAAGAGGAGAGGTTGTACCTACAGGAAAAGAAGCAAATAAGTTCAGAACACTGGGAGTATGAAAGTCTCAAAATTAATGGTAGAAAACTATCATGTATTTGAGAAGAGGAAACTATGCAGGAAACAGGAGCCTAAATTAGGTTGCAGCTCCCTGGACAAAAGACTCAGGTTATAAATATTCTGATGGCATTTAGAGCAGGACTGGCTGCACTGATTGCTCTTTGCTGCCTTTGACAGTATCAATGTGTTGTGTTTGTGTTCTCCTTTGCCAAGAAAACTACCTGGAGTATCTTAGAGGTGAGGGAAGAGGCTGAGTCCTTGCTTTCCACTGCAGCACAGGAGCTGTGAGATGGGTTGTGAACAAATAATTCCTTAACTGGCACTAGGAATGATGGATTTTAAGAGCATTGTCTTAAAGAATCTAAACTTTTACATGAGATCCAAACTCTTTGACCTTCATGATCAAGATGGCACAAGGGCTTGAAAAGAGTCATTGTCTCTCCTCCCCAGCCTCAAAGCTGACAGGCAAGGGAAAGCAACCCATGAAGAGGAAAATGTAGGGCACTAAGGCTGCAGCCAACCAGGTGGAAAAGCTGGTACTTAAGTAACAAAATGCTTGGCATTGTCAGGCTCAAAGCACAGCAAATTTCATCTTTCAAAAATCCTGTGGCAATTGCTTTACAGGAACAAGTAGTTATTACTCCAAGGAGCGGGGGCCTGTGGTGAGCTCCACCTTTCTCTCCCCTCTCTATCATGGCACTCTTCTAGGAGGGACTGGGGTGCAAGTAGAAGTCATCAGCTCCTGTGGTTTGTGATAAACAAGGCCAGACACTAGCCACTGTTTGCTAGGCTGCAATTTATGGGGGCACAGAGAATTGCTGCATTGCTGAATGCAGTCAATCCACTTAACAGCACAGCTATGCTTCTAAAGGACCCCAGCTGGCTGCTCCTGTCTGCTGTGGCATGCTGAAATGAAAAGTGCCATCCAGCCTTTGGTTCAAATGAAAATTCTCTCTAATGTGGAATAGCTCTACCCTGGGAGATGCCTTAAATACAGTAGCAGGGCTGCTATGCCAGGGAGAATGGTCAGTTTTATTTGTAATGAAAATAATGTTATTTCTATCGTTTGGAAAAAAAAAATTAGTGCAGAAAGTTAACTAAGGTAATGTTTTTAGAAGCTGAAAATATTAGTAACTCAAATAAAAAGCAACAGTTATGTTGTTCTTTTTTTTTTTTTTTCCTTCCCTCTTTTAACAGCCCTGGGAATTCACTTCCTGGCATTATTGTCGTAACTCCAGACCTAGGTAATTCATCTGTATTCATGTCAGTTCCAGGCACACTTCCATAACTGTTGCATGCAGTTCAAACTATATGGACAGTTAGGCTAAAGATGGCACTGAGCAAATCAGTACAGGCAGGAATATAACCCTTTGCAGGAGCTCAACTTCTCTTAGATCACTTACACAAAGAGGGCACTTTGATTTTTTTTTTGTTGTTTTGTTTCCATACATGACATATGAGACTAGTGCTGATGTTCTCATGATGCCAGTTTAAGTTTTACCTTTCTCTAGCTGCTGTAGCTGACTTGTAGGGTGGATACAGGAGCTAGGACATGCAGTGCAGGCTCCAACCCTGAAATCTAAAGGCACTTGCTCTAAACTTACATGTGTAGGGTAATGATTCCCTACACATACAGCGTGGCTGTTCAGCCAAGTCTGATACTTCTCGCATAACAGTTTCTTCTAAATGGCAAACATTTTGCAGACTTAGGTTCTGACCATTGCTTTGTCAGTGCTTGTCATCTACTTGATGACAACCTCAACAATCTGCAAGTTTAGAGCAATAGGAAGGAAAATGAGTTTTGAACTCTAGAATTATGACAGTATCACAGTATCACCAAGGTTGGAAGAGACCTCAAAGATCATCAAGTCCAACCTGTTACCACATTATTACCACACAATTATGTTAGTTTGTTTGCAAAGAGGAAGATGTGAATAAACTCACTGTTTATACCTTAAGGACTTGGGGTTTCTGTGGGGGTTTTAGCTTCAGCAAATGAACTCACTGAAGAAAATAAGCAATGCTTTTTCCTACTACCTGAGCTGCATCTGATTTCCTCTTCCATTTTGGTATTTTTATCTCACTCTGTTAATGCTATTGGACAAAAAATTACTTCAACAAGGTTGTGTAATTTAGATAAAAATTTTCTGGGACCCTCTATCTGCTCATTCTCGATTGTGCTGGTGTCACTTTTGTGGCTATACTGAGTAGGTAGCCTTAAGGTCATTCAAAAGTAAAAATTTAACTTTGGCTTAATAAAACACCAGACTATCAACTAATCCCATTGCTTGCCCAATCAGTACTTAAGATCAGGCTATTTCTGTAAAGAAGCCAGTACATTCTGGATATGACAATATAGGAGATGCTGCATGATTATGGTTATTTTTAGATTAATGTTTGTGATGGGAGAACAAGAAAGAGGACAAAGTGTGGTTGGAGTGGGGCTGTGAAGGGCTTCCTAGGGGAATGTATGCAGCAAAGCAACCTGGTCTTGGTGAGGACTGGGGAAGAAAACCTTAGTTGTCTCTGACTCCTCCTAGGCACAGCTGCCTTTAGGGGCAGATGTATCACTTTCCTGGCACATATTTTCCAATTCTAATTTTTTTTTTTAGCAGTTTTATTTAGAGAATACTTTGAAATGTAGCATCTATTCATTATTATCTTATTTAGAAGGAAATGAGCTATTCATGATTTTGAAATCACAAGCTGTAATGATTTCTCTCTCCATGAGAATTCATTAGGCTTTATTTCATCAAGTACCTAATGCACACTCTGATCTTTCTAAGCAGCAATTGCACAAGAAGAAAAACAGACTCTGTGGACATGAGGAAGAACACCCTGGATAGCAGTCTAGACAGTTCAATTCTGCAAAATCAAAAATCGGATACCAATAATTTAGGTAAATTGAAGCTGAAAGAAAGCAAAATTGCTCTGCAGACCCAGGATAAATGAAAAACCAATCTGAATATCAAATTGACCCTGCTCCAGGGGAGAATAATTTGGCATGATGTATTTGCCATCTCTGAATGTGTTGCTTACAGACAAATTAAGTGGAAAAAAAGAACAGGAGGTGAACATAAAGTCACAAGGAAATAAGGATCTTGCTTCAAATGCAGCCCAGAGATCATTTAGGAGCTGATGTACTTCTAAGGGAAAGTAGTACTGTAAACTGGAAGGTTTTTCTCTTTAGGAGTGTTTCCTTATGTAGAAATTATACAGCTATTGACATCAGTTTCATCACAGTAGCTCAGGGAGAGTGTTAATGAACACAGGGCAAGTAGGACAAGTATGTGAGAAACAGAAAAAGTATCACAAGAGAGACTAAGGGAGTGGGTAGCAAAAGGCATATCCTGACCTTAGTGAAGTTACTGAAAATCTTGTTATGAATGTGGTTTGGTTTACTTCTCCCTCTTTTGTCTTTTTTTCTTCTTTTATTTTTTATTATTTTAGTCTTGAAGTTCTTCTATACCCATGCAGCCTTCCTCAAATGCTTGAAGTGGCAGGACTTACCACTGAACCCACCATGGTGAAAGCCAGAATGGGAGTGATCTCACTCACAAAGTCTTGCTACCAGGTCTTGTTAGTGAAGTAAGTGCTCTCTTTTCTCCTAATTACCCTGTGCAGACTTCCCTGCTGCTGTTCAGCTTCAGTTCGTGGTCCTTTCAAGCTAAGTGTAACTTCATAAAAAGCCAGACTGTTTTGTAAGATGTGCAGGGTAAGAAGGCACAAAATTGCTGGATGGGTGCACCCAGCACTCATGTGGGGGCTGAATGAGAAGATGGAGTGGTAGGAATAGGAGTGGGAGCTTGTACCTGTTAGCTACCACTGGGTCTCAGGGGAGTTTTGTCACCAAACTCCATTAAAATGAGAGTTTAAACCTTTAAAAGTACAGCTCAGTGGCTTGTTCGGTTAAATAAGCTAGCAAAAAATATATATTAGTTCCTGACAGCTACATTTGGGTGAAAACCATACTGAATTATTTATTTTGTCATTAATGTCACACAAACCACAGTAAGGAGAATTATATGGGCTGCGAAAGTGAGCAGCATTAAATCAGATTCGAACAAATAGAATTGTTATTGTTCAATACTAGATACCAGTCCCAGGCTGCAACTGCATAATGCATCCAGGAGAGGGTAAGAAGTGAATGGTAAATCAATGGAAAGGTTCACACCTGCCTGGCAGCCTTTCAATAATGTAAAGGGTCCCTTGGCACACATCTGGGTTATATAATACATGAGCATTTAAGACTGGTGGAAAGGCATAGAGGGAAGTGCTGCTAAGGTTTTGTGCTTGAAACTGCAAAGCTCAAAGAGCTGGAGAGGAGTCTACCTGGGGAAAAAATGGAGGAGAAAGCTCTAACTACCTGGAAAATGATAAAACAAAGACATCTTAATTTGGCCAAAGTAAATGTTATCGATATTTGGTAATCCCAAAAGAGGATTTTGTGCTGCACAGTGCACAGGAATCAAGGGATGGTGCTCTCTGCAATACTTAGGGCAGGTAGGTGAGCCCAAAGGAGCGGGGGCTCAGCCCTCTCTTGTCACACAGAGGGACATCTCTGTAAGCCGCCTTTTAAGAGTTTCCGTAACTCAGATGCTTTGCCTATCTGTTATCACCTGTGAATGTACTATTCAGGGCATCCTGGAAGTTTACAGATATGTTCCTTTTTTCTACAAAACAGTTCCTGTTTCCCTAAACAAACATCTCTGTGAATGCAATCAGATTGGCATCAAACAGTCGGATGAATAAATTTGGAAGTTGCATGTAGCAAACACAGTTGCGTGTTACAGCCATGTTCGGTCTGTGGGTCAAAAAAAAGGTTAAAAAAAAAATTGCAAGGGGTAGATTGCAAATGTTTGTGAGCAGAGAGATGGACACATCTTCCTGATTCCTGTGAACAGGCTTTTGTATTATGTCTGCTAGATGATGATCAAGAATGTAGGGAAATTCTTTACGTGGTTTTAATCCCAGTACAGGCTTGATTAAATGGAAAAAGATGTAATTCTTTACACAGAGAAGCTGTCCACAGAATGTGAGACATAAAGGTGTTGGAACCATGAAGCCCATTATTGTGGCTTCATATTAAATATGGAAATCTATATATATAGGTGGCCTGCATATATATCTCTGTGTATATTTATCAATTAAAAAGTACTCAGCCGATGCTCTTTTTAGTATTCTGCTTTCATGGGCATATGGCCTCAACAGCAGCCACTGTTTATCAACACTCTCTGCTTATCCAAAAGCAGAGAAATCAAGGCGCATCAGCTGCAAATCCTGTCCTCTCACTGGAAGTGGAGACCCCATCCTTTGATACATTCAACATCAGTCTGGATGGGGCTCAGAGCAATCTGATCTAGCTGGGGATGTCCCTGCTTATGGCAGGGGAAGTTTGACTAGTTGATCTCTAGAGGTAACTTCCCACCCAATGCATTCTCTGAAGTGTTCCCCCATCACACTAGGAGAAACTTGTACTTGGAAGGCATAGTATTTGATTTTTGGTGCAGTGGCAGATTTCTTGTGGGCCACTAGGTGTGCAGCAATTTATGCAGCTACGTAAGCTGTTTGGTTTTCTGTTTTGTCATCTATGAAACTGGGAGTAGTAGCTTGAAAATTATGTAGTGATGACCAATACTTTAGTGACTGTATGATGCTGAGGTACAACTGTAATGAGGTAACAAGATTGTGAAACTTAAGGATATTAAATTCTTTCCTACTTTGCTTCCATAAGTTTTTGCCATTAGTATCAGAAATACATTTATTTTTTCTAAGAGGTTGAGGCATCATTTATTCTCCACTGAGAAACAGCAGCCAGTAGAAAGAGACAATATTAACTTTGCATGTAACTTTTGTGAGGAGATGTGCCTGTCCTGATAGATCATGAAGGTCAGGAGAGGAGGTTTTTAGCCTGTTGGATAGTCAGTGACAGACTGGGAGGTGTGTGTGTGTGTGTGTAAGATTTCATGGAATAATCTGTACTGTAGTGGCTGGATGCAGCCTTTAAGCAGACAGATCAATCAGAAGGGACCTCTAATGGCCAGGAATAGGCTGCATATCATAATTGCATGCATTTTTTCAACAACAGAAAAAGCATTGGTTTGTTCATGAATGTTAATAAACAAACCCCTCATCTGATAACACTGTTTGTTTGGGTAACTCCCAAACTATCGCAACTTGCTGTGAGAAAACAGATCTTCTTCTGTGAAGGAAGTGGAAACTATTTTTTCCAGTCTTACAATTTAGTTGGCAGCTTATAAATGATCATAGAATCATATAATGGTCAGGTTGGAAGGGACCTCAAAGATCATCTAGTTCCAACCCCCTGCCATAGGCAGGGACACCTCCCACTAGTACAGCTCACTCAAGGCCTCAGACAACCTGGCCTTGAACATCTCCAGGGAGGGAACAGCCACAGTCTCCCTGGGCAACCTATGCCAGTGCCTTACCATCCTCACTGGAAAGAACTTCCTCCTAACATCCAGTCTAAATCTCCCCTCTGCCGGTTTAAACCCATTGCCCCTTGTCCTGTCATTGCAAGACCTTGTAAATAGTCTCTCCCCAGCCTTCCTGTAGGTCCCCTTCAGATACTTGAAGGCTATTACAAAGTCTCCTAGAAGCCTTCTTGTCTCCAGGCTGAAGAACCCCAACTCTCGTAGCCTGTTCTTATAGGAGAGCTGCTCCAGCCCTCTGATCATCTTGGTGGCCCTCCTCTGGACCCGCTCCAACACTTCCATGTCCTTCCTGTGCTGAGGGTTCCAGAACTGCACACAGTACTCCAGGTGGGGTCTGACAAGAGCAGAGTAAAGGGGCAGAATCCCCTCCCTTGCACTGCTGGCCACACTGCTCTTGATGCAACCCAGGACTCGATTGCCATCTGGGCTGCATGCACACACTGCAGGCTCAGGTAGGCTCAGATAAAGGAAGGAGAGCTGTTCTAAAATGAATAAACTGCAGGTAAGCAGAAAATCACTTCATGCAATCATCCTTAGGTCTGATCATGCTCCCTTTGAGATTAGCTGAGGTTTCCCCATCATTTCTGTAGATAACCCTCAATGTGCTTATCTGTTTTCCTGGCAAGCTTTGAGTTGTTCCTAGGCTTTATGCAGCTACATCACCTGGGGCAGGTTAGTGGTTGTGGGTGGATTTGGAATGGTCTTTTGGGTCAGAGCATGCCAGATCCACAAGTTCTTAGTCGTGGTACCAACTACCATGATGCTCAGAGCTCTGGATCAACCTCTGAAAATACTGATAACTAGCTGAAGCTGTAAGCAAACATGGCTCATGAGAATGACTGCCAAAACAGGCCTGATGCTTTTGGTTTAAAATTTGAACCAACTGTCAGTGTTTTGAGTGGATAAAGTTTTTCGTGTTACTCAAATCTTCTAATTCCTTTAGGGTTAACTCAGGGGGAAAAAAAAATAAAAGGGGAAAAAAAATTCCCTTAAATAAACTTTCACAAAAAACCAGGAGGTAGGACAGTATGACCTTTTTATAAGGTAATAAGGTTATGTTTGTTTGTTTTATAAACAAACAAACAAATCCAATAAACCCACCCAAACAAAAAAATCCATCCAAAAAGAACAAAAGAGAAAAGTCTAAGTTTCAATGCTTTCATGGAAAGCTTGGCCAGCAAAGCTCCAAAGCAAATCATAATCCAGTAATTGGTGACTTTCTGCACCACCAGTTCTGTTTCTTGAAGCAGTAAATTCATCTTTGCAGGGTCCTGCCTGCCTTTACTAAAGCATGAGTAACAGCAACAGGGGATAGCAATGCAATGGCATCTCCTTGGACAGAATGGACCATAGACCTTGTGCAAGGTCTTCTGGGATGCTTTACTACCCCCAAAAAAAAGATAAATTCCATTATTTCTACTTCATTTGTTTTCAGCACATAAAGATAAGCTGGTGTAAGACAGTATTCGGAAGGAGCCAGCATGAACACTGCAAGTAACTTTGATCTACTGAAGCAAAGCTCAGGATGAGATTTCAGTGGAGACTGAGGAGAAAGTAGAAGCAGGTAAGCCCTGCTTAGTGGAGAACCTTCTTCACTGTGTGGCAGGTCGGTGGTGGTACACTTCATTATACAGATGTTGGGAGCTGTAGGAGTGTAGTCATGGCTCAGGATAAGGTGTGAACCTGACCTTAATCTGGAATTCATAGAGACCAGTGGTTTGCATTAGGTCTCGCACTTAAGAGTCATAGAATGTATATGTTGGGTTTAGCTGGACCTGTGCTGGTAGAGTAGATGTAGCTGTATTTGACATTTGGAGTATCTGAGATGGTAGAAATGAAGTTCAGAATAATTTTTGTTGGATTGAAGGCTGGGTGGCAATTCTGCAGCATATGGTTTTTTACCTTTGTGTAAAGGGCAAGACAGAGCAGCATGTGGGAAAATGCTAATGATACTACTTAAAAAAAAAAAAAAAACAAAAACAAACAAAAAAACCCCCAGCATATTAGAAAGCAAAGAAGCAAAACTCAAGCACAGTATTTAATCTGCACAGTGAACCCTTTCAAGTTGGTTTCTGACGATTCACCAGCTTCATCCTGGAGTTTAAATTATTCTGAAATTCGCTCTTGTTCTCACTGCTGCTGCTGGGACCCAATTGTGTAATGATGGCTGCTTTTCAACTGTATGGTTTTGGGGTCTGAAGGGATTGTGCTCTCCACAGCTCATTGCTGGTACAATGTCTGCAAAAACTGCTCCCAAAATCACCTTGCCCAGGTGTGATCTTCTGCTCTGGAGTTGACAGAGAAAGAAAAGGGGAAAACAAGTTCTAGTTTTTTATTTATCCATTGATTTAATAATTGTTTTCTCTGTGTTATGGTGATCGCTGGAAGAGATACTGCAAAGTGTTTGGTCTTTTCTGCCTATCTGATATATTTTAAAGCAAAATTGCAAGCAGTGAGATGTCCCCACACTTCCATGCTCCTGTGGCAAATCTCCAGGAAAATGGATACTAGCTAGGAGCTGGCTTGTTCCAAATTTCCCTACTGTGTTTTGTAAAACCTGGTTTTCTCAAGCAAGACCTATTTTGTCTCCCTGTTCTTCTCTCCACCTGTGATAATATCTGCCCTTTAGAGCTGTTAGAACCCTGAAGCCTTTTTTTCTGTGGAAACTTTTTCATGGGAGCAGGATGGGTTAAGGTTAGGTTTGGGATAAGGGTCAGATCGCCTGAATCCACAGAAGTGGCTGTAACCACTGCTTCCCGAGGACAGAAGATGCCTGATAGAGCTGATGTTGAGGTTCAGATATGTCCTGTACTTGCCCATGATGTGCTGTGTATCACACCTGACACTCTGATGCTGCAGTTTTTCTTGTCTCCTCCTTGGGGTTACAACACATGGGATGAAGGGATTTGCTTGCTGAGGAAGCTGCAGCTAATGTTAGACCTGCCCTGATAAAAGCCACATTTCCCTGTTCCTGCAGCAACTTTAAGGCCATGCCACAGACCATCATCCTCTGATGCTTTCCCTGTGCAGAAAAAATGCACAGTCCCAGCCTAACTGGAACTACAGTCACCCTTCTTTAGTCCTGTATTGTGCTGGAAGGTGCTGTAGCACAGCTCTGGAACTTCTGTCTGCACCCATGATTCCCTTCATTCTCACAGTTCCCCCTCATGTTGCTGCACCATTTGTTTTCTGGGCGGGAAAAGTAATATTTTGTGATAAAGGCAGAGTTTTGTAAGAGCAGCAGCAGAAATTACTCTCCTTTCTGACTAGTTCTTCAAGGGAAATCTTTCAGATTTGTCTCTCCAGGCTCTGAAATCAATGCAGGTGTTAAGCAGTGTGGCTTGGCTATTAGGGTAAAACAGCCTAGTTTTGATTAGGTAGGGAATCAGAGTATAAAGAGATCTCTTTTTCTCAGAATTTGGCACAGAATAGCAATGTAAAAAGCTGGATCAAATGTCTAAAGTCAATATATTCCCCTTGAGGCTTTGTTTTGGTTCCTTTGTAGCGCTTCAACTTAAAAGAGACTTAAACTCCAGTATCTTAAGATTGCTGATTGGGAGGGCAAAAAATAAAAGCAAAAAGGAGTTCACAGCTGCAACCTCTTAGGAAATCGTGGTAACAACCTTTCATCTTTGGAGCTGTGGCTGATAACGCTTCTGTGTGTCCTTGTGCCTCTTGGTCTTTATCTAAATTATTTGCTGGCACATCTGAAATTTAATGATGCCGTATGACACTTGGTACAGTACAGACTCCTTAGCGTGGTCCTCCTCTCCTGGTACTCGGGAAGGCAGAATGGACAGGAGAAAAAAATAAAAAGCTCCAACCTACTGAGCTGCTCACTATGTTGGCTGTACTTGGGCACTGTAGTCTGAGGAACTGATGGGTACACTTCTACATGCCTGCAGACATACCTGTCCTGATTGCGTATTCTTAGAACTCCCACAGATACAAAAGTGCTTATTCTAACCTCTCGTATTATGGAGTTATTCCTACCAAATTGGCATGGGGATATGAGCTGCAGTTTCCTTTTTGGGAAAAAAAAAGGGAATTTTTCCCACAAAATGCCTGCATTTGCTTCCCAGAGCAAGGCACAGTCACTCACAAAGTGGCAGAATGAGTGCTGTTTCTGCAGCCCCTTCCTCTGCATTATCATCCTGCTTGTACCCTACTTCACTCCTTTTATTCCTTCATTTTAGCAGCCAGGTAAGGCCTGGAGGCTCTGGATAGTTGTCAGGATGGGTGGACAAACCTCTCCATGACATCCAGGGTGACAAACCTGACCCCATGCAAGGCATGGCACTGGCAGACCCTACCTTGCACCCACAGAGCTGCCCCAAGGCACCAGCTCTGACTTCAGCTTCTCTCCAACTTCCTCCCTGATTAGTGATAACTTTTTTTTTTTTTTTTTTTTTTTTTTTTTTTTTTTTTTTGTCCTTCATGTTTCCTGTCTGGATCTTATTTTGATTTACAACACACTTGCTGACAGGCTACCTGAAATATCTTGAAAGAAACAACAGAAATCTCCTCACAGATGCAACAACAAAAGGATAGAAAAAGAAAGAATTCCCTTAAGGAGAGAAAATAAAAAACAAACTCAAGGAAAGAAGGAAATCTTGAATATTTTGTCAGATAAATTCAGTGAAGATTTTTTTCAAAGAGCTTTTTGGTTTAATAATGTCTTTGTTTAAAAGGAAAAACTGCTTTACTAATAGTACTACTTTTCTTTCAAATTAATATTCACCCATTAAAAAAAAATCCACTTTGCATGCTAATTTTGACTACTTAATTCCATTCCTTTTTTTTTTTTTGGTTAATGAAATTATACCTGGAGCTCAACTCTGTAATCCTAAATTCAACACGAAGAAGGAACCCAAATATAACTGCAGGTCTGCTTGTTGATTTGTAAAATATCATGCAGTTGGAGAGAAGGTACAGTTCCTTCAGTAAAAGAAAAGTGAAAGAAAGGAAAGGGCAAGTTTTCTTGCACCTCTGCTTCCAGAGAAAAACTGGAACATTCAAAATCCAACAGCTTGAGTAAGAGAGGATGCAAAATGAACAAACTTTTAAAAGAATCTTATTGTATCTAAGTAACATCCTGAGTTTGGTAACTTGTTTCATTTTGTCTTGGGTTTTCTTTTGGAGGTGTTTACAATACAGTTGTTAACACTATATTGTGTCTGCTCTGGGGTTAGACTTTAGTGTGGGGTTTGTTGCTACAACAGGAGCAGGATTTCAGGGTGCTGCATGCTCTCTCCTTAGGCAGTACTTTCTCACAGCTCATATCATTAGTTCACAGAAGATGGAGCTCATTGCAGGAAGATTCCAGTGAGCCCTGTGACACCCACTTCAGCCCTGTGACCTACAGTCCCTGGCAGAGTTTCAGGATATTCCTGTCAGGTTCCTGTGTGGCCAGCAGAAGCAGGGAATCGATTGTTCTCCTGTGGCACTGGTGAGGCCACACCCAGTATTTGTACTGGCATCAGTTTTGGGACCTTCACAACAAGAAACACATTGAGTTGTTGCAGCATGTCCAGAGAACGACAACAAAGCTGGTAAAGGGTCTGGAGAAAGTCTGACAAGGAGCAGCTGAGAGAAGAGGACACTGAGGAAAGAGACCTCACTGCTCTCTACAACTACCCAAAATGAGGTTGGAGTCAGATGGGAGTCAGTCTCTTCTCCCTAGTATCAGGTAATAGAGCAAGATGGAATGACCCAAAGCTATGCCAAGGAGGTTTACATCAGGTATTAGCAAAAAATTCTTTACTGAAAGAGCAATCAGGCATTGGAACAGGCTGCTCAGGGAGGTGGTGGAGTCATTGTCCCTGGAGGTATTCAAGAAACCTGTGGCCATGGCACTTGGAGATATGGTTTAGTGACCATGGTAGCTTAGTTTGACAGTCGGACTTGATCTTAGAGATCTCTTCCAGCCAAAATGATTCTATGATTTTATGACTATGGCCCCATATTTGCTAGGATATTGTTGGTCTGTTCCTTTACTAGCAGGGCACTGAGCAAGAGGCACCAGGTAACCACTGTCCACCTCCCAGGGTGCAGTTTCTCTTCCTGGAACTGTAACAGCCCCAACTGTGAAGAGCAGTCAGATTTACATCAGTTATGACTCTGCACTTGAATCAAAGCCACAAGCCAAGAAGTGTAGAAGTCTCTGTCACTGCTCTGTCTCTCCTAGGAGAGACTTTTTCTCTGGTTTAACTGCCCCACGTCTTTGCATAACTTTTTCTGCACAAGGCAAGCTATTGCTCTTTCATTAGCATAATGCATTTTTAATGAGCCCTTCTGCAGAGACCACAAGGTAGTTCTGAATCCTTGAGCAGCTGCCATGATTTTTTTTTTTAATTTGATTTGTTGCAGATTTTTTTTTCTTCTTTCACTACACAGTGGACTTTAACTGCACTACAGCTCTGAGAAACAGTGTCAGGAAGATTCTAGGTGAATAGAAGGCAAATCAATGGGTAAGCAGCTCCTTTAAGAGCAAAAATGATGTTAAATTAGTCAAGTCATGTGCTCCTTTGAAACTCACAGGCATGACACTTTTGGTGGTGGTTTTTTTTGTGTGTATGTGTGTTTGAACTACTGCTTAGTCAAGTAGATAGTGTCAAATCCTGATAAAGCAAACTCCAACATGCTGAAGTCAAATGATATAAGGCAACATGAAATAAAGCAAGAGGAGCAATCAGTGAGCTGGAGATTTTTATCCCTTTTACTCACATAGGTTGTTTGTAAAACGTCTGAGAATTTAACCATGTTTGTCACTGCAGTTTAAAAACAAGGTGAGGTAGGTAGTTAGATAATTCTAAATGACTGGAAACAATGAAGACAACTTGTGATTTCTGAAACTCTATATGTGCAAGGTAGTCTGTATTTCAATCTGAAGAAATCTTGCTGCAATATTCTTCATCTTCTCTTTGCTTTTCTAGAAAAATGAAATTATTTTGGTACTCAGTGTTTCAGGAGAGTTATTGCCTTTTCAGGTAGTGCACTTTCAGTGGTGTATCACAGTGTAACATTTTATCATTCTGTCTTGGTCAGGAAAATCTGCTCTTGTCTAAATTATTTCTGTGCCACATCATCCAGAAATACTTGAAAACAGAGCAACATGAAAATCTCATCTCAAAGTGTTTGGCTTCCGCACTATAGAATTCTGAGCTCTCATTGCCACAGGACCTGACCACCTTCCAGCAGTACATTAAGCATCGCAAATAACATCTCCCATGTTTTGCTTGCTTTCACATCCTTCCCTCTGGGGAAAAACCATGTGCAGTGGCATGCCCAGTCTGGGCCAACTTTCTCTGGGGTTTTTTGGGGTTTTGGTTGGTTGGTTGGTTGGGGGTTTTTTGGTTTGTTTGTGGTTGTTTTTTTTTTTTTTTTTTTTTTTTTTGAAAAATGCATTCTTCTGAATGCCAGTGAGGAAAGACAAGGTGGAAAAATGCACTTGAAGTGGCTTGCACAAATGTTTGCAGAGTATGTGTGTGAGTTGGGTTGTTCAGTTTTCTCACTAATCCAGAAGAACTGCTGACCATAGTGGGATTTTTCTTTTTTTTTCCTATGGGAAAGAAGCAGAGCTGGACTATCCTGAAAGCCAAGAGCAGGTGTGCTCACTGCCAGACCACAGCAAGTCAATTTTCATTTTCCTGGAGTCCAGCCACAAGTTACAGACTGCCCCTCAGAACAAAGCAGCACACCTGTGCTGCAGGAAGGGATAAAGAGAAAGGTTACTTCTATAAACTGCTGTGTGAAAACTTTGAGCTTTGATTCATACACACTTGCAGTGGTTTGCATCTGTCCAAAGGAAGATCTTGCTGGCTGAGAGATAGCAAATGTGATGCTGTTTTGGAACTGCTGATCTGGTCCAGGAAGGTGTTTACTTCAGTTTTGAGGGAGCCTGAAACTTCAAATCTGATATGCAAGCCCCATCCCCTTCTTCTAGCTCAAATGTCAGTAGTTAGGCTTTATCTGCATTGCTAACTATTGTGATTGCTTGCTGTTAACTCATCAAATGAGATAAGAGTATCTCATTTTAAAGAGCTGCACTACCCATTGCCAGTGCTGCTGTATTAGAGTCATTTCATGTTGGAGTTCAACAGCGCTGAACAGGCTGGATGGAAGCTCGCATTGTTTAATTGTCCTGAAAGTTAACTCAATTTGCCGGAGGAATGTGTATGCTAAGCCACTGTGGCTATTTGTTTTGCATGAAAGGTGGCCAGTCTTCAGGCAAAAGAGGTGTGGCTGTTCTGATTTCCACCAGCAACATCCTTGCTCTCAGGTACTGAAGTCACTGCTCAGTTCCCTGAAGGTGACAGTCAGCCACTGGCTTTGCTGTGCTGTAAAATGGCAGAACACACGAATTCATCTGGACCCGTTCCAGCATGGCCAGCAGGGCAAGGGAGGTGATTCTACCACTTTACTCTGCTCTTGTCCAGAACTGTGTGCAGTTCTGGAGCCCTCAGCACGGGAAGGACATGGAAGTGTTGGAGTGGGTCCAGAGGAGGGTCACAAAGATGATCAGAGGGCTGCAGCAGTTCTCCTATGAGGACAGGCTGAGAGAGTTGGGGCTTTTCAGCCTGGAGAAGAGAAGGCTTCGAGGGGACCTGATAGTAGCCTTCCAATATCTGAAGGGGGCCTACAGGAAGGCTGGGGAAGGACATTGCTTGTCCTGCAATGACAGGACAAGGGGCAATGGGTTTAAACTGGCAGAGGGGAGATTTAGACTGGATGTTAGGAGGAAGTTCTTTCCAGTGAGGGTGGTGAGACACTGGAACAGGTTGCCCAGGGAGGTTGTGGATGCTCCCTCCCTGGAGGTGTTCAAGGCCAGATTGGATGAGACCTTGAGTAACCTGTACTAGTGGGAGGTGTCCCTGCCTATGGGTTGGAACTAGATGATCCTTGAGGTCCCTTCCAACCTTACCATTCTATGATTCTAACTCCAGAGTTACCTTACTACATAAGATAGACACAAATTAGAAGTATCATTCATCCCTTTCAAAATCTCAGACACAGCCATTCTAGTATTCACTAGCTCTGAAACAACTGGTTCAGAGTTCACACCAACATTTTCTGAATCAGTTCTGCAAAAATGTTTCTAGGTAAAACAATTCCTCACTTGGTAAAACTTGATGATCCCAGCTTCCTAAATTCTCTGTGTGTTACCTAAAGCAAATATATTTTTGGGACTATGTATCATTAATTTCTTTATTTCATTTCTCAAAATGCATGTAATGACTGGAGATGATGAGTGAGAAGAGTGTACCTGTAGAGTTATGAGGAAGAAAGCAAATATTTTGGATAGGTAGTGAAAGGAGTAGTAGTCTGCCAAGAGTAGGCTATCCTTGACAAGAGGAAAGAGAGGAGTGAGTATAAAGGCTGAGCAGGCACAGGCAGCATATGGGACCAAATTTACCATGAGATTATGAGGAATGGGTGCATTTACATAGCATGTGATGCACAGATCAAGGCTGATGGTTGGCAGCTTCCTCCACAGGGAGCAGGAGTTGTGCCACCTTGTTTTCTAGGGATGGTTTATGATTTCCAACTGAAGGGCACGTGCTGAACTTTAACTACTTCTCTTACAGTGACACTGCAGCCTCTCCTAAATGCTTTAGTGTCTGTTGCAGAACTTCCCAGAGTGGATTACAAATAACAAATGGTTAAATGCCACAGAGGAAGGAAGTTGCTTGTTAACTGATCTTAATCAAAATTGTCTCTTGATGGTATGCAAGTGCTGAGCTACCTATGATGGGCACTAAAACATTTTTCAAACCTGGCTTTAGATGCTTTTCTTGTGCCTTTCTCTCCAACCCTGTCATGTGCCTGCTATTTTCTGCTGCTATTTGGTACTTCAGAGTCTGATTCTTTGGATTGAGGGACATTTTGTCACTGACTGCTGCGTGAACAGGTACAGCCTTCAAAGGTAGGTGGTGGTGGTGTTTTGGTTTTGTTTTTTTTTTTTTTTTTTAAAAAAGAAAGAGAACCCATATTTGCAGAAAAGGAAGCTAAATTTGTGAACAGAAAATGGTAAGAGGAGAATCACGTGCCTTTTGATAGTGATTATACTATCAGAAGCACACTTGCATAATGAAGGGATAATTACTAACTGTGCTGCATTCTGTTTTCACACAGTTATGACAATTACGCATAGGCATAGGAGCAGGCAGGTTGTCACTGGTTTTAGGCAAAATACTTTAGCAGGCATGGAGGAACTTAAATGTAAGTGGGAACAGTTCATCCTTTGTAGCCCCCTCTGCATTTCCAAGCAGGATTAAATCCGCTGATCAGCAGCAAATGCACAGCACGGAATTGCACAAGCAGTTGCCCAGCAATTGTGATTCTTCATGGCAGCAAAAGAGGCAAGGCTGTAAGTATTAAAATAGCAGACTGTAAGTATCAAAATAGCAGGAGCCTGAAATCCAGCAGTTTTAGTACAAAGCCTTCTGATACTGCCTTAGCTGCCCTTCTGCACAGAGCATGAAGACTTTCTCCCAGATTTAACTCATCTTTGTTTTGGTTCCTGTATGATGGTCTCATGTAGATCTGTAATTCTTCATCACAAAACCTCCAGTCCATGATCTGTTGGCAGGATAACTTCGTCTGAGACTCAATGCTGGACAGTGAAGCATTCATAGGATAAAGGACTTCCAACACTTGCCCTGATTCCAACTCTTTAATATGGTATTGAAAGGTACACCCCTGTGCTGCCACTGGGCTGACTTGAAAGCCAAACACCTCAAGCCTACACCTCCCTTACATAACCAGAGCCTGATTTTTCAGACCTGTGGTTAACACTGGACAGCCTCTTGGCGCTTAACTTAGAATGCATGTTTTTCCCCTCATACGGGTTAAAACCATGGAGGCTGTTTTCAGTGATTCAGGCATGTACATTTCATGATCAGTCTTACACATTTGCTCCAGATTTTGTTGTGCTAATTAGCATTCCAGGTGGCTATGGGTTAATTAGGAAGCTATGTGTTTCAGGGTGCACCATAACCATATATAAATAAATTGTTACTGAATAAAGAGTGCACAGTTATAGCATATTTGGCAATGTGGCAGGAATGCTTTGGCCTGCACAGGACAACTAAAGTGTCCATATTATTGCTGACCATATGCAGTTCTTTATGTTAATCGGCTTCATCCGGAGTTGAGTTTTGGAAGTCTGGGGATAAGGGGCTTGATCTGGAGTCCTTGGTTGTTCTTTTGTAATGGTCTGGGTTTAATTTCTTTATGTTTTAGGGCAACCTGTGCTTCATGAGGTATGATGATCTTCCCTGATATGCTAAAAGGGAATCTCTTTGGATTTGGATATCTGGGAGAGATGATACAAAGCCAGCAAGACCTTCTATTGGTAAAGCACTACCAACATCTGGCCTTGAGCAGCAGTCCAGCGTCTCTTAAGTGTTTTCTTCCTATCTGTTGTCCTCAAAGGTCACCTTAGCATGTAGATTGCTTCTGTTCAATGAAACCTGGAGAAAGGCAGCCAGAACGTGGGTGGTAGCCACCCCTGGTGGCGTGTGACAGATAGAGATTTTGTCTCAGCACTAAGCAGGAAGCAGAGCATGTGCTCTTTGCTCCCACCACCAAACCTGCAAGGTCCTTCACTCTGTCTCCTCCATAGCCTGTCTGGGCCTGAATCTATTGGATTTGCCATTCCTTTTCTCTGTCCCCATGAGATGAAGATGTAGAACTGCATCATTCCTTTGCACAGCAGTGCTGGCACCAGGTAAACAGAGTGGTATGAAGTATCACAGTATCACCAAGGTTGGAAGAGACCTCAAAGCTCATCAAGTCCAACCCGATACCACAGACGTCAAGACTAGACCATGGCACTGAGTGCCACGTCCAAACCCACCTTGAACACCTCCAGGGACAGTGACTCCACCACCTCCCTGGGCAGCCCATTCCAGCAGTCAACGACTCTCTCAGTCAAGAACTTTCTCCTCACCTCGAGCCAAAACTTCCCCTGACGCAGCCTGAGACTGTGTCCTCTTGTTCTGGTGCTAGTTGCCTGAGAGAAGAAAGCAACCTCCTCCTGGCTACAACCACCCTTCAGGTAGTTGTAGACAGCAAGGTCTACCCTGAGCGTCCTCTTCTCCAGGCTAAACAATCCCAGCTCCCTCAGCCTCTCTTCATAGGGTTTGTGCTTGAGGCCTCTCATCAGCCTTGTTGCCCTTCACTGGACATGCTCAAGCACCTCAATGCCCTTCTTAAATTGAGGGGCCCAGAACTGGACACAGTACTCAAGGTGTGGCCTAGCCAGTGCAGAGTACAGGGGGAGAATGACCTCCCTGCTCCTGCTGGCCACACTATTCCTGATGCAGGCCAGGATGCCATTGGCTTCCTTGGCCACCTGGGCACACTACTGGCTCATGTTTAGGCAGGTGTCAGTCAGCACCCCCTAAGTAGGCAATCAGCAGGGTGTGCGCAATGACTTCCAGTGATAGTTTGGCAAGTCACTGCCTACAGACACCCACCTTGGCAGGTCCATTTTGCAGTAATAGCGTCCATCCCATCCCTTCAGCCAGCTCTGTGACCACAACAGCTCATTCCTGAAGAGACACAGAGACCTTTCTGCCATTAAATTTTCTTCTTGACATATATTTTGAGTCAGTTTCCCACTCAGTATCCATGAAACACAGCTGGAACTATTAGCAATGGTTGTAATTTCAGCAACACTTCTGAGTTCTCAGATTTGAGACTCTTCTCAGTCATTGTTTACTTAATCATAATATATTTTTTTTAAATCCATGCCATTCCCCCCACACACAAATACTCACAGACCTCATAGAGATTTTCATGCATTTAAATGAAAAACCTGAACAGTCCCCTTTTCTCATTCACATTATGCAGCATTGCCCTTCTCTGTACTTTATCTTATTTCAGAGCTGTCATGCAAACAAACATAACTAAAAAAAAAGGAAGTGTGCATCCTATCAGCCTTCTGTCTCAGCTCCTGCTCTTGCTCTGTGTGCAGGGAGAAATCCCTTCTCCTGTTTGCCCTCTTTTCCAGTGTGTTCACTCCTTTTCTTATCTCTGTGGTTCCCCAGCATGCTCTAGTCTGCTCCAGTTGCCCACTCAACCCCTACTCGCTCCTCCCCCCCTCCATAGGAAGGGAGGGAAATTCCCTTGGAATTTACTATTCCAAGACCATGGAGCTACTGTTCTCTAGAGCATTTTTATGTTTTCTTCCTTTATTACTCCAGAAATAGTAATTTTTTTTTTCTGTAAAATCCACCCAGTCAAGCACACTATACTGCTAGGACACCCTCTTTCCTTTGTCCACCTGAGTATATCTGGATGAATTAGCCATTGCATCTCATTCTTCCACCTCTGGAATATCTGGTTGGTTTTCACACTATATCTTACTCTCTTTTATATCATCTGAATCAGGTTTTAAGGAAGATTCAGGCATGCATTGACTGTTTGTTTGATTTGGTGGGGTTTTTTTTTAGTTATTAGAGTGTACTTGCCAGTCTACCTTTTCTTAGCATTCTTTACTGTGCCCAGAATTTGTGTTCTTGCAGGTCTACTCCGATTCATGTCCTTTTGCCTTTTGATCATTTGGTTATGCTGAACAGTCATCTTTCTACAAGGTAAGCAGTGTGGGCTTTCATGAGGTTGTCATGCTGGCCATGGAAAAATGGCCCTCTTTAGCAGAGACTAAACATGGAGAAACTACATCCACCTCTGGGGTTCACTGATGAACTGTTACTGATGCAAGGGCAATATCAGCAGAAAGCATCATTTGTTCTTGCTCTCAGCGAGTGTATGGCACATATTTGTTTTCTTGAGCAACAGCAGTAAACTTATCTCAAACACATCTAAAAAGCCTCCCCAGAAGGGGAGGCCAGATAAAAATGGGGGGAAAAAATCCACCTAATCAATGTCCTAGGAAATGGAAATAAAATGGAATAAGGCTCAAAAGAGCAAAATGCAGTAGAATGGCAGAGTATTTTCTTTCTGCTGAAGATTGAGCTCTTTGTTAGAACTCTGGAGATGAGCTTGCACCCATCACAGCGGGAGAGACTAGAGACACAGTGAAGTAGGTATGAGATAACAGCTCAAAGCTTTCACCTGTATTTCTCTGATATCCTACAGAGACTCCCAAAAGCACCTTTTCCAATGAGGAATATGTCTTGGTAGCAAGACCTCCATTTGGGCTAAAAATAACTATTACTTACTTCACAGGCCCATGGCAAAGCACCTGCCTGGATAGCAAGAGACCAGCAAATCACAGGTATGAAAGTAGATCTGCCAGTTTCTGTGCAGAACATCTGTTGGTGAATTTAGACTGTCTTATCTTCACACTTTCCTAGGAAAACTTTGGATTATCTTGATTTTTATCCTCACGTGGAAGGTGAAATGGTCTGAATTTATGAGGAGTGGTTGAAGGAGCTGGGGTTGTTTAGGTTGGAGAAGAGGAGGCTCAGGGGAGGCCTTATTGCTCTCTACAACTACCTGAAAGGAGGTTGTAGCCAGATTGAGGGTTGGTCTCTTCTCCCAGGCAACCAGTGCCAGAACAAGAGGACACAGTCTCAAACCGCACCAGGGCAGGTTTAGGCTGGATGTTAGGAAGAAGTTCTTCACAGAAAGAGTGATTGGCATTGGAATGGGCTGCCCGGGGAGGTGGTAGAGTCACCATCCCTGGAGGTGCTTAAAAGGAGACTGGAAGAGACACTTAGCACCATAGGTTGGTTAATTAGAAGGTGTTAGGTGATAGCCTGAACTCAATGATCTCGAAGGTCTTTTCCAGCCTAGTTAATTTTGTGATTCTGCAACATGGGATGAAGGCTGTTTCTGAGTTTCAATGAATATGTTAGACTTCTCATCAGTGATTAGTAAAGAGCTGCTTTTGAAATTCAGGGTGCAATTTTAAAGTTTCTTTCGAATATTTATTTTTTTTTTCCTTCTCTGTGTGTTTCAAAAGAAACTGGCCTACCATACTACTCCAGGAAAGCTCTTCTGAGATACACATCCATCTCTGTATATGGTCTGTACTTGTGAAGCAGAGCACAAAGCCCTTTTTCCATTTAATCCATATTAATTATCTCTCTGCAGCTCCTCTATAGTTTCCACTCAGCCCAGGCACCAGAACACGTGCAGCTGCATCTTGAATAAACCAGAGCTTTTCATTCCACACCTGGTAAGACAACATTCCAAAAATAATAGATAAATTAAAAGGTTTGCTGCTGAAGAATTGAAGCTCTCCATGCTTGAAAGTGAAAGCCTTGGGACTGTGGACTGAGGCAGATATTTTTAGTGCCATCAGTATCTCCTGGAGCTGATATCTCCCAAGACAGATGGTTGTTTCCCACAGAACATTGTCAAATGTTTGCTCAGCCAAGATCAATTTTGTTCCAAGTCCTTTCCCACCTTCTGGTGAAATATATTTCACTTGCCAGACAAAAAATTAAAGAAACAGCATGAAACCATGTCACTCTAGAGGGTTCTCTTTCCCATAACTCCACTCTGTCCTTTGGCTGTGTGACTGACATCTCTTTTGATACCTATGGAAGAATGATAGATGCACTTGCAGCAGAAGCACAATGCTAAAAAACACTGAGTTCAGGTCTCGCATCAGAGGCTGACTTCCTCTGAGACCTTTGACAAGTCACTCCTCAACCTGTCAAAGGGTCTTGCTGCCATACTTTTCTATTAGATCTCTTAAACCCAAAGAAATCCTGAGCTCTTACCCTGAGCACCTTGAATAGATCTCTTAAGAAAAGGAGGTGGAAGGAGGAACAGAAGTGGTCCTGAGGAAGGAAGTACTGGGAGGAGGCACAGATCTGCTGGATTGTTTCCTTTGCTCAGTAACAACTGTGGGGTTTCTTTTTGTTGCAAGCTCAGAGGATTCTGGAGCTGTGCAGCCTGCTCATGGAGTCTGACAGTATGCTGGACTAGTTGGATTTTCACCTGAAATTCACAGGGGCACAAAAGCCTTTAACGGGCGGCATGGAATAGATTTCCAGCAATGTCCTATTTTTAAGAGAATGACACCGTTAAAAGTATGTATCATTTTTTTCCTTGCTGGTTGCTGTTTTTAGCAGTCTCTGACTAAGAGACAGAGTTGTTACGTTCCAAAGTACAACCTCCCTTGTGATGCCTAATTGTTAAAAGTGAGAAATTACAGCAGCTGGTGCCAGCAGCAGTTTCTGAACTCTTAGGATGTTTCCTTCCTGTTACGCTTTTTCTTGTTGTAGCTGTTTAGGCTGGAAATTGTTGATACGTGGTTGTTTTCTGGCTGGAACAGTGGCAATCCGGGATCAGAGGGGACATTGACGTATTGGAGCGGGTCCAGAGGAGGGCCACCAAGATGATCAGAGGGCTGCAGCAGCTCTCCTATGAGGACAGGCTGAGAGAGTTGGGGCTCCTCAGCCTGGAGAAGAGGAAGCTTCGAGAAGACCTTTTAGCAGCCTTCCAGTATCTGAAGCGTGCCTACAGGAAGGCTGGGGAGGGACTATTGAGAAGGTCTTGAAATGACAGGACAAGGGGCAATGGGTTTAAACTGGCAGAGGGGAAATTTGAAATGACAGGACAAGGGGCAATGGGTTTAAACTGGCAGAGGGGAAATTTAAACTGGATGTTAGGAGGAAGTTCTTTCCAGTGAGGGTGGTGAGACACTGGAACAGGTTGCCCAGGGAAGTTGTGGCTGCTCCCTCCCTGGAGGTGTTCAAGGCCAGGTTGGATGAGGCCTTGAGTAACCTGTACTAGTGGGAGGTGTCTGCATCTGGCAGAGGGTTGGAACTAGATGATCCTTGAGGTCCCTTCCAACCTTACTATTCTATGGTTCTATGATCTCTTGTCTTTATCACTTCATACATCAAAATAATCCTGATTTAGTTTTGTAATTCTAAGTCTTTTTAAAAATTATACAAATTCTTTCTTCTATATATTGAAGGGTAAATTGGATCATTCAGAATATTCTTTCCATGTTGTCCCATAATCTTTTCTATTATGACTTCATAGGCAGGTCATTGGAAAAGAACCCTGTGCTATGATATCCAAAAATATTTTTGATCTTTACTCTAGTTGCGGATGCGAACTGTTCACACCA
Source organism: Eubucco bourcierii (assembly GCA_013396675.1). NCBI lineage: Eukaryota > Metazoa > Chordata > Aves > Piciformes > Ramphastidae > Eubucco > Eubucco bourcierii. Next base: position 556,061 of record VWZE01015785.1, read on the forward strand.
GAACAACTTCTTAAGTAGAAGCAGATTGCTTTTATGCAAGAGGATTCTGAGTTGAAGAAACCTGCCAGTTGTGTGCCTTTTGTTTGGTATTTGATTTGCCTGGGATTCATTAATATTTCAGTCCTGCATTTTTTAAGGATTACAGATTCCTGATCCTTGACTCACGTAGGAGGCATTTTCAGCGTCCTCCTGCTGAACGAGCATCTTTGCTGTTTTCAAAATGCTGTGTATATGTAAACATATATTTCATACATATATATAGCCAACTTATTACTAAATTGTTAACCTGCAGAAATCACTTTCTGTTGCCTGGAAAAGGCATGTGCAAGCCTCTGTGTACACCTTTTTCACATTGGGGATCTAACTGCCCATATAGAATTATTTTAGTTTAGTTTAGTTTTATGGAAGGTTATCAGTGAAAGTAATATTTACGATGTCACATTGACTTTTAGGAGAGACTAGATGTGATGGCAATCAATCATCTGATCTGCAATGGGGCTTGATACCACCCAACACTTACCTCTTTTAGGACGTGTACGTGAAAAGAAATAAGGGGAATGCAATAATTACTTACACTCAAAAAGAACAGCGAAAGAAAAACCATGCACATTCACACAGCCAGGGAGCAGTGGTAAGTGTTAATTATTAAGCCCTATTTTGTCTCTATGTTCCTACTTAGTGGTTGCTTTCCTTCCTGGTCTTTTGTGGAACTTTCTGAGCAGTAAAGAGGAAAAACTCTTGCTTTCTCCTTAGCCATATTCATGTGCAAAGGCTAAGCTCTTACATCTTTACTCTGGAATTTATCTCCCAGCTGCATTAATTCTCAGAACACAGGTGGAACATCATCATCATCATTAAGATCCAAATCAAACTGTCTGTCCTGTCAAGGATACCCCTGCCTGAAGCAGAGCAGAGGTGTTAATGCATTTTTTATAAACAATGCCGTTAAAGATGCATGAAAGAAGTGTTGTAAATATTAAAGCAGGACTATCTCTTTTTTTTCCCTAACTCTGTAAAATATAGTACGAAAATCTTCAAGTTTAAATTTCTTCTGATGCATATTAAGCCAGACCCTTTGATTTCTGTAGTAAACTGGCAAAAGCAAGAGCTCTGGAACATCCCCATTAAGTTGTTCACAAGTCTGATAAGTTCAGTTATGAAACTCTGCAATAGTCAAGTTATAAAAACACTTGAATGTGAACAAAGCAATTACAGAGAACGCTTATGAATACTTAAAGGGATGTCATAGTCTCCTAAATCTGCTACCTAACCACAGCTGTGGCAGGCTTTAGATGCAGTGTGGTGTTTTACTTACCCATCGCTTCTAAGCACTCCTGACCAGGGGCTGGACCCAGGCTCTGTGCTGCAGCTGTTTCCCAGGCATGTTGCCCGCTGCCTGCTCTCCTTTCACACAAAATGCCTTTTTCCCATGATGACAAAACAAGTCAAGGTTTGACAAGTTACTTCAGTTAGCAGTGAATGTGCCTTCAAATTGATTAGTCAGATAGTCAAATGCATACCCTTGCCTTAAGTATGTTACAGCAGGGACAGGTTTTGTGTTCAGATGGGTATTCACATCACCTAAATTTGTGTATCAAATATAGATGCCTGTCTACTACAGTTAGCTTTCCAGCATCAGTACTCTGCATTATCCTTCTTACTCATGTCTGTATTTCATAGAAT
>VWZE01015785.1:557812-571339 GCA_013396675.1 Eubucco bourcierii
CCATTGCCCCTTGTCCTGTCATTGCAGGACCTTGTAAATAATCCTTCCCCAGCCTTCCTGTAGGCCCCCTTCAGATACTGGAAGGCTACTATCAGGTCCCCTCGAAGCCTTCTCTTCTCCAGTCTGAAGAACCCCAACTCTGTCCTCATAGGAGAGCTGCTCCAGTTCTCTGATCATCTTCATGGCCCTTCTCAGGACCTGCTCCAACACTTCCATGTCCTTCCTGTGCTGAGGGTTCCAGAACTGCACACAGTACTCCAGGTGGGGTCTGACGAGAGCAGAGCAAAGGGGCAGAATCCGCTCCCTTGCCCTGCTGGCCACACTGCTCTTGATGCAGCCCAAGACTCGATTGCTGTCTGGGTTGCATGTGCACACTGTAGGCTCATGTTGAGCTTTTCATCACCCCAGACTCCAAGGTCCTTTTCCTCAGGGCTGCTCTCCAACCATTCCCCACCCAGCCTGTATTTGTACTTGGGATTGTGCCTACCCAGGTGCAGGACCTTACACTTGGCCTTGTAACACAAGGCCAAGACTTTACACATTTGCCTCTTAATTTAGGCACATCCACATAATGTGAATGGTTCAATTCCTGCTTGTGTGACCAGCTCAAGTTCTACAAAGATTCTAAGCACAGTCACAGAAATTAATGTTGTCTCTGTCCACAATACACCTATGCGCTGTCCACTCACTTCACTGTCATCCCAACTCCACTCTGAAGTGAAAAGCAAAAATGCCACTGCCATCCAAAGGAGCAGGATTCAGGTCAAAATTTTGAGTTTGGAAGTGTTCTTTTGAAAAAAGTCAGTAATTTCAAATCACATAAAGATAAATCCACTGAAACATAATTTAATGACAACAAGGAAAAAAAGTGAACTTGTCAGTGCACTGCAAGAAACTTCCTACAATTGGAAAGGAATAACGCACTAACCCTTTGAGATAGTTTGCCTGTGAAATCCTTTTTTATTTCCTTCCAACCCTGCTCTTCACCTCTCTATTTCTATACCACCTTTTCCTTTGTTATAACTTTCTAAAGCTTGTTTTTTCACCAACAGAAGTGAGATCTGTCACTTCTTAATTCTTTAAGTGCTTGCACTCCTTAAATGCACATATAACTCTTATTGACTTCACTCTTGATTCCTTTCATGATCTCTTTCCCCTGTTTTGATGGCAGGCTTACTTTATGGTACTAAAGAAGGATGAGGGGTTAAGGCAGCTGAAGTTACCAGCGTGTGCCTGAAGAGTGTCCACTGCTCACTGCAGAGCAGAGATGTAATAACAAAGGTCACCGCATTGTTAATGATGAATCCTTATGTCCTTATGCAAAATGAATGCCTCTTCTTCAAAATTCAGAACTACAAGAACTCTCTTCATGTGTAGCAAAAATACTCAACTGCATTGATAGAAAACAAACTCATTGTCCTGACCATCACTTTTACTGAATTAATCTCAGTATTTTTACTAAATTAATCCCAGAGCAAAATATAGGAATTGCTACAGCCTACTGATGTTTCCTTAAGTGAAAGCTTTCCCACCTGTGCTATCTCTCCTGTGTACCGGGAGAAAAACTTCCCTGGAAAAGGGGCACAGAAAGTTTGACACATACTTTTTCTCTGCTGTATTTGTTTAATATATATATAAAATTTGGTGACAAATGCATTTTCTATCAATATCACACTTGATTTAAGTTAGCTTCTTCATGCAGAAAACCTATAGCTCCCTTCTTCACTAACTGCTTACTGTGTGAGGCCAGGAAGCTGTTTCCCCAGGCTCCTAATTAGCTGCCTACCCAAGCTGGCTCTTCAAACTGTATCAGATATCTGTGATTCTCTTCATATGTCTCCCTGCTGCTTGCTGTGCTTTAATTTACGTTTCCAGCAGTATCCTTCACAAGTGGTCTACCTGCCTAGTTATACCATGGAAAGGTCTGATGGGTTGGTGAGCCCATTGCAGGCTGCAGGTGGGAAGACTTCTGCAACCTCCAACTGCTTGAACCTCTTGCCTTCAGTTTTCCTAGGGTTGTGGCATGCTCCCACAGTCTGTGGATAAGGGATTTCCCACGCAGTGATGATATCAGGTTACAGTTATGAGGCCAGGGTAGACCTGAGTGTGGTGTTAGCTTCCACACTGACCTGCTGCAAGTTCGATGTCAGGGTATAAACAACCGAGGCGGGGGGGAGGGAATCAAGGACATGATTTCTCAGATGTCTGCTACTGTACTTCATAATTTTGTTATTTAAGTCTTATGGACAGCTGCTCACTACCTAAAACTTATTTTTATAGACAAATTCTGGTAATAAAACTTCTACTTATCTTCTAAAAATTATTGCGTTGGAATTGATGATGTAGGTTGTTAGGGTTTTTTGTTGTTTAATCACACAATGCATGTACTTAGGTACGTGAGACTTAGCACATCAACTCTAACAAGACCGTTTGCTGCCTCACAGTAATTTTGTAGTCTGAGATCATAATCCTCAGCCTAAAATTAAAGCACCACCTTAGCCCTGCAGCATAAGAGCAGCTTCAAGCCTGTTGCAGTTGATGCTCCTGGTATAAAAGCATATTTGGTCCTCTGTTTTAAAACATATGAACTCTTAAGTGTATCTGAAATGCAAAGAAGCAGGCAGAAGAGTAGTACCTTCCCTTCTTTGGTCTGGTCTGGAAGGCAGAAGGGAAATTCTCTTTGCGCTCAGGAGTTTCCCATGCTGTAAAGACTTCATTGATCTAGTTTCTGCTTAACGTGACAGGACTATAAAAAAGTTTTTTGGTGCTTTTAGTGGGCTTTCCTTAAAGGAAAAAATGTGCAGGCTGTTCCACTTTTCAGGGCAGTGCAGAGCCCAAGCACAAGAGTCCAGCACACATAATCAGGCTATCTGCATTTTCAGTAAGAGACAAGGGAAATTATTACAGTTCTGCTTTTGTCTTTTGCATAGACTCTGTAGCTGGAGATAACTAGGGAGATGCCTGAGAAAAAGAGCAATTACAGTTAATCAATAACCCTCAAATGGCAGTGATTAAAATTCTGGAAAAAAATATTTAAATGGAAGCAGACAAGGTAGTGGCAAATCATCCATCAGCTATTCAGAGTGTTTTTGCAGATCTCAATATGAAGAAAGGAGGAGTTTTTAATTAAATCATCATCTGAGGAGACAATTGATCCTTCATGCCAGACAATTTAGAGTGCAGGAAACAGTTTTGAATGGCCATAATCATAAAAGATGTGTTTGTTTTCCCCTAAAATGAGCCCCTTGTCTGGCTATATAAAAAAGATGATTCTACTGAAACAATATAGGAGAGCTCTCTGCTTTTAAATGATCTAATTTCCATCTCCTTAGCTGAGCTAATTTAATGCAGTAACATATATATTTGTTTCCAAGTAAAGATGTTTGTAGGGAGAATTTTCTTTGTAATTTTGTCCCCTTCTCCAAGAAGATAAAACCACCAAATTACGGTTCAGTAGGACTTTTATTTCCATGACAGGAGGAACTCAAGCAGCTTGACTTGGGGCGTCCTTTTGCTTAGCTCTGATCAGGACACAAATTTCATTTTTAGTGGTTCTCAATGAGAATTTGGAGGTTGAGTCCTGGGGGTCCCACTGTGTCTCCAATGGATAGCTTGTGTGGGTATGTATGTCCTTAAAGGTCCCCTACTGCTTTCAGAAGACAGCTGACTTGAGATGTTACTTTTCAAGGCTGCGCAAGTGTCTGCTCCTACGTGATGATGATGAGGGGCTCTTAAGTCACTCTGGAGCTGGGGTGGAGTTGGGACTATCCAATCTCCCCTGTTAAGGGGATCAAATTTCTTCAGGTGGGGATCTGGGATATTTGCAGGTTCTTCTCTGAGTAGGAGGAACATGGTAAAGCCTGGAGACCAACTCCTGTTGCAAGGAGGAAGCCAGGAGGTATGTTCTTTGGTGTTCTTTATTGTGGAGACTTTTGTTGGGAAATTGTGTAACTTCTTTCCTTTTGTTGTAGTAGACCTGATTGTTTTTTGGATGGCAGAGCATTAACTGCTGTGTCTGGGACCTGAGATAATAGGAGTGGTTTGCCAGGTAATGCGGGTGTTAAAACCAGAGTGACATAGCTCTGCTAGGGCTTTATGTAACTAAAAAGCATTGTGGTGGTGATGTTCATGTCAGGCTGGTGCAGAGCTGTGAACTGGCTCAAGTAGGGGATTGGGATCTCCCCAGATTTGCTTGGAGGCAGACAGTGAGTTAAAGATCTTTCTTCTTCATGAAATATCTACAGTTGTATTGAAGTGGCTCAGACTGCTCACAGGAGAGAAATGAAATTAAGCATTCATGCAAGCATTTGCAAGGTGAGTATTTGACCTTTCTTTCTCTGCCTGATTTCCTTGCCTGGCTGTCAGCAGAGCAGTTAACATGTCCCACTTTTGTCAGAAGGGAAAGGTATTGGCAGTGTCTGTCTCTAGCTAACTTGGCATTCCAAAGATAGGTATCTTTTTGTAATCTGCACCTGCATTAAATGCCCAGGGCACATGAAAGAGACATTAGGAGTTGCCCCATCTGTCCTCTTCTTTCCCAGTGACCTAAACTCACAGCTCATAAGTTTTGGCTAGGGAATAGGTCCTGCTGTCAGGGACAGACAGGGATTATGAACCAAACACCTACCTTTCATTGATTCTATAATAACGTTTATTAAGAGTAGGTTTAGTCTTGTCTTTCTGTAGTGAGTTTTGCCACTCCAGTGGGAGGGTATCTGCCTCAGCCCTCTGATACCTGAGCAACATGCTAAACCTCATGGTGCAGTGGTGGTTATTTAATGAGGGTTGATAAATAGGTATCATCTTGCCTCAGGATAATACCCCTGTATTGGATATTTGTTCTTAACTAGTGCTTAGTCTCCTTGAAGACTTCTGAGCAAAAGGGAGCTCTGTAATAAGACCAGACTGGCTGATAGTGGGGAGGTGTTGGTGAGAAGCATTCACCAATGTGCAGATTGCTCCCTTTAAAGAAAAACAACTCAACTCTCAAGAATCCAGTGGTGCTAGTATACAAATTATTAAGTACTTGTTTGTGCTTCTCTGCTTCTTGCTTTGCCAGACCACACAGCTCTTGGCATTAACAGCTTGCTTCTGTCCAAAACGCTAAACTTAAATCTAATTAGATGAGCTTTTCTCTCGTTTGAGTTGCACCTGCCTAAAGTTCTATCAGATTTTGCTGCTGGCTGTCTTGGAGGTTTTCCAAAGCTGATGAGGAGTCAAGAACAGAGTCCAACTGATATTGAGTCCCATATCATGAAAAAGTATTTTTTTCTCAAGACCATATCCAATAGTACTTCAGAAAAAGACACAATATGCTCTCGTTTTATTTCCCCTTTCTTCAGGACTACAGCTGGAACCTTGATAGTTACCAATCACTATATTTTTCTCTGTGCTCTTTGATGTTGTCAGATTCTTGTACTTGGCTCAAAAAAGATTGTGCCAGTGTCCTGAAAATGTAACTAAAGTGACTGGTCCCTGTTGGCTCTAAGATTCTGAAATGTGTAAACATGTTTATCAAAAAAAAAAAAAAAAAAAAAAAAAAAAAGAATTCTGAGGTTTGGGGGTTTAAGTGACATGTTTGATTATGAATCATAAATGACAGTGAAGCAGAAAGAATGAGTAAAGGGCTGGCTGTAAGTTGTCCATGGAACTGGCTGTGCTGAAAGAACCAAGTCTGGGCTGGAAAGGCACAGACAGTGGTTGTATGCAAGGATGGATCTCAGAGAGGTAAACGAAGCCAAGAAAACTCTTCTTTGTAAGTCCAGTCCAGGAAACTTCTGACACTAACATCTTTTTGGAGTCCTTTAAATGCCAGCCTTTAATGTCCTTTAAGCCCTGAAACCACTAACCAGAGAAAAGCAAAAGACCCAGGAAGTATCAACAGCAGCAGGATACAGAGTGTGTTATGTGCATTTAACACCTTCCAGGACACAGTCTTGCTGGTACAAAATTGAAATATGGGGTGTTTTGTGACTTCTCATTTAGCATTGAACAGATGTGGAACTGTTGAAAATAAAATGCCCATTAAAATGGCTACATTCCTCTTGATTCGCCATAACAAGATTACCTCCTTTGCAGAGTACAGACCCAAGGAAACAAAGTCACTCTAATAACCAAAGAAGCTCACACTTGTTTCCTTAGTGCAGGAAAAAGAACATTTTGGGACCTGTCTCCTGTGTCTCAAATTCTTCTCTTGCAGCAGGACAGAGGCAGGCTGCTGAGGAGCTGCTAAATTTATACTTCTCCTGTTCATCCTTCCTACCTTCATGGGGCGAAAAAGGACATTTGACTTAAATATCACCTAGGGTCTCCAGCTCAAATCTGCTGCAGAGGGAGAACAGCTCTCACAATATGTGAATAGTAGAATGGCAGACATTAGAAAGGACCTCAGGAAATCATGGTGTCCAAAAGCAGGACCAGCTAGGGCAGGTTACACAGGAGCACATCCAGATGGCTTTCAAAGGTCTCTAGAGAAAGAAACTCCACAGTCCCTCTGGGCAACCTGTTACAGTGCTCTGTTTCCCTTACAGCAAAGAAGATTTTCCTCACATTGTGGTGGAACTTCCTGTGTTCTAGTTTGTATCCTTTGCTCCTTGTCCTATCACAGGACACCACTCAAAAGAGACTGGCACCTTTTTGACACAAGAATCCCTCCTCATTTGCACATGTTGGCATTTGCTGCTCTAGCTGCTGGCCTGGCTGCCCTCTGCTTTCTCCAGAGAAGCTTGAAAAGACCCAAAAAGGTATCAAACGGATAATGGCTCTTTCTGTTGTGTGAAGGGTGGGTTTTTGTCATCTCAGGATGAAGCCTGTGATACACTCTCAAAATGCTAACAGTCATGCTCCTAGGTTTCTCCTCCTCTTTTCTGCTTCAGTGCAAAGGTTAAAGCAAGTGCCAGTTTTGCTTGTAAGAGATTTAAAAAGGAGCAAAACTCAAAGGGAGCCTTGCCAGCAAGCTTTTCTTTCCCACTCAGCAGGGATGAGCTGTGTGGCAAATTGTTTGTTAAATTGAATCTTGCATTCTTCACTCCAGCAGAAGCAAAACAAGAGGTGCCACAATTATAGCTTCATTCCCTGATTACCTGCAGCAGTGTGGCAGAAATAAGCATTCACAATTTGTCGCTGCATGGCCAATTCATCTTTAAACTGAAATGGCATCTTAATTGTATCCACTAACAGTCAGATTCAATCAAAAATCACTCTGAGTCACTCCAACTAGACTAGCTAGGACTCCTGGTACTTGTTTTTGCTGGTTAAGGGACTCAAATGGGATAATTGTGTTTTTATTTATGTATATGATCAGCAAGGGGGGAGATATCGGCAGCCACATAAACTCCAGGGTGTTGTTATCATTTGGTGCTAGACTGGGGAGAAAGGAGAGTTGAGACATATGAGTTGATGTGTGTGGCTCCTTTCTATGGCTTTTGCATGATTTAGGCGGGGTTGATGTTGTGGATGGCAAAACTGATGGGGGGTGTTCAGTTTAAATTTTGCAGTTCTTGTTGATGACGATAGCCATAAATTTCAAGGCATCTTGCAGAGGAGCTTCAGCTTGCTTTTATTCCTGAAGAGGATGCAAATGTCAGCAAGTGGTATAAGAGTAAACCCTTTATCCAATGCAAAAGTTTGCAAAAAATGCCTGATGGATGTTAAGCCTCTTCCTGTATTGTGGCCACTGAGACTAAACCTGCAGACTCAAGGTCAGAAGCTGAGCACAGAACTGAACAATTTACCCTTCTCACAAGTCCAGGGAGCTTTACTCTGTCACAAGCAGCACTGGCTCTTGGGGAGTAGTCACCATTCCCAGCACACCAGGAGATGAAATACCTGTGCAGAGCCCCAGCTGGTGGCCCACAGGGGTGATATGGTGAAAGTAGAATAGGATCAGTGGAACCCACAAAAATTAGTTGACCTCTGCAAGGGCTCCTCTAACCTACAAAGGGACAAAATGTCTTTCCTGTACCTGTTTTTCCACCCCATTAATTCACACTGATGATCATTAGAAGACAAATTACTCCAGTGACCAGTGGATAGGTTATGAGATCTTTCTTTATTAAACTTCACCTTAAGTGTTACCATGGAGAAAGAAGGATGAAACTAATTTAATTTCTTTTTTGGACAATAATTACCTGGGTATGTGAAGCCTACTGCTAGATGTACATCTCCAAGTGCACCAAATAACGAAAACTTGGCCTTTCTGGATAAGCTTTCTATATCAGAGGACTTCTGTTCCTCTTGCAAACTCCTAACTGTAAGCACAAATCAAAGACTTTGAAATTACTGCAGTGGTGAAGAACGAAATGCAGGAATTAAAAAGGTTTGCTGGAGGACAGTGGCTGAAAACTACTGTGTAGTGGTGTAAGGCATAAAAGCAAATGGCAAGTACTGAGGTGGGTAGTAAGGTGTTTGGCAGCAGGAGGCAGGCAAAACTCAGCTCCTTATTCCTATAGCACCCTTGGTGTCCTTTTGTGTCACAAATGAGATTTTGAGACTTTCTGAAGGGTGTTTTCTCACTTCTTGACACACTGGAACACCTCCTTAGCTGCTCTCCTCATCCCTGCAAGCAGGAAGGACAATTATTTCCATACCACTCTGAAGGCTCAGGATGAGCTGCTTTGCTCTAGCTTGGGTGTGTAAAACTGCTGTGCGCTGCATGGCCTCTGCCCATCTGGGGGTTCCAGCTGTAACTCTTGCACAGTTTGGAGGTCAGAAGCACTTTCACCAAATAAATAAGGCTTCTGTGAAATTTTCTCCTTCCTCTGCTAGCATCTCCTGAGGACGGATAATGTTCAAGAGCTCTGTTCTTTGCCACTAACTTCACTCCTCCTTTTTATGTGTTTGTATCTGCACATGTTCTATTGTCACCACAGGAAGCTTTTCCTTGCTCCTGCATATGTTGCCCCTTGCGGCTCTGCTTCCTTAGTACTGAACAGCTGTATCCTCTCTCTGCTTTTTCTTTTTTCCTTTATTCATCAATTACTTCATACAGCACCCAGCTCCCTGCTCTCTCCACACACCTTCAGCCTGTGATTCTTGCTCCTTCTCTGCTCCAAACTGCTGTTGCTTCCTGTGCCTAAATCCTGGCTATTTATCAGTCTACCATGGACCAAGACAGTGAAAAGTCTTGGTCCATTGTTAGGTGATTGCAAACCAGCGCTGATTCTGACCTTCTCCCAGTGGCAGTGTGTCTTTGGTACTCTGAAGTGGCATCAATAACTTTGATCAGAAAAGTAAACGTGTCTCTTCAGTGACTGCACTTTATAGTGGGAACCTGAACTGCACAATGCTGCCTCAGAAAAGTCAGTAGTCAGGACTGCTGAGCTGCTACCCTGAAGCGTTGGGGTGGTTTGGTCTTCCCTGCTCAGAGGTGGCACTAGGCACCTTGGGGATATAGCCCAGCATGGAAGTTGCAATAGTGTCCCCATGATTGTCACACCCTCTGCACTGGGCTGAGCATGGTTTTCCTTGCAATATCCGAAGATTTGCAGACAGTTCTGAGCTTCAGATGCTGACAGTGCTGAGCTTCAGCTGCTGGTGCATTTTCAAAGCAGACTACATGAAGGCATGACGATATGTGAAAGGCAAAAAAAATTCAGTCACCTTATTTGCATGTTTCTGATGTCAGACACACTAATAAACAAGAAATGTTGGATAAAGACCAGAGGAGTTCACAATTAGCACATTAAACAGATCTACTGACTGCAGGATCAAAAGCAGAGCAGGAAATGAAACACCCATGCAATGTGACCATGGCTATTTGTCAGTGATTCGGTTTATGCTCTTGTTAAAGCCCCATAGGAAGCTGATGTTGCCTTGCAAACTCCCCCTCTTTTCATGTAAACTACTTCCCACAGTCTGGCACCAAACAGATAATTTCTCTCTCATTCTTGTATTTTTATAACTGCATAATATTCAGGATCTGATTCCTGCCTTTACTTCATACTAGCTTGCTGCTAAACAAACTCCTGTACGTGTGCCAGGCAGTATTTTTGTTGACAAAAATCACTTTGTCACCAGAGTTATGTGCATGCGCCTGACGAAATGCCTTAAACTGACAGAATGCTTTTAGTAAAATGAATTTACTCAACTAAATGGAATTAAGTGGATTAAACCAAAAATTTCATCAGGCTCATTCCTCTAAGAAAATAATTTAATTGGTCTTCTCTGAAGTTGGAGAGACCCACACAGTCAAATTTATTTATTCAGTAAACAAGTCTGCCATGGGCTTAATTGCTGCAGGAGGAGGGGAAAAAAAAAAAAAACAAAAACAAAAAACCACCCAGCGGGAACATATATTAGGGTTTGATAAGCTCACTGACACAGTGGGACTCAGAGCTGAAAGTTGCTCTGCAAGATGCAGCACTGTGTGTGACTTGGTTTTTGAATGCCATGTCTCTGTGACCCACCACCATAAGGGCTGGGCTTTTTCTCTGTGTGACTTTCAAGACAGAAAATGGGTGTCTGACAAAAAAAAACCAAACCAAAGCAAACCCTTTTCATGCACTGAAAGGAGGGTATCAACAAAAAAAAAAAACCAAACCAACCAAACAAACCCCAGAACAAACAGAGAGCAAACATACTGACTTTTCCACCTTCTCTTTGAGATTTTTCTATTTCACGGTTAGTCCTCTTGAATGTTTTGTCAACGCAGACTTAGCTGATGCTCTGTGGGTAGCAATGCAAAAGCTCTGCGTGTCTCTTCTGCAACAGCTCTAACTTTCTTTGGTGGTAGAAGAAATTGAGTTTAGGGGAAGGAGGGAAAGAAGCTCTTGTTCTTTGTACCCAGAAAGGTCACAGAGGCTGAAAATGCTGCTTGCTTTTCCATATAGCAATGCCTAATAATATGCTGTCATGCTTCTGTTGTTAGAAAGCCTTGATTTCACCTCTTCGGTCCTTCTGCAGCTGGATGATGGGTGGAAAGGGATCCCCTGACATTAATCTCTGTTGAGAGCTTGCATACAACTATAATAATAATAATGACCCAAGTTATCATTCCTAATGTGTCTTTGGTTGTGTTCAGACAAGGCTGTGAAAACTGCCTAGACAGGGGTATAAGAACTGATTTCCTGTTCAACCTGAGTTTGTCTTAGGCCACTGTAAAGAAGGTTATTCGAAGCTTGTCTCTGCTTTTTCCTCAGTCCAGAGAAATCAAGGTACAAGGGTTGCATGCCAGTTATTCCTTCTGTGCCCTGCAGATCCTGGGCAAATCCACCTGTGAATTCACCTAGGCAGTTATACCCTTCCCTGAAATTCCTGGCTTGTGACTCACTATCACTACCTCTAATAAGGTGTTATTTTGGTAGTTGTTTTTGATTGATGTTTTAGGCTAGGATTTTTTTTGCACCTTCCCCCAGATTCTCAGTGTAGCTCTTCACCAGGATCTTGCTTCTGTGTGTGAGCTCCTGGATGTTTCTCCCCATGTCCTCGGGACTGGGACATGTGGAGGGGCTTCACCCTATGTCTCTTCTCCATGGTGACAGGCCAATTCTTGTTGCTTTAGCTAGTTGTTCCCTCTCTGATCCATGAGTAGGTATTTTTCTAATTAAAACATGGAAAATGCCACCAGATATCAGTATTTTTATAATTAAAACATGGAGAATGCCCCCATATATGTTTGTGAAGCTAAAAAAAAAAAGGCATATTTTACATCTGCTATTGAGTAAAGACAAAGGTGTATGTGGTGTCAGAGCTGGCACTGCTTTCTGCTAGGCTGGGTTTTTTTCCCCCTTTGCCAACTGATTTATCTCTAAAATAAACAACCAGTGTTGAAATTAAAGCACATTAATATAACTGGTTTGTAAATAAAAAGGAGACTCAGCCAGATAAAGACCAAATGTTATAACACAACGAGAAGCACTTCTGTTTAGAAAAAGGCTCTGATGCCCTGTATGCTCATAGTAACAGAGCAGCAGACACATGGGCTGGTGATGCTGCAGAAATACCATTGCCTAGTACTCCAAATGTTGAGATAAATCTGTTAGCTGAATACTCATCAGTTATTGAGAGGTCCATAACAATTGCCTGCTTTGATAGGTTTTTCCTGGAAACAGAAGTTTATTTTGTGGAATTATGCTGTGAATCTTCTGCCAAGACCTGGGAGGGCCAATAAGGGAGGCAAAACATCCACCACTACCCCTGAAAAACATACAAGTGCTTGGAGGTGGTCTGAGAGTTTAATAACTTGCAGTACAGAAAGAGAGAGGTTATGGTCATAGCCATGTAATTTAGGGGATGTGGCTGAGCATTACTGCTCCCCTGTAAGGAGGGCTCTTGGATAGATATTAAAATAGAGATTATTCAGTACGATGCACTTGAACCACACAGGGAAGAATTAATTGACACCTAGATGTCTTGGGGGTAGGAATGGTGACAACACATGATAAATGAAACATGCAGCAGCGAGAACAGATGTATGCTGGAAGGACAGCATGATAAATGTGCATCTTGATATTTACAGTGCCTGAGAAAACGCTCCAGATCTGATACAGGTTCAGTAACTGCAGTCATGTTTGAGTACGGTGGTGACTTGATTGATTTAATTAGCTCTTGTTAATGGCATTGAAGATAGTTCAACAACAAGCAACTGAGCCTTGCTGAAGTGTTGCATGTTAATTGCTTGATGATTTGTGTTATGGGATGGCTCTTTTGCATAAGTAAAAATGAGGTAGTGAGTTGTTTGGAAACACAGATGTCTGTCTTTGTTGGTAGCAGGGCCTGGGAGAGGTGAGACCACTGCCTTGGCTGGTTGCATTGTGTACATTTCTGATACCAGCACGGACCCTCTGTGACCCACAGAAGTTTGTAACCTCTAACAAGGTTCTGGCTACAGCCCACAGCTCCTCACTCTTACCCTCCTCCCCACTCACCTTGCAAATCAATATCTTCATTAAAGCTTATAAATTATTCTTTTGATCTACATTGACAAGTGAGTGAACTAGCACAGGGAAAATTATAACAGCACCTGTGGCTAAATCAAATAAAAGTTGTTTTTTTTTTGGTTGGTTGGTTTTGAGTTCTATTTATTTGTTTTTCTCATTACACCATTTTAAAATGCAATTTGTTACTCTCAACCCAATTGCAAAAAAAAAGCAAAGTTTGGTCAAACAAACAAATCTCCTTCCCATATTTTTATTCCATCTAAGAAGCAGTTTAACTGGATGTTGTGGGAATTACTGCTTCTGTCCTAGATTTCACCTCTGTTTTTATGGTTCTCCATGTCTGACCAGACACTTTCCAAGCCAAAAATATGCCTTGAGCTGAACTCTATGAAGATTTTCTTGTGGTTCTAGGGAACACAATGAGGAAGGTGACTTCATAGTAGGAGTCTGCTACAGGCCTCCCGACCAGCAAGGTGAGGTGGATGAGGCCCTCTATGAACAAATAGGAGAAGCTTCACGTTCACAGGCCCTGGTCCTCATGGGGGACTTCAACCACCCTGACATCTGTTGGAAGGACAACACAGCAGCGCACCAGCAATCTAAGAGGTTCCGGGAATGCTTCGATGACAACTTCCTCCTGCAAATGGTA
>VWZE01015798.1:0-12806 GCA_013396675.1 Eubucco bourcierii
GTTAGAGCAGTTTGAGGTGGGGGAAGGAAGGTGAAAGGGGAGGGCTACACATCCTGGAAGGTGAGAGACAGCGATGCTCTCTCCTACAGCCCGGAGCAAACCCCCTTTGTCCAGCAGGTACGATCGGTGCTTTAAGTTGTTAATGGCCCTNTCCTCCCCCCCCTCACCTTAACGGTGCCCAGAACCTCTGGCAAGTGATGGCATATGAGCAACAGACCCACCAAATTTCCCCCTCCGGGCTGGTTTTACCACTGCCTACCGCACCCTTCTCTTTTCCTGCATGGGAAGTGGGAGAAGCCGGAATCAGAGCGGGCTGACCCACTGGGGAGCAGGGCTGGCCCGGGTGCGGGTAGGGAGGCATTCCCGCAAGGCAGGGTGCGTGTGATGGGTGCTTTTGCACGTGTTGGTTTGGTTTCTCAATTGAGGTCCGCCTGTAGTGGCGACCTGGGGTGGAGGGATCGGGTTTGGAATATGACACAGGCCATGAGATCACGTTGGGGCCTTTCATGTGGTTTGCAAGGGTAAAACTCCAAAAAGTACTTGTGGAAGGGAGTCAGGGCGAAATACTCTTCCCCAAGGAGGGTCCCGGAGGGAGGGGAGACAATCTGAGTTGCTGTTTTCTCTGCAGATCATAATGGCATCCGTAAAAAACCTTCTCACTCCCAGAGAAGGGCCAGACTAAGGGGAATTATGGGCAAAGAAATAACTCTTGGGCCTGATTTAGATTTAACCAGCAGATTCCCCAGGCTGAACCCCTGCGCTGGGCTGAATTTAGCAGCAGAAGAGATAACCAGGAGATAAGGGCTGATACCCGGGACGACAGCAGGAGAGCAGCCGAGGAAGAGGGGGGAAAGCCGGAGACAGCCTCGGGAAGGGGTAAGGATGGAAGTGAGTTGGGAAGAAGGGGTTTTCAGGGAAAAGGAGGGTTTTGAGGAGCTCTTCTTTACTCCAAGAACTTCGGGGAGTTTTGTGTAGTCTAACCGACCTAGGATGGAGCATTCCCACAGGACTCTCTCAAGAGCTGTGAGATCCACAGGAGGGGAAAAGGAGCAAATTCTACTACAGCTCTCCGCCGCGCCCCCCCCCCCCCCCCCCCCCCCCCCCACCCTCTCCCCCCCCTCCCNAGAAGTCCCCCCACTTTCAGCACCAAATCTATTTATCCTCTTGAGGCTCAGCTGCTTCTGCAGCTCATCACCACATTAAATATTTCTGTATATACTAAAAAAAACCCCCAAAACAAAAAAAAAAAAAAAAAAAAAAAAAAAAAAAAAAAAAAACAAAAAAAAAAAACCAAACAATAACCAAAAAACCCCAAGCGAAATCGAGTTTTCAATCCCGGTGAGACAATAGGAGGAAGCTTTCAGGGGAGGTCTGTAGGAAGGGGCTGAGTGACAGTGAGGAAGAGGAGCCAGGCCACAGAGAAATGATACCCACCTTTGTTACTGGAGGGGGAGCAAGGGGTTGAGGGGAGCAAGGCCATGGGACAGGACATCCCCTCGCTGTGGGGGATGCAGAGGGCTATGAGATGCCTGGCTCCTATTCCTGCTTCATGGAGGCTGTTAGGGGTAGTGGGGTTCAATCTTCCTACCCCCAACCTTGGCTCCCCATAGTGACCAGACTCCCGAGTCTCACTCCCTGACTGGTTTGCCCACATCACGTGGAAGTGGGCGGCGATGGAAGCCGGGGGTGGGTAAGAGTGGGGTGGCTGGTATCTGTTGCACCATCAGCCGGGCGCCAGCTTTCATTGCCATGGAAAAAAAAAAAAAAAGGAAAAAAAAAAAAAAAGGAAAAAAAAAAAAAAAGGAAAAAAAAAAAAAAAGGAAAAAAAAAAAAAAAGGAAAAAAAAAAAAAAAGAAAGAAAAAGGAATAAAATAATAAAATCAAACCACCACCACCCCCGCCCCGGGCATAGCCACAGGCTGCAGGCAAAGTCCAGCCAAGCAGCCCTGCTCCGCACACCCCCACGCACCCAGAAGGTGCTCGCAGAAATAATAAGAGGTATGTACTGGGAGTGGGGTGTGGGGAGTATGTGTGTCCCCGCCCTGCTCCCAGCTCCCGAATCCCTTTGGAAGCCACCGCTTTCCCTAAAGATGTTGCACGAAAGCTCCTGCTCCATGTTCCGTCGTGGTCCAAGCAGAGCGAAGAGGTCGCAGCCGCTGTGCCAGTTCGTTTTGGGGGCGCACCCTTGCAAAAGCGGACACCCATCCCTTGCCTCCCGCCCCCACCCCAGCCTCTCCCTATCTGCTGCAGAGGGTTTAAAGGTCGATGGTGCGGCACAGGAACAACCCAGAGTTGGCTGCACCCCCCACTGCAACGTGGGGTCCCACAAGGCACCGAAGCAACCGGGAGGGTCCAGCTCCCCACGACCGCCTCCGTTCCCAGGGGACTCATCCTGCCCCGGGGTAGCTCCCGTTTGTGAGAGGTGTTCTCCAGCCTTGCTTCTCGGATTATATTTGAAGTATATAGAAGAAATACCCTTCATAATTCCCGCACCCTGTCTCCGGGGTTCCCCTTGGAAATCTTGGGGGATCCTACTCGGCTAGAGAGTAGGAACAGCGGTTTTGGGGGCTGAAATGAAAACCAAACCAAACCAACAACGGCAAAACCAAACCAAACCAAACCAAACCATAACAAAAAAACAAACAAACAAAAACACCCCAACCCCCCAAAAAATTAAAATAAAACCCCACAAAACTGTGTTAAAGAGATGGAGAGAGCACAGCGGGGGAAAAAAAAAATTAAAAAGTGAGGGCAACGATTTATTGCAGTCAAAGGAAACCCTCGGGGTGTACCTACCCTGGATCTAGGGATCCTAAAGAGGTGTGAGATGGGGCACAGGGACCCTATGGCCAGAAAACCCGAGACAAGGAGGGTCCAACCCAGCGGGAATGTGTACGCGCAGCAGCACAGGCTAAAAACTCCCTTCAAATATAGGTACGAAGGTAGAAATACGATGGAGACATCCACCGAAGAAAATCAGAGAGGCAGAAATACAGACACAGAAATACAACACGGGGAAATACGCTCAGCTGTGGCACTGTGTGAGGGGCAGATACCTGTATTTTAAGGACACGGGAAATATGTAATGTAATAATAAGGCTGGAGTTATATACACACAGCAATGTGGTGTGAGTTAGTCTTAATGTAAAAACGTGTTACGTATGAACTTGTTTATTGTCCCACACCTAAATAATGCAGTTTATGCCATGCTCTGGGGGGTGTGTGTGTATCTATATGGATAGGTAGATACACCTATCAGCTTGTAAATAGATATAAATAGATATAGATATAGATAGATATACCTATAAGCTTACAAACAAGAGGCATGCAGATGAAGAAGGGAGAATTAAATGTATTTAACCCGAAGCTTGGACTAAATGAACTTTAAAGGTCTTTTCCAACCCAAAGCATTCTATGTTTAGATGAAATATGTTCGTATCTTTGGGGGGTTTTTTTGGTTGTTTTTTGGTTTTGGGGTTTTTTGGTTTGGTTTGGTTTGGTTTTGGTTATTTTTGCCTTCCCTTCCCCAAAACAACTGTGTGCCCAGATGTGCAGGGCTTGGGATATGCATCTGCCTCTGGACTCCTTGCAAAATCCTTGGCGATTTTCTCTACCGAGGCGTCGTTTTGCTGAAGCTTCCTTGAATTCCTACTGAATGTCAGCGCTTGCTTAAAAAAACCAAACCAACAACAACAACAAAAAAAAAAAATAAAAATCCCACCCCAAACAAACAAAAAAACCCCCCCCACCCCCAAAACAACAAAACAAATATAAAGCAAAACAAATCAACAAAACCAACATAAACCAAACCAAACAAACAACAAAAAAAAAAAAAAAAAAACCCAAACCAATTAAAACCTCCCGAGCAGCTTTACTAAAAGCAGAGATGGTTTCAAGGACCAGCTCGGATTTGCCTCTTGCAGGAAAAACGAGGAACAAACCAAACGATCCAAAATCGCAGCCTTGCGTGTGCGTGGCCGACTCCAACCTCTTCCCTCGGGAAATGCAGCTCCTTAGTGCCGAGCATCGCACCTCGGGAGAAGGGTTCACGCCCCGAAAAAGCAATTCCCGAACCCCAGCCTGGTGTAAACTAACCGCTGAGAGGGAGAAGATGGATCCGGGACGAATTTTATCCCCCCCCAGAAGCAAAGGATGGGACGCAGCAGAGCGCAGCGACAGGGAAAAGTCTCTACCCGCAGAGTCGGAGGAGATTTTTATCCCCTTGCGACTGCGGACAGCAAAGCCGAGCCGCTAACGATATCGAGCTGAAAATCACCCTGCGGAACAAGTCTCAGCCTTTCCTCTCGCCTTTTCAGCCTCCTTTCCTCCCCCCCAGGCAGGAAATAAATCCATATGATGCTGATTTGTGTTTCTTTTTTTTCCCCGCATTCGAATGAATTCTGTGGGGGTTGTAGAGTTAAATCTCCGAGTGCTTAATAGATGCTCACTCGTGAGTGAGCAAAAAAACAAACCCCGAACCCCCAAAACCACAATGAACTGAGGATAGAGAAGGGGGGAAGTCGATTTAAGAAACAGGTTTTAAATATCTTTGTATTGAAAGCAGAATTTTTAAAGAAAAGAAAAAGAAATGGTTAAAAAAAGGAAAAAAAAATCAGAACAAACCAGCGGCCAAGTGTGGGTTTAGCAGAGAAAAAAAAAAAAAACAAAACGAAAAACAAACCAAACCCAATAAAAAAAGAGGGAGAAACGAGCTGGAGGCTGCACGGGGGGGTTTGAAGTTTTTCTTTAAAGTTACTTATTCTCACTTATTTTTTCCATGCCTTGTCTGACGGGAAGGGGACGAGGTGGGGTGAGATGGGGTCGGGGGGATACGGGCTGCGAGAGGTGAAATAATGCCCTCGACTGGGTTCCATCTCTGTAGGTATCTCTAAAGGCTTATATCTATAGGTGTCGGGGATGTGGAGGTGCAGCCGATGGAGTTTACACGGCCCTGGCCTGAGCTAGAGCAAGAGGTGAGATGTGGGATTTGGGGAAGGGTGTGTGAAGGTTGCTTCCCAAGCCGAATGGGCTGATCCCGGCTGCATCTCTGTTTTTCCGGCGGATAGCACGGCAGAATCAGTCCCCGGGGAATGTGTGTTTTGAGTGTGTGTGTGTGTTGGGTGTGTGTGTGTGTGTGTGTGTGTGTGTTGGGGGAGTTTGGCTCCTGCGATCCCGGAGAGGTCTCGGGGCGGAGCGCACCCTCCTCCCCCCGCCTCTTGGGAAGGTTTGGGGGGTGGAGGAGGTGAGTGGAGGCGATGGATGCTGGTTCCATCCCTGCCATCCTCCGATCTGGCTGACACAGAGCAAAGAGGTGACACCCGAGAATCACCCACTCCCTGAGTGGGTGATGCCAATGTTGGGGGCTGGATCAGGGCTCCACATCGAGGAGCTTGATCCTGGCTACCCCGGGGAGGGTAAACCCACTACATCCCTACCCACATATTGGATCATACTGGCCCAAGGCGAACCCCGTGAGGCTGTGGGCAGCCCACCCCACAGCCTGGAGCGACCAACGACACAACTCCCCCTCATCTACAACCGAGGGAGCAGGAAGATGTTGGACCTGGGAAGGGGGCAGGGGCTGATTTTGGCTTCCCCTCCCCCCGACTTACCAAAGTCTCTTCTCCCACCTTCAGCGACACTTTCACATCTGCTTATGCGACAACTGTGGTCCTAAAATGCCAACGCTCTCCACTTTCTACACCTTCCCTCTCCCCAGACCAGGTATTGCTGCTTAGGAGAAGGGTCCATCAAAGAGCATCATGGTTAAGTGATGCTCCAGGGGCATTATTAAATCCTTTCTGACTGCTTCCAAATGCTGTGTGATGGATTTTTCTCCCCTTACATTTCCCCCCATTTTATTTTTTCCCAATGAAAATAAATACAAGCAGTTTCCTCAAGGACAAAGCTGTGGGATGCAGAGATGTGTGGAACAGCACTTAGGACTTGGAGACAGCAAAGAGGAGAGGCTGAGCTGTGAGGGGTTGTGTATTTTGGGGGGAGTCACAATCCAAAACCCACCTGGAACCAGGATATTTAGCAAAATCTTTACATCTTTAAAGATCTTGAGAGATCTTTACGTGCTGGACCAGGTTGCCCAGATGCTTTATTTTTCATCCATGAAATTATTCAAGGTCAGGTTGGATGAGGCTTTGAACAACCTGACCTAGTGAAATGTATCCTTAAAAGGGGCCTATAAGAAGGATGGGGACAATCTTTTCAACAGGGCTTGTTGTGGCAGGACAAGAAAGAGGTGACAGTTGTAAATTTAAAAAAAAAATAAGGAAGATTTAAGGCTAGAGAGAAGGAAGAAATTGTTTACCACTGAGAGTGGTGAGACACTGGCACAGGTTGCCAGTTGGTTGATACCCATCCCTGGAACCATTTCAAGTCAGCTCGAATGGAACTGAGCAACCTGATCTAATTGAAGATGTTCTTGCTCACTTCACAGGGTTTGGACTAAATGCCTTTAAGGATCCCTTCCAACCCAAACTGTTCTGTGATTCTGTGTCAAGAGAGGCTGGGAAAGCCTCCTGCAACAGACAGAAGGCTGAGTTGCCTGGTTATGCACGGGCTGGAGCCCTGGCAGTGCAGAACCTGCAGAAACCATCTACCCATTTTTCCACCTACCCCAATATCCATATATCTTTTAATCTATGCCATATACCAGTCTATGCACCTAGGCACATATCCACACACCTATGTCATTTTTGAGTTATGCCTGTGTGTTGGTGTCTGCCCACTTGCTGAAACACCAATCCATTTATCTCTGCATAGCTACTCGTGTGCCTCACTTAAGTGTCTCTCTGCCCCTATCTTGTCACTCTGTGTCCTTATCTGTCAGAGTATCTTCACATGTGGTTGCGTTGGGCTATGTGGATGCCTGTTATGGGGTCTATTTGTTGTGCCCTGCCTGCATCTCAGACTCATGGGGCTGGCTGCACCTGAACCCGCAACCCTGCCTATTCTCCACCCGATCTAACTGCATGATCTCAAAACCATCGTCTGCCTTCCATCCCAGTCTCTGTACCTCAGACTCGCAGGTCTTCTTGCAACCCCGACCTGGGGGGCTGCCTGCTTGCAGCCCCGACTGCCGGCCGTGCCGAGCCGTGCCGAGCCGTGCCGAGCCGTGTCGTGCAGTCAGCGGTGCCGTCGGGGCGGTGAGGCTGTGGCTGTCAGCCCCTATTGATGAGGTGTGGGCTGATGGCGGCTGCTGGCTCCACTCCAGACTCCCCGGCGCTGGGGTCAGTGCCCTGACCAGCTCCGTTGCCGCCGGGAAAGGAAAGGCTGGACCCGGGGTAGATGTCCCTGCTCCCACTCTGAGCGTTATGCACCACGCACTGGGCTTTTGGTACTTCAACAGTGGGATTGGGTGTGATGAAAAAGGGCCAAACTTGGCCCCAAATCCACTGCTCCTGGATAGTAGGTGCGGAGTTAGGATGGAGGTGTCATCACTGATTTCCTTCTGGGATGGAAACAAACAAACAAACAACACATTTCTCTCTCTACGGACACATTAGGAAGATGCAGAGGGTTGAATGAGTCCACCTAGGCTGGAGAAGTCAAAAAACAAAAACAAAACAAAAAAAAAAAACCCACCCCCCCCCAAAAAAAAAAAAAAAAAAAAAAAAAAACCCAAACCAAAAAACCAAACCAAACCAAAAACCAAAAGCAAAAGGGAAAATAAAAGTGAAACCAGAAAGCCAAAGGGTAGTTTTTAACCCTCCAACCACTGAGCCTCCAAGTGCCAAATCCACGTGAAATGCTCTCACATGAACAAAGGATGAATAAGGCTTCATGTGCCTGCAAGAGCTGGGGGCACTGAATGGTAAGACAGGAGGTTGTTTTGACCTTGGACTAGATTACCCATCAGAACCCACAAAAATGTGTTAAAAATTGAAAATGTGGGAATGAGAGGCATTTAAAAAGCCTACTCTTTGTCAACAAGGGAAAAAAAAAACCCAACCTCCTCTGATGCAGAGTGGGTGTGTGATCTGAGGTGGACAGTGTCCTCCAGAAAGGGGTAGTGGAGGCAACTGGGAGCTTTCTGGGGATCTTCGTATGAATCTGTCACAGAAAGAATTCCCTGGGCTCAGGACACTAGGCTGGGACTCAAGAAGATGCTCACACAGCTACCCCCAACACCACCCCCCTCACCCAGTCTAAGCTTTGTAAAGGCGAGCAGGACCCAAACTTCCATGAGAATTGGGGACCTGAGAGCTTCAGATAGCCTGTGAGGTGTTGGGACAAATTCATGTGGGAAGGACTTGGCTCCTTCAGTGCTAAGAATGTTCAGGATCAGAGGCTGGATAAGCAGAGATGATGCTAATAAGTAATTACTCATTAATCTCCAAACCTTACCAGGGCTCCTTTGGATTGTGTATCATTTCCATGTGATCCACCTCAGCTCCACCTCTGGAGCTGAGGTGACATAAGGGACATTTTCTTCCTTCCTAATTACAGGTCCATCCAACTTTCTAGAAACATCCCACCAAAAAGACTCTGGGACACCCTTTGTGCTGCTGTTCTGCAGCTAAGTGAATGTTGCAGCCTCCCCTAGCTTTGCTCATAGCAGCAGGAATTCAGACTATGCTGATGAGATTCCTATGACTGCATAAATAAAGCTTCCAGCTTCCCTTTTCCATCAGGAAGTCTCCTCACTCCCCTGCTTCTGCTCTTTTGGGTCTGTACTGTAAAGGAAAAAAAAAAAACAAAAAACAAAACCAGCCACACATCACTGCTGTTAATCATGTTTGGTTTGGAAAGGAGCTTCAAATGGCATCTAGTCCGATCCCCCTGCACTGAGCAAGGACATCTTTATGAGGACAGGCTGAGAGAGTTGGGGCTCTGCAGCCTGGAGAAGAGAAGGCTTCCAGGAGACCTTAGAGTAACCTTCCAGTATCTGAAGGGGCCTACAGGACTACAGTAGGAGAGACTACCGACAAGGTCTTGTAATGACAGGACAAGGGGCAATGGGTTTGAACTGGCAGAGGGGAGATTTAGACTGGATGTTAGGAGGAAGTTCTTTACAGTGAGGGTGGTGAGACACTGGCACAGGTTGCCCAGGGAGGTTGTGGCTGCTCCCTCCCTGGAGGTGTTCAAGGCCAGGTTGGAGGAGGCCTTGAGTGAGCTGTACTAGTGGGAGGTGTCCCTGCCTATGGCAGGGGGTTGGAACTAGATGATCCTTGAGCTCCCTTCCAACCTTACCATTCTATGATTCTATGATTCTATGATCTTCAACTAGAGCAGGTTGTTCAGAGCCCCTTCCAGCCTGACCTGGAATGTTGCCAGGGTTGGGGCAGCTACCACCTCTCTGGAAAACTTGTACCAGTGTCTCACCACCCTCATTGTAAACAGTTTCTTCCTTCTATCTAGTCTGACTCTCCTCTCTTTAAGTTTAAAACTGTCACCCCTTGTCCTTTTACAACGGGTCCTTTGAAAATGATTGTCCCCATCTTTACTAGTGGGAGGTGTCCCTGCCTATGGCGAGGGGTTGGAACTAGATGATCTTTGAAGTCCCTTCCACCCTTACCATTCTATGATTCTATGATTCTTATAAGCCCCTTCAAGTACTGCAAGGCTGCAATAAGCTCTCCCTAGAGTCTTCTTCAAGCTGAACAACCCCAACTCTGTTTTTTCATGCATCAGAAAAATCAGGAGGAACACTGACTCTAAGCCCTGGGGCTGTTGGTGTAGGGGGGGGGGAGGCAGACTCCTGGGTATCTCTGAAAACTCTTATTTGAATTAAAAAGAACCAAAATCAACAAAAAAATAACAAAACCCAAACAAACCAACAACACACCAGAAACCAACCAACCAACCAAAACACAACCCACCCCCCCCAAAAAAAAAACCCCAAACCCAAAACCAACAAACCAAACCAAAAACCCAAGTCCAGTTGGAGGCAGCAGGAGCCTGGGTTTGAATATTTGTGTTGTTCTAGCTATCACCTGTCAATCAATCCATCCATCAACCCAGCAATCAATGTAGCTATTGTTCCAGATGGGAAAAAATGTAGATATTGATTTAGATAAAGCCTGATGAGCTGCTTGTGCACAGACTTGTTTGAGTTTGCAGCTGAATGCTTTGGAAGTTGTGTGTAGCTCTTGGCTTGCAGGAGAGAGCAGCTTGGGCTCAGTCCCATGTTCTCCTATCATGACCAGGTACCAGGTATCTTAAGGATACCATAAGGAAGGTGATGAGAGATATTCATCTGTTGTCATTAAGGAAAGTGAAACCTCTGGCTGATCTGGACAGTGTGGACTGCATCATGCATCCACACCTGGGGTCTTGTCCCATAAGAAGTCTGAGCTGGTTTTGCTTAACATTTTTGCTGGTTACATCTAAAGAGTGATCAAGGAGCAGAAGTGCAGGATAAGGGTGAGGCTTTTATTGAGATCTTGGGGACAAAAAGAGTATGCTTTTGGTGGAAACTCCCTACCTCTTTTAGGGTGAGCAGGGTTCCCTAAGCTTTCAGAGGCCCTGGTCTTCCTTTGCCTTCCCATCTGTGCAGCCACTATTTTCATGGTAGACTCTAAGTGGAATATTGCACAAGTGAGATGTGCTGACAGCATCTCAAGGAAGGGGGACAAAAGAGACTTTGGTTCAGGCATTAGGTCTTTATCTGGACTGGACAAGCAAGTGCCACTGCACTGTCACTCTTGCTGGTACCAAAGAGGCTAAATGAAGGATGGCTCCTGTGCTCTCCAAGAGAGACAGTGGATCTTGGCCTTGCTCGTGCCACGGTCACAGAATCGCTCAGGTTGAAAATGACCTTTAAGAGCATCAAGTCCAACTGTTAACATAGCACTGCCAGGTCACCACTAAACCATCTCCCTCAGCACTAAATCTACACGTCTTTTAAATCCCTTCAGGAACACTGACTCCATGGTTTTCCAGAGTAGCCTGACCAGATTCAGACTCAGTTTGGATGATATATTTTTCTTCTTCATTTTTCTTTTTATTTTCTTTTTTTTTTCTTTTTGTTTTTATTTTTATTTTTATTTTTCTTCTCCTTTTTCTTCTCCTTTTTCTTCTCCTTTTTCTTTTTCTTCTCCTCTTTCTTTTTTTCCCTTTTACTTCCTATTTTTTCTTTTTCTTTCTTTTCCTTTTTCTTTTTCTTTTCCTTTTTCTTTTTCTTCTTTTTATTTTTATTTTTATTTTCCTTTTTATTTTTCACTTCTTTTTCTTTTTCTTTTTCTTTTTCTTTTTCTTTTTCTTTTTCTTTTTCTTTTTCTTTTTCTTTTTCTTTTTCTTTTTCTTTTTCTTTTTCTTTTTCTTTTTCTTTTTCTTTTTCTTTTTCTTCTCCTTTTTCTTTTTTTCCCTTTTACTTTCTATTTTTTCTTTTTTCTTTTTCTTCTTTTTATTTTTATTTTCCTTTTTCTTTTTCATTTCTTTTTCTTTTTCTTTTCTTTTTCTTTTTCTTTTTCTTTTTCTTTTTCTTCTCCTTTTTCTTTTTTTCCCTTTTACTTTCTATTTTTTCTTTTTCTTTTTCTTTTTTCTTTTTCTTCTTTTTATTTTTATTTTCCTTTTTCTTTTTCATTTCTTTTTCTTTTTCTTTTCTTTTTCTTTTTCTTTTTCTTTTTCTTTTTCTTCTTATTTTCCTTTTTCTTTTTCTTTTTCTTTTTCTTTTTCTTCTTATTTTCCTTTTTCTTTTTCTTTTTCTTTTTCTTTTTCTTTTTCCTTTTCCTTTTCCTTTTCCTTTTCCTTTCCCTTTATTTTTTTCTTTTTTCTTTTTCTTTTTCTTCTTTTTTTCATTTCCTTTTCCCAATTATTTTTCTTTTCCTTTTTATTTTCCTTTTTATTTTTCTTTCTCTTTTTCTTTTTTCTTTTCTTTTTCTGTTTTTTCTTTTTCTTTTTCTTTTTCTTTTCATTTTTCTTTTTCTTTTCCTTTCCCTTTTCCTTTCCCTTTTTTCTTTTTCCTTTTCTTTTTCTTTTCTCTTTTAGAAAGAACCTCTGGGCACTTCATAAAGATTACCAAACTAAGCCTGACGACAACACTGCAGGGTAGGTAGATCTCATTATCTGGGGGAGACAAGGGAAAGGATGATTAAAAGGCTTGTGGGGGGAGGAGATTCAGGACAGGACCTGTCTCTCACAGAGCACTTAGACCCGTGCCTTAGCACAGGATTATGTATTTTTGGCAGAACAGCTGTGAAGTCTCACTGTAATGCCAGCAGGACGTCACAGCATATTCCAGTTGTTAACACCCAAACACACCACAGAGAAATGGCTGCAGAGACCCCCAGAGGGCTGCTCTACAAAATAGTGTTGATTTACTGTCTTCTGCTATGCCAAGAGGACAATTTTTACCCCTTTCTCTTGCAGAGTTGTGCATCTAATATTCAGATGAGAAGTAGAACTGGTTGGGAGATAAATATTTTTCTTTTTTTTCGGTTCAGTGGAAAATCCTCCCCCAAATGAAGGAAAATATCATTTGTGTTTCATCTGGAAGCAGCAGAAACCCAAAATCCTCAAGCTGGAAGGTTCAATATTTTTTATTTCTGCTCTACAAAATAATGTTGATTTACTGTCTTCTGCTATACCAAGAGGACAATTTTTACCCCTTTCTCTTGCAGAGTTGTGCATCTAATTGGAGTCTGGGTTGATGAAAAACTCAACATGAGCCTGCCCTGTGCACATGCAGCCCAGACAGCAACCGAGTCCTAGGCTGCATCAAGAGAAGCGTGGCCAGCAGGGCAAGGGAGGGCATTCTGCCCCTTTACTCTGCTCTCGTCAGACCCACCCTGGAGTCCTGTGTGCAGTTCTGGAGCCCTCAGCACAGGAAGGACATGGAAGTGTTGGAG
>VWZE01015798.1:17872-34188 GCA_013396675.1 Eubucco bourcierii
CAGGCTGCAGAGCCCCAACTCTCTCAGCCTGTCCTCATAGCAGAGCTGCTGCAGCCCTCTGAGCATCTTGGTGGCCTCCTCTGGACCCACTCCAACACTTCCATGTCCTTCCTGTGCTGAGGGCTCCAGAACTGCACACAGGACTCCGGGTGGGATCTGACAAGAGCAGAGTAAAGGGGCAGAATCCCCTCCCTTGCCCTGCTGCCCACACTGCTCTTGCTGCAGCCCAGGACTCGGTTGCTGTCTGGGCTGCACTCACACTGCAGGCTCATGTTGAGCTTTTCATCAACCCAGACTCCAAGGTCCTTCTCCTCAGGGCTGCTCTCAGCCATTCACCATCCAGCCTGGAGTTGTGCTTGGGATTGTGCCTACCCAGGTGCAGGACCTTACACTTGGCCTTGTTGAATCTCATGAGATTGGCCTGGGCCCACCTCTCCAGCCTGTCCAGGCTTGAATTTTGCCAGGGATGGAGCCTCAACCACATCCCTGGACAGCTTGTTCTAGTATTTTATTTCTCTCATTATAAAGAGCTTCCTCCTGATGTCCAACCTAAATCACCCCTGCTGCACTTTCGACCTCCTGTCCCTTCTGTCACTACAAGCTCTTCTGAACAGTCCTTCCCCAGCCTTCCTGTATGTCCCCTTCAGATATTGAAATGTAGCTACAAGGTCTCCCAGAGCCTTCTCTTCTCCAGGCTAAGCAGCTTCAATTCTTTCAGCCTGTCTTCATAAGAGGTGTGGCTCCAGTCCTCTGATCATCTTTGTGGCTCTCCTCTGGACCTGCTCCATCAGGTCCATGTCTCTCTTTTGTAGGGGGCCCCAGAAC
The DNA here is from genome assembly GCA_013396675.1 of Eubucco bourcierii. Lineage (NCBI taxonomy): Eukaryota > Metazoa > Chordata > Aves > Piciformes > Ramphastidae > Eubucco > Eubucco bourcierii. The sequence goes on from VWZE01015798.1 coordinate 18,698, forward strand.
TGGGCACAGAACTGCAGGTGAGGTCTCAGCAGAGCAGAGCAAAGCAGAGTGGCAGAATCATCTCTCTTGACCTGCTGGCCACACTTCTTCTGATGCAGCCTAGGGTGCAGTTTACCTTCTGGGCTGCAGGTGAGCATTGTTGCCTCAAGCCCACTACCTTTATAGCAAACTTGCCCTATCCAAATGAGTAGCCCCACATATTCCAATGGGAAGACTCCAGAGAGGAGAGGTTGATGAGGCTGAACTCATTGTTTTGGAGATATCAGCAGATGGTGCTGCAATGTGCTGCCCTTCTGGCAGTGGGCAAGCAAATACTCAGTCTTAGGAAGACATACTGCATGGCAAGGTTTAATGTACCAAGATGTGTGTGTCTTAGAGGTAGAGTTTCCTGGAGCTTGGGTGGCAAACCACACTTAGGTGGCACTGGCCAAGGTACACACCACAACTTTAACGAGGGCCAAGCCCTGATTAGTGCATTGTGGCAGATAGGTGCAGGGATGCTGACCTGGTTTCTGGCACCCTAAAACTTGCCATAGTTTAAATTTGTGTAAGAGTAGGAGAGACAAGAAATGTGCTGGGCAGGGGGAGGTTGGACTCGATGATGGAGCTGTAGGAGTAGGTCCAGAGGAGGCCATGAAGATGCTCAGAGGGCTGCAGCAGCTCTGCTATGAGGACAGGCTGAGAGAGTTGGGGCTCTGCAGCCTGGAGAAGAGAAGGCTTCCAGGAGACCTTAGAGTAGCCTTCCAGTATCTGAAGGGNGTCCCTGCCTATGGCAGGGGGTTGGAACTAGATGATCTTTGATGTCCCTTCCAACCTTACCATTCTATGATTCTATAGCCTATGGAGGCTGCTTCTGATCCCTAACATCCTGTGATCCTGTGTGATCCTGAGAACTACTGAATGTGGAGTAACCTCACCAGAAGGACAGTGTGATTTTAGCTGAAGTGCTTCGGGACAGCAGCTGAACACACTATGAGGAAGGGCTTTTTAACAGAAAATCCCCTAAAACCCCCTCAATTTTGATTTGAAAGCAAAAAGTAAGGGAGTTGCAATCAGCAGAAGGTTCATTCATCTTAAGAGAAAGACATTCCAGCCAAATTAAATAATAAAGGAAGTGATAAAACCCACCTGCTTTATTACTCCAGCTAGCTGTTTCTTTCTAAATCAGATCAAGGTATTTAAGTTATTCAGACCAACATTTTTTGTTGTTGTTGTTAGTGGGATTATTGGGCCAGATCTGTATCTGTTTGACATGGGAAGAAACATGCCATTGTAATCACCACCATTTTATGGTGCTCTGCAGCCCTTTTCACTAGGCAGCCTCAGAGGATGCAGCTTTCAGCCTTGTTTTACAGGAGGGAAAATGAAAGTGAGAAGCTTCCTGTAGGTTCCCCAGGAGGTGAGGGAGAGAGCTAGGATGACAAGCAGGGTTCTTTGTTGATCTAAGTGTGAGATTGTGCTGGTTTGAGGCTAATTGGAATATTTTAATGGAGAAAATTGCAGGCTGTGAAAGGAAAACAGTGCTGACGTCTACTNATTACAGGCTGTGAAAGGAAAACAGTGCTGATGTCTACTTCAGTCATAGGCTTGCTGAGATGTTTAAGACTAAGAATAAAAAAACATAGATAGGACACTCCAGCACAGACACTCTCAGCTGCTACCTCTCTGGGAGCTTTTTGCCTTCTCCTCTCTCCTGAGTAATCTCACTAACCACTCTGCTTCTAACTCTCCCTGGCCCATCCTCCAAATTCACCTTGCATGTAAGGCAAACCTCAGGGTAAGGTAGAGGGGTGGGGAGAAGGTGGAAAGGTGGTTGGGAGCCCCTCCTGGGGTCTCTGATTTCTGGGAGGGGAGTTGTGTTTCTGTATTACCTTTAACTTGTCTATGTCTGTAACTGTTTCTGTCTATAGTGTCTATCTCTGCTTGTACATTGTGCTGAGCTGTAAATAGAGCTTCAGTCCTTAACTTCCAGGTGGCTGAGTCTAGTCTGGGGGATTTTACAAACTGAGGGGGCAGGGGGCAGGGAACTCCCAAACCATCACAGAGATCATACTCCAAGCCAAGACTTCTTAGCTCCCTCATAGATGAATTTCCACTTTCTGAGATTCATTGCCTTCCAGGTCTACAGGTGGACACCAGTTGTGCAAGAGATCTTTTGCAACCCAAACCGTTCAGTGATTCTGTGGAGAGGTTCAGTTGGAAGTAGGAGCCTTGGTGTTGTGTGATGCTGGGCAAACGCATCTTGCTTCTCTGACACTGGAAATGTTTACAGCCAAGATAGAGACTTTAGTAAAGGTGGAGAAAGAGGTGAAAATAAGTGGAGAGACTTGCCCAGGGCTGTGCTGTAAGTCAGTAGTGGAGTCAGGGAGGGAGCTGAGGTCTCTTGGCTCCTGCTGGATGAATCAGCCTGGCTCAGGAACTAGTTAAAATAAAGTAGTGCCAGTACCAATGAATGAGGTTAATGCTTTCTGTTCCTTCTCTTCTCACTGTACACTTGAGGCTTGCACATATGAGTGCAATGGAAAGGGTGGACCTCCAAGAGCTCACACTGCAACCACTTAGATAGAATCATAGAATGGTAAGGTTGGAAGGGACCTCAAGGATCACCTAGTTCCAACACCCTGCCATAGGCAGGGACACCTCCCACTAGTACAGCTCACTCAAGGCCTCCTCCAACCTGGCCTTGAACACCTCCAGGGAGGGAGCAGCCACAACCTCCCTGGGCAACCTGTGCCAGTGTCTCACCACCCTCACTGTAAAGAACTTCTTCCTAAAATCCAGTCTAATTCTCCCCTCTGCCAGTTTAAACCCATTGCCCCTTGTCCTGTCATTGCAGGACCTTGTCAATAGTCCCTCCCCAGCCCTCCTGTAGGCCCCCTTCAGATACTGGAAGGCTACTCTAAGGTCCCCTCAAAGCCTTCTCTTCTGCAGGCTGCAGAGCCCCAACTCTCTCAACCTGTTCTCATAGCAGAGCTGCTCCAGCCTTCTGATCATCCTCGTGGCCCTCCTCTGGACCCGCTCCAATACTTCCATGTCGTTCTCTGGGCTTTGTAGATTTTGGGAGAACCTCCTTAAAAGAAAAAAAAAAAATCAAGTTACACAATTGTAGAATCATTTAGGTTGGTAAAAGACCTATAAGAACATTGAACCCCAACCATTAGCCCTGCACTGGCAGGGGCACCATGAAAGCAAACACCAGACATACAGGTAACAGATGTCACATGTAAGTAATATTCAACAGACTTATTCTGTGCCTTTCTCCTTGGCTGTTCCCTCTGCATGGCTGAAATCAGAATGACAGGCTGGTTTTCAACAAATCTTCCTGGCATTTGATGCCAGCCCAAGGGACCTGTGGGAAGATGGCATGCCCTGGCTGTCAGCCACTAGCCTTTGCCTGGGACTTAGATAACAGGGACAGCAGCAGATAAGAGGAAAAGTGGTTCTTTAGTTCACCCAGAATTTCACTTAGTGTGAAGGAAAATGTCTAGTGAGAGAAATAGACTGAGCCAGGAAACAACCTCTTAAATCTCAGCTCTCCTGACCTAAAAGCTAAAGTGCCAGGAGGATGGAGCCAGGCTCTACTCTGTGATCCCCAGTGACAGGACAAGGGGTAATGGGTGGAAATTGAGGCACAGGAAATTTCATGTAAACATGAGGAAGGATTTTTTCACTGTGAGGGAGACAGAACCCTGGAACAGGCTACCCAGGGGGACGTGGAGTCTCCCTCTCTGGAGATGTTCAAAACCTGCCTGGATGTGTTCCTGTGTGAACTGCTCTAGGTGACCCTGCTCTGGTAGAGGGGGTTGGACTGGATGAGCTTTTGAAGTCCCTTCCAGCCCTTGACATTCTGTGATTCTGTGATATTTAGTATTATATCTATCTATATCTATATCTGTGGCTATATCTATATCTATATTCATATCTATACATATCTATGTATCTATATATCTCTATCTCTATATCTCTATATCTCTATATCTCTATATCTCTATATCTATATATCTATATATCTATATATCTATATATCTCTATCTTTATATCTCTATACCTCTATATCTATATATCTATATCTATATCTCTATCTCTATATCTCTCTCTACATTCATATCTCTATCTCTATCTCTATCTCTATCTCTATCTCTATCTCTATCTCTATCTCTATATATCCATCTATATCTATATTTATATATCTCTCTATATCCACATCTGTATCTCTATATCATCTATATCTATACCTATATCTCTATCTATATATATCTCTATATCTCTATCTATATATCTATACCTACATATCTATACATCTATATATCTATATCCATATCTCTATCTCTATCTCTATATCTCTATCTCTATCTCTATCTATATCTATATCTATATCTATGTATCTCTATATCTCTCTATTTCTATCTATATCTCTATATCTCTATATCTCTATCTCTATACCTCTATATCTCTATATCTATATCTATATCTATGTGTCTCTATATCTCTCTATCTCTATCTCTATCTCTATCTCTATCTCTATCTCTATCTCTATCTCTGTATCTCTCTATCTCTCTCTATATCCATATCTCTATCTCTATATTTCTATCTATATCATCTATATCTATACCTATACCTATATCTATATATACATATCTACGTATCTATATATCTCTATCTCTATCTCTATCTCTATCTCTATCTCTATCTCTATCTCTATCTCTATCTCTATCTCTATCTCTATCTCTATCTCTATCTCTATCTCTATCTCTATCTCTATCTCTATCTCTATCTCTATCTCTATCTCTATCTCTATCTCTATCTCTATCTCTATCTCTATCTCTATCTCTATCTCTATCTCTATCTCTATCTCTATCTCTATCTCTATATTTCTATCTATATCATCTATATCTATACCTATACCTATATCTATATATACATATCTACGTATCTATATATCTCTATCTCTATCTCTATCTCTATATCTATATCTATATAATCTTTATCTATATCTATCTGTATCTATATCTATATATCCATTATATCTATATCATCTATATCGATATATCTATAGTTGTATCTACATCTATATCTATATCTACATCTGTATATCTATATATCTATTTGGATATTAGGAGGAAGTTCTTCACAGAGTGATTGGCATTGGAATGGGCTGCCCAGGGAGGTGCTGGAGTTGCTGTCCCTGGAGGTGTTCAAGAAAAACCTGGAAGGGGCACTTAGTGCCATGGTCTGGATTGGATGGGGCTGGGTGATAGGTTGGGCTGGGTGAGCTTGGAGGTCTCTTCCAACCTGGCTGATTCTATGATTCTATGATCTATATCTGTACCTATATCTATGTCATCTATATCTGTATCTACCTGTATGTGTCTTTCTCTATACCACCATAAACTCCCTGTCTTCTACCAATGTGGTGGCCAAGAAATTCTTTTTAACTCATGAAAAACAAGCCAACACACTAAGATGTGTCCTTTACAACTGTGTAGGCAGGAGCACTGTTTTCAGGTCTCTCCCAACATCAAATGCTGCCAACCTTTGAGGACACCAAAGGACCTCCACTGGCCAAGAGCTGCCCACACAACCCACAACCAGCTTCACAGGGAGGAGTCTTGCCCAAGTATGACCAAGGTGGTGTTTTAGGTGGTACATGACCTTGGATGGCAATCAAGACTTTGTAATGAGCAGAACCTTTTGGTAAGCTGAGGAGGGAGCAGATTTTGAGTCTCCCTCTTTTTTAAGGCCTGGCTCCAGCTATGTATACTCTGCTGCTTGTCTCATTCATCCAACCCTGAGCATTTCCTGGCAGGAAGCAATGTTCCTCCCATTTGGGCAAAGGTGCAGGTTTAGCATGGGGGATATCCCTGTGACTTGGGGAGATCTGCCATGAGCAGCCCTTTGGTGGCAGCTGCATCTTCCCAGTAGTCAGGTGGACTCATGACAAGAAGAGAATTCAGGGTAATGAAAGACCTTTGGGGATTCCAGTATTATCCCAGCTGGGAGCTGGCAAATCACCCAGGGTCACAGACTCACAGAAGGGTGGACCCTGGAAAAGACCTCTGGGGTCATCTAGCCTAACCCTTCTGTAAAGTGGGATCACCCAGAGTGGGTTGCATCCAGGCAACCTCTGAATGTCTTCAGAAGGAGACTCCACAACCTCTCTGGGAAGCCTGTTCCAGTGTTCCATCACCTTCACAGCAAACTTTTCCTTATGTTCAGATGGAAGCTCCTATAGAATCATAGAATGATAAGGTTGGAAGGGACCTCAAGGATCATCCAGTTCCAACCCCCTGCCATAGGCAGGGACACCTCCCACTAGGACAGGCCACTCAAGACCTCGTCCAACCTGGTCTTGAACACCTCCAGGGAGGGAGCAGCCACAACCTCCCTGGGCAACCTGTGCCAGTGTCTCACCACCCTCACTGCAAACAACTTCCTCCTAACATCCAGTCTAAATCTCCCCTCTACCAGTTCAAACCCATTGCCCCTCATCCTGTTGTTGCAGGACCTTGTCAATAGTCCCTCCCCAGCCTTCCTGTAGGCCCCTTCAGATACTGGAAGGGAAATACCCCTTCTCTTCTGCAGGCTGCAGAGCCCCAACTCTCTCAGCCTGTCCTCATAGCAGAGCTGCTGCAGCCCTCTGAGCATCTTTGTGGCCTCCTCTGGACCCACTCCAACACTTCCATGTCCTTCCTGTGCTGAGGGCTCCAGAACTGCACACAGGACTATGTCCCAGTCTGTGTCTGTTGCCCCTTGCTCTGTCACTGGGCAGTACTGAAAAGAGCCTGACCCCATCCTCTTGACACTTGCATTTTAGATATTGACATGCTTTGATAAGGTCCCCTCTTAATCTTCTCTTCCCCAGACTAAACTGCTCCAGGTCTTTCAACCTTTCTTTTTAAGAGAGATGCTCCAGTCCTGTCAGCATCCTCATAGCCTCCACTGCACTCTCTCCAGCATTTTCTTGTCTCTCTTGAACTGGGGAGCCCAGAACTGGACACAGTAGTCCAAATGTGTCCTCACTGGAGCAGAGAGGAGGGGGATGAAAACCTCCTTCAACCACTCATATTGGGAGGGAAAAGATCCCTTTGAGGCATAGCAACTTCCATGGAAATATGAGGAGGAAGTTTTTCCCTTTGAGGGTGGCAGAACACTGGAACAGGCTGCCCAGAGGTCTTGTGCAGTATCCCTCTCCCTCAAGACCTGCCTGGATGTGTTCCTGTATGATCTGGTCTAGGTGATCCTACTCTGGCAGGGGGGTTGGACTGCATGAGCTTTTGAGGTCCATTCCAGCCCCTAACTTTCTGTGATATCCTTTGGATGAGATCTTCCCAGTCTGAGTATCACAGACTGGTGGTCTTGTGGTCCCTCTACCAGCAGTTCCTGAGAGATCCCTGCACTCCTGTGCTGTTGCTCAGCAGTGGGGTTGGGGAAATCATGACAAGTTTTAGGTTGACATTAAAACTTGGGATGGAAGCAAGGAGATCATCTTGCTGGTAATGGCTGACTTCCATGCTTCTTTTCCAGGTCAGGTTCCTAGCAAGGCTCTGCTAAAGATGTCAAACAGAGAGAGGGAGAGCAAACCCTGGGCAGCATCTTGAGTATTTCTCCTCCAAAATTAAGGTTTTGATTTAATGACTTTCATTTCATTTCTTCAGTCCTCTGCCTCTCAAAGCCTGAAGGTGGGAGATGCAAGTTGTTCATGGTCTTTTGTTGTAGTTGTTGTTGCTGTCCTTTAAATCCCTCCAGGAATGATCACAGGCTCACAGGGTGTCAGGGGTTGGAAGAGACCCAAGAGATCATCAAGTCCAACCCCCCTGACAGAGTAGGACCAGACAATCTAGCTCAGGGCACACAGGAATGCATCCAGACAGACCTTGAAAGTCTCCAGAGAAGGAGACTCCACAACCTCTCTGGGCAGCCTGTGCCAGTGCTCTGGGACCCTTACAGTATAGAAGTTCTCCCTTGTGTTGAGCTGGAACCTCCTGTGCTGCAGTTTCCATCCATTGCTCCTTGTCCTATCCCAGGCAACAAGTGAGCAGAGCCTGTCCCCCACCTCCTGACCCCCAGCCCTCAGATCTTTATAGACATTTACTAAAACTCCTCTCAGTCTTCTCCATACTAAGCAGCCCCAGGTCCCTCAGCCTCTCCTCATCAGGCAGTGCTCCAGTCCCCTCATCATCCTCATAGCTCTCCACTGGACTCTCTCCCTGTTCCTCTTAAACTGGGGAGCCCAAAACTAAAGGCAGTACTCAAGACGAGATCTCACCAGGGTAGAGTAGAGGAAGAGGAGAACCTCCCTTCATCTGCTCTTCTTAATGCACCCCAGGACCCCATTGGCCTTCTTGGCCACCAGGACACATTGCTGTGCCATGGATGTTCTCCACCAGCACTCCCAGCCCATCTTCACAGGGCTGCTCTCCAGCAGATCACCTCCCAGCCTGTACTGGTGCAGTTTATTATTCCTGCCCAGGTGCAGGATTCTGCGCTTGTCCTTGTTGAACCTCATTAGGTTCCTCTGTGCCCAGCTCTCAGTCTGTCCAAGTCTCCCTGGATGGCCACACAACCTGCAGCTGGGTCAGCCAAGCCTCCCAGTGTGGTGTCATCAGCAAACTTGCTGAGCAGACTCTGTCTGTCTGTCTGTTTGTGCCCTCGTCAGTGTCACTGAGCAAGATGTTGAACAGTGCCAGATTCAGCACTGATCCCTGGGAGTCTCCACTAGTTTCATACAATCATTTTGGTTGTGAGGGACTTTTAAAATCAAGCCCAGCTGTTAACCCAGGACTACCATGCCCACCGCTAAACCATGCCCCTCAGCACCACATCTGCATGTCCTTTAAATCCCTCCAGGAATGATCACAGACTCACAGGATGTCAGGGGTTGGAAGGGACCCAAAGAGATCATCAAGAATGATGATTCCATCACTGCCCTGGACAGCCTGTTCCAGGCATGACAACCCTGGCACAAAGCCCTTTCCATTTGTCCTGTCAAGAGCAGCACAGATGCTTCCCTGCAGCCTGTTGCAACACCTGGGGGCCGGTGCAAGCCCAAGAGACATTCTCTGTGCACCAAGCACGGAAAGGTAAAGCCGAGCTTGCCTGTGGACTGATGCTGAGATAGCAACTCAGTATCTACACAGGTAACACCCAATTACAACAGAACTGTGTTGACTTACACTTTCCCTTATCAGAAGAATCAGGTATTCATCTAAATCACAAAAGAGTTTGATGGATGCCAGCTCACAGTGAGCCCCAGAGCAAGGAACAAGAGCCTGGTTAAACAAAATGTATGTTGGTCTTATCTTTAAGCTGTGACTATTGCTATGAAATAAAAAAACTATCAAAGAAAGTGCCTTATCCTTGGGGTTATAATTCTTTAATGTTCTCCAGGGGCTCTGCCTGTTCTGGAATCAGACCCTTGGGACCACTTTCTGAACCCCACAGAAGTAATTTCCTTGCAGACAGATGATCTTTCCTTATCACACGTTGTCTTGGCAGTAAAAAAAGTCTCTTTCTTGAGATGCATGTTTAGACTGAGCTCAGTGAGGAAAAAAAAAATAAAAAAAAGGAAAAGGAAAAGAAGGGGTAACTAAATTGAGCTTAATACTGATACTTGCCTAAAAGCAAACAATGAGGTCCAGGGACAATCTTCATTAGACCCTCCTGGGCCGGGAAGTGTGGTGTGGGAAGTGTGTGTGGTAAGTAGCCTTCAGACAGATGTGCTGGAGCCTAGCTCAGAGCCCAGTCTGAATGCTGCCACTAATCAGACTCCCTTATCACATTTACTGGGAGATGGGTGATGCCAATAAAACCAAGTCAGGCTGAGTGCACTTAGTGGAGCCAAAAAGCTAATTGTTAATAGATGCCTGCAGCTCAGGGCTCGGAAAAGCCAGCTGGCCCCCTGCCTTGTCCTGGTGGGACCTCAGGTTTGGGTTGTTCCTGGGTTTCCTTTGGGATGCTGCAGATCCCAAGCACTGTCAGGAATGATGGACTGAATACTTATGGGTTTATTTGGTGTTTAGCCATATTATGGGGTGCATAAGTGTTCTGCCTGAAACCACAACCTTATTAATGTGACAGCGGTTCAGCCACCTGGGGTCTGCAAGGGTGGCAGTAAAATCAAGCTGGTGCTTTGCACTGGAGCTGTGCTGAGCTCTGGTTTTGCCAGACATGGAAATCTGAAATGAATTATTTGTGACAGTTACAGGCTTTGTATAAATTTCCTTCCCCCAAACTGAAAGTAAAGGCCATTAGGAAATGTCTGTGGGAAAAACTGAGGTGAACCTGTAGTGATTTTCTGCAGGGACAGACCTTCTGTCCCTAGAAAGTTGCAAGTGATGGATGTCCTGGGCTGCAGCAAGAGAAGTGTGGCCAGCAGGGTAAGGGAGGGGATTCTGCCCCTTTGCTCTTGTCAGACCCCACCTGGAGTACTGTGTGCAGTTCTGGAGCCCTCAGCACAGGAAGGACATGGAAGTGTTGGAGTGGGTCCAGAGGAGGACCACGAGGATGATCAGAAGGCTGCAGCAGCTCTGCTATGAGGACAGGCTGAGAGAGTTGGGGCTCTGCAGCCTGCAGAAGAGGAAGCTTCGAGGAGACCTTAGAGTAGCCTTGCAGTATCTGAAGGGGGCCTGCAGGAAGGCTGGGGAGGGACTATTGACAAGATCTTGCAATGACAGGACAAGGGGCAATGGGTTTAAACAGGCAGAGAGGAGATTGAAACTGGATGTTAGGAGGAAGTTCTTTGCAGTGAGGGTGGTGAGACACTGGCACAGGTTGCCCAGGGAGGTTGTGGCTGCTCCCTCCCTGGAGGTGTTCGAGGCCAGGTTGGATGAGGGTTTGAGTGACCTGTACTAGTGGGAGGTGTCCCTGCCTATGGTGGGAGGTTGGAATTGGATGAGCTTTGAGGTCCCTTCCAACCTTACCATTCTATGATTCTCTATCATTTAGTGACTCTGTGGGATACTGCTTCAAAAAAACCCACATTTGCTCGCAGTCCCACAGCAGCACAGTCCTCTGAAGGCATCTGCACCAGCTAGAGGGTTTTGTGCCACCACAGCTGCATCATATGGGTGCACTTCTGCCTGGCAGGCTCTACAATGGGCACCTTTTGAGGCTAATGCTTGCAGGGTCTAAACTGCCTTTATTGCAGGTCACACACCCTTTCAAACAGCAGTGGATTTGGGTGCCATAAAACCCATGGTCTGACACTCCCTGGGAGTTTCCTAGGGTGCAAAAGCATCCTTCATCTTTCACCAGCAGCACTCCCTGTGCCATTCAGCAGCCCAGAAAACTCCAGCAGCCCAGAAAACTCCAGCAGCCCACAGATCCCTCTTGCTCCCAGAACCCTGCTGGTCCTGAGGCCACCTTGCTTTATTTTTCTGGCAAGGGAGATAAAAATAACTCGTGTGAAAATTATTTATTTTGCATTAATAGCTCAGAGTCAAAGCCTCAGCAGACACTTGGAATAAACAGGATCACCGAGAACGCAGTTGTTTGAAATCAGAGCTTTGCTCTGACCCTGGGGTTTCCAACCAAAGCCAGAAAAACTGTGTATATAAAATACTTTAATTCTTTTTTCCACCCCCCTCCCTGTTAATCCACAGCCCAACAAGCTTTGCTTGTCCCCAGAGGACTTTGGCCAGGATGATTAAGCCAACATTTCATTCAGGAGGTCGCACGCGTGCTTGTATAGGTGGTTGTGATCTAAAATAATCCTCCCTGTCTGAGTAATACCTCCCTTGGCACTTCCAGCACCATTCATATTCAAGCACATCCTTTTTCTCCTCAGCTCTTCCCTCTGCTCTCATTTTCCCCCTCCCCAAAAATAGATTTTTTAAGCATGGGTGGGTGCAACTGTCAGGGGAAAATCTGTATTTTGTGGGGAACAAAAATATGCTGGGCTTGTTTTCTTGAGAAATAAAAAAAAAAAAGACTTTTGGGTTTGTTTTTTCCTTCCTCTTCCTTTTGTTTTCTGTCACTCCCTGTCCTGCACACTCAGTTTTCCAGCCAGGTAAAAGGAAGGAAAAAAGAGGAAATAAAGCAATGATCACATTTGTATTTTTTTAATGTGTCTTCAATGTAGATTTCTTCTCTTCCCCTTTTCACAGGATGTCAGGGGTTGGAAAAGCCCCAAAGAGATCACTGAATCCAACAATTGAATCCATCCAATTGAAAGCCAAATCATAGAAATAGTCTCAGCTGAGAGTTAGAGCACCTCAGCTCATTTAAACTGAGCTACCCAGAGCAGTGCAGCCTAGTTGAGAGGCATCCTTGCCCATAGCAGGGAGGTTGGAGTAGATAATCTCTAAGGTCCCTTCCAAGATTCCATGGTGATCCTGTGGAATTGTTGTGCAATATTGGACCAGATGACTCTGGAGGTCCCTCAGAATCATAGAATAGTAAGGCTGAAAGGGACCACAAAAATGATCATCTAGTTCCAACCCCCTGCCATAGTCAAGGACACCTCCCACTAGTACAGCTCACTCAAGGCCTCCTCCAACCTGGCCTTGAACACCTCCAGGGAGGGAGCAGCCACAACCTCCCTGGGCAACCTGTGCCAGTGTCTCACCACCCTCACTGTAAAGAACTTCCTCCTAACATCCAGTCTAAATCTCCCCTCTGCCAGTTTAAACCCATGCAACCCGATATTTTATGATTCTGTGATTCTCTGAAGTGGGGTTGGCAGTGCAGACTCTGTGGGCAAAGAGCAGCCCATGGGATGCCTTGCAGGGTCTTGCACTGTGCCAGTGCAGCCTGCAGGGCAGCTGCAACCAAAGCAGAGGTAACCAGGAAGAGATGCTCACTGAGCAGATCGGATAAAGGTACCTCAACTTTTCCTTCTTTGCAGAAATTTCATTATTCCACCTTTGGGCCACAATTAAAAGGCTTTCAAGGGGTGGCTTTGCTCATCACTCCCCCTGCATCCTGCAGCATGCTGAAGTGTGTCCAGAGAAGGGCAAGAATGCTGGTGAAGGTTCTGGAGAGCAAGTTTTGTGAGGAGTGGCTGAGGGAACTGGGGTTCTTTAGCCTGGAGAAGAGGAGGATGAGGGGAGATCTCATCGTGCTCTACAAGAACCTGAGAGGAGGTTGGAGTGAGGTGGGGGTCAGGCTCTTCTCCCTAGTGTCAGGTGATAGGATGACAAGAAATGGTCTGAAATTGTGCCAGGGGAGGCTGAGGTTGGTTATTAGAAAAAAAAATCTTTACTGAAAGAGTGGTCAGGGATTGGAACAGGCTGCCCTGAGAAGTGGTGGAGTCCTACAGGAGTTCAAGAAACCTGTGGAAGTGGGCAGTTAGTGACATGGTTTAATGGCCATGGTGGTGCTGGGATGGTGGTTGGGCTTAATGACCTTGAATACTGCGTTCAGTTCTGGGGTCTGCAGTTTAAGAGGGACAGGAGAGGGTCCAGTGGAGGGCAACAGGGATGGATAGGAGACTGGAACACTGCCTGATGAGGAGAGGCTGAGGGACCTGGCACTGCTTAGTCTGGAGAAGAGAAGACTGAGAGGGGAGTTTAATCAGTGTCTATAAATATCAGAGGCCTGGGTGTCGGGGTAGGGGGGGAACAGGCTCTGCTCACTTCCTCCCTGGGATAGGACAAGGAGCAATGGATGGAAGCTGCAGCACAGGAGGTTCCAGCTCAACACAAGGGGGGAACTTCTTTACTGTAAGAGTCCCAGAGCACTGGCACAGGCTGCCCAGAGAGGTTGTGGAGTCTCCTTCTCTGGAGACTTTCAAGGCCTGTCTGGATGCATTCCTGTGTGACCTGAGCTGGGTTGTCTGGTCCTGCTCTGGCAGGGGGGTTGGTCTGGATGATCTCTTGGGTCTCTTCCAACCCCTGGCATCCTGTGATCCTGTGACCTTAGTTGTCTTTTCTGACCAAGACAATCCTATGATTCTATGGCCCCTGATGAAGACAGCTGCTGTGGGGTGGACTGCCAGCCTACTGAGCCTTCATATGCACTGTAGCTCTTGGGAAGCCTCAGGCAGTGTTTCTCCCTGCCCCATCCTGCTGTTACAATCACACATTGCTCCCGGCCGCTGCCTCATCGTCATTTAACAGCACTTGGAAAATGTCAAATGTGGGAGTCCGGCAGCCTTAGGTTAGAGTAAGAACTCCCAAACATATTTGGAGGGCTGCCAGCACTTTGCAAACCCTCTGCAAACTCAGATAAGAGGCGACCTTGCAGCCCCTGAGCTAGGCCAGGAGTTTATAAATTCTCCATTTGCTTGGGTTGAGCTTTCTCAATATTGTGATCATCCTGTCCGCTCCCAGCGCCCAGCGGTGCCGCGAGGTGGGAGAGCAGCGTGCCAAAGCAGGGACTGCTCCACGCAGTGACCTTCACCAGCACCACTGCCAGCTCCAGGGGGGAGAACTCCTCAGAGATAGAATCCTAGAACTGAATCATAGAGTGGTTTAGGTTAGAAGAACCCTCAAAAATCATCCAGTTCCAACCCCCCGCCATAGGTAGGGACACCTCCCGCTAGAACAGGTGGCTCAAGATGTGACATCCAGAGCCAGAGGGGACAGAACCCCTACGTGTATGAAAATGCAGAGGGCTAGCTGGGGCTGAGTGAGAAAATCCAGTTTGGGCTTGTTTGAACTGGAGGTTTTAGACACTGCCCCCCCCCAAAACTTTGCGATGGCAAACTGAGGTGCTAAAAGCGTGGCTGGGGAAGGATGGCAAAGGTCCCACCTTGGTGAGGAGAGGGAGGAAGGGTTGAGTTGGAGGCTTCATTTTGAACCATAAGGAAATCTAAACATTTTGAAATTCTTCCCCAAATGACAAATAATGTCAAATACTGAGATAGCACCGGGCTGGATTTGAGCCGTGAGGCACCTTGTTGTATTCCTAACTTCTGATAAAAAGGATGGAACAGAGTTCCTCTCCTTCCCCTCATTATTCTTTTTTTTTTTTTTTTAAGAGCAAAAACCAACACACCCCAACCTCAGTGAAATCATCACTGTCTCTTGAAATGTTCCACTTTGGATGGGAGAACCTTTTGCAACAGGAAATGTTTCCCTCTGGGTTTTCCTGCCTAGCTCTGGCTGGCAGCATGTTTCCAGTCTGCTGCTGTCAAGCTTAGGGTTCAACCTGGGCATGGCAGCTCAGCATAGGGGTGAGTAAAGACACCCCCAAATTCAGCTTTTGGGGATCTGGTACCTCCATGCACAGAAAAGAGTTTGAGTTCTCATTAGTGAAGGGGGTTAATTAGCTCAGAGCTGTACTAATGAAAGATGTGGGTCATTATAAACTGACAATCTTTTTATCAGGGCCTGCTGGGACAGGACAAGGGGTGATGGCTTTAAACTAAAAGAGAAGATATTCAGACTACAGAGAAGGAAGAAATTGTTTATGGTGAGGGTGGTGAGACACTGGCACAGGTTGCCCAGAGAGGTGGTAGGAGCCCCATCCCTGAAAACATTCCAGGTTATGTTGAACCAGGCTCTGAGCACTGTCTTCTAGTTGAAGATGTCCCTGCTCAATGCAGATGA
>VWZE01015798.1:34243-44646 GCA_013396675.1 Eubucco bourcierii
AATTTACCAATATTTATATATTTTCAGGCCATGGATCATTTACAAATTCTCTCCCTCTATATCCTTTCCCCTCTTCTGCACTGTTGTATGTGGCTGAATTGTTCCTTGCCCATCCATACATCATCTACTGCCTCTGGGCTCTGGTAGGGTCTGTTTGCAGTTTGTGGGCAGGTGACACTTTCTTACTTGCAAACATATTTGTTCTCTCCCCAGGTCAAATAAGTCATGTGAAAATGTCAGTGTGTGAATTACCTGTGAACTGTTTGCCCTCTGCATCCCACCAGGCACTCTCTGAGCTTCCCAATGCACCTCAAATACCACAAAATGGTTGGGGTAAAGCAGGATGAATGGCCAGAAAAGCACCCAGGTGGATTAATGTGTGCTTTCACCTTTGTAAGAAGAACAAGAGCTGGGGTTTTTTTGTGGTTTGTTTTTTTTTTTTTCTCCTGGACAAATTCCTGGCTCCCAAACCTAATCAAACTCACTGCTTTTATGGCAAAAATACCCTTGGCCACTTTTTAGGGCTGCTCAGCAAACTGGGCTTTCCCTAGTTCTCCTTAGAGCCTCTCAGCAGATGAGTGTTTTTTGTTTGGCTCTCAAATTTGGAGGAAAACCCTGCTATTATGATGGGGTTTAGCTTCCTTTGTCTTTTTTCCACTGTGCTCTGCGCTCAGCTCTCTCTTTCAGCCCTTCTCTGGGTAAAGTGCATGCCCTGAGTTGTGCATGGGACTAATAACCCCCAGCCTGCTATGACATGATGATCAGAGGGCTGGAGCAGCTCTGCCTGAGAACAGGCTGAGAGTTGAGGTTCTGCAGCCTGGAGAAGGCTTCCAAGAGACCTTAGAGTAGCCTTCCAGTATCTGAAGGGGGCCTACAGGAAGGCTGGGGAGGGACTATTGACAAGGTCTTGCAATGCCAGGACAAGGGGCAATGGGTTTGAACTGGCAGAGGGGAGATTTAGACTGGATGTTAGGAGGAAGTTCTTTACAGTGAGGGTGGTGAGACAGTGGCACAGGTTGGCCAGGGAGGTTGTGGCTGCTCCATCCCTGGAGATGTTCAAGGCCAGGTTGGCTGAGGCCTTGAGTGAGCTGTACTAGTGGGAGGTGTCCCTGCCTATGGCAGGGGGTTGGAACTAGATGATCTTTGAGGTCCTTTCCAACCTTACCATTCTATGATTCTATGACATGGGGACAACCTCTGCCTACAGTTCCATCAGGAAGGGTGAAGGAAAGATCCATATCTTCTAGCACTGTATCACAGAATGGCTTGGGTTGGAAGGGAGCTTTTAAGGTCATCTAGTTCATCCTCCCTGCAGTATGCAAGGGCACCTTCAATTAGATTAGGCTGCTTACCTGCTGCCATCTTTGGGGGGAGTACATGATGCATATTAAGCACTGAAATACCCCAAGTCTGGGTTGTTAATTCTCTTGGGTCAGGATGGCAAAGCCAGCCCCAGCTGGAGGATCTCCAGAAGGAAAAAGAGACAATCCCCTGGCAAGACTCAAGTGCAGGCACCTGCTCATCTGCTGGTACAACCCAATCTACCTTGCTCACCTTCTTCTTTTCTTTTTTTTTGGGTCTTTCTGCCCTATTTTTTTCTCTCCTCCCCTCTCTCAGGCCAGCAGTGGAGCATTCAGCAGTTAATATCCTTCTGTCTCCAATTGTGCTTTAAGAGGTGTAACATTTGATAAGCCTCATTTAACTTGGCTGTACTACATTGTTTAAATAATTCAAATACAGATTGGCCCTTTAGAAGGATTTCTGCTCTATTGACCCTGCTGGTCATGAGTTACCAGGAAGTCAGGGAGGGACTTCTGAGGCTGAAAGCCTGAAAAAAAAAATCAATTCCAGCTCTTTAGTGCCCCAATCACACCCCATTATTCCCGGGTAATTGCAGATCTGCTTTGTCTGTTAACTCTTTGGGAACAATACAGCCTTTGAGGAGAAGCAAGGAGGGTTTTCTTCTTCAGCAAAGTCCTAATCTGCATGGACACTGTCATGTGCTTATCAATAGGGTTTGGGTGAATAAATATTTACAGGTAGAAATGTGAAATTGCTTGGGTTTTACCCCCTTCTCCTTTTATTTCTTAATACCTGGTTTACTGGAGGTTGCTTGGGCTGCAAAATTCATAGTGTATTTTTCCCATTCAAATCTCCTTCTCTTCATGAGTTGGTCAGTCAGGAACAAAAAATTCAGATCCTGGCTAATTCTGAGGATGGTGAAATGTGCTCGCAGATTGCCCAGAGAGATCTTGCATGCCCTATCCCCTGGAGACATTTGCAGCCAGGTTAGAAAGGGTTCTGAGCAACCTGCTGTAGTTGAAGATCACCCTGCTCACCCAAAGGGGATTGGACCAGATGACCTTTCAATCACAGAATCACAGATTTAATCAGGTTGGAAAAGAACTTCTAGATCATCAAGTCCAATCTACCATCTAACACCTTCAATGGGTTTGAACTGGCAGAGGGGAGATTTAGACTGGATGTTAGGAGGAAGTTCTTTCCAGTGAGGGTGGTGAGACACTGGCACAGGTTGCCCAGGGAGGTTGTGGCTGCTCCCTCCCTGGAGGTGTTCAAGGCCAGGTTGGAGGAGGCCTTGAGTGAGCTGTACTAGTGGGAGGTGTCCCTGCCTATGTCAGGGGGTTGGAACTAGGTGATCCTTGAGGTCCCTTCCAACCTTACCATTCTATGATTCTATGATTAATTAACTAAACCATGGCACTAAGTGCCTCATCCAGACTCCTCTTAAATACTGCCAGAGATGGCAACTCCACCACCTCCCCAGGCAGTCCATTCCAATGCCAATCACTCTTTCTGTGAAGAACTTCTTCCTAACCTCCAGCCTAAACCTACCCTGGTGTAGCCTGAGGCTGTGTCCTCTTGTTCTGTGCCTGGGAGAAGAGATCAACCCCACCTGGCTACAACCTCCTTTCAGGTAGTTGTAGACAGCAATGTGGTCTTCCCTGAGCCTCCTCTTCTCCAGGCTGACGAACCCCAGCTCCCACAGCCTCTCCTTGTGGGGCTGTGCTCCAACCCCCTCACCAACCAATGTCCCTTCCAATCCAAAGCATTCCATGATTTTATCATTCTGATTAGTACTTGACCTTCATGCCCAAGGCACAGGAGGTCCCTCTGCTTTAGATGCTTCACAGACACACAATACCTATGCAGTAAGTTGTGGAAGAGCAAGAAGAAATACCACATCAGGCAGTGGGGTGGCTGTGGAGACATGAGTCAGTGTAGCCAAATAGTTGGTCTTGTGCACGTGAAGTCCACACCACACACTTCAGCAGAGGTTTACTCTGGGCCAGCCCTGCCCTGATCACACAGATTATCATTATTATTATTACTATTATTATTATTATTATTATTAACAATAACAACACCACCACCAATAACACTAATAATAACAATAGTAGTACTAATAACAACAACAACAACAACAACAGCAACAATACTACTACTACTATTACTACTACTACTACTACTACTACTACTAAAGTCTTTCAGCAGATGTAGTGCACCCCTTGGGTTAGTTTCATTCAAATGGTACCCAGGTTTTTAGACAGAGTTGGATCTGAGAAGGAATTTTTTCCAAGGCTCGAAAGAGACTGGAGTGTGGTGATGCTTCAAGAATGAACTGGCTCAAGTCAGGAAGATATGCTTGGTTCTCTGGCAGCTCAGAAGAATTCAAAAGTTTGCATGCTTAAAAATGCCAGCTAATAGCAATGTCTTTTGTCTCCATCACTGTCCTCAACAGGTGATGGAGGTGATGGGAGAAAGGGGTTGTTTCCTTGGCACCCTTGGCGTGTGAGAGCCTGGGAGCCAAGCCTGGGAGACTCCATTGATTAGGAACTCAAATGCAGGCAAAAATACCCAAAATCCCATCTCTGGGGTGATGCCTTCCAACCTCACTCAAACCTCTTCCTCACCTCATGTTCCTCCTCTTGACACAAGGTAAATGAGACAGGATTCGGGGCTAATGACTTCTCAAGACCTGATGCCCAACTATCTGTCCTCCTGTCTGATGTAGGAAGGTTAGAAGTCACCCACCTCATCATCCAACCTGATCTGGCCTGTGGCACCAGCCACAGCCTCACTCTGCTACCCAACACAGCTGCTGATGGTGACACTGGGGTAGGAGATGCCCATCTGAGTGGAAATCTTCAGATGATGGGGAGCTGACCACACTTCTCTGAGGTTGTTTAGTCCCCACCCCTTTTACAAATGGGTAGCTTATTGCTGGGCACTGTTTACTCAGGAGCAGGCAACAGAGGACAGGGAGAAGCAGCATCAGCCTCCACTCTAGGTCACCACACCAGGAGCTGCTCAGAGTCCATCCATAGGTTGAGTGAACCTCTTGCCCCATCTGTTCCTCCTGGGAGGCTGTCTCTGAGCCTTGCTCTTCTGGAGGAGACATCTAATGCCCAGTTGACATTTCCCAGATTCATATGCACCTTGCAGCTCTGGAACATCCCTGGTGCCTTCCTGAAGGGTCTGTTTGGAGCCTGCCTTTGCTTAATTGACTTCTTGATCCAGCCTATGGGTTTCAGGGTGTTGGCAAGGATGAGGTGACATCTCAGGATAACCAATGAAGCAATGCCCATCCTGGCCAGATTGAAGCATTTAATTCAACACGTGATGTGTTTCTGGGGTCTCTGTCATCAGGATCTTGCAGGGGGTGGTATAGAGCAGTGTGTTAAATTGCCCTTGGGAGGTGTCACTGTCTCTTCCTTCACCATGGAGGACCTACAGAGGTTCTCTGGCTAATTTAATTCAATAAATGACTGCTAACAAGTCAAGAGCCTTTCTCAACGTCATGTACTGAGACAGGAACACACTGTGCTGCACACTGCTGAGACTCGAGCACCCAACAGCCAGCCAAGAGGGTGGTTGGTCTTGCCATGGAGATACAAAGTTGAGGTAAATCTTCTGCAGATAATGTTTGTGTCCCCAGGTGAAAGCTGGAGGTCTGTGCTCTTCGAAGTGGAGTTCATCCCATTACAGATGTGTACAGTATCAGAGGAAGCATAGCCATGAGAAGCTTGGGGAGAGCTGTACAGCAACTACCCTGGTGTGAGTGCAAACAGCAGCTGAAAAGTCAGAGTGAAGAGGAAGAAAAGTCTGTGATAGTTTTTCAGGGCTGCTGGTTGGGAGTCTCAAGACATCTTCAGGTGGTTAGATGCTTAGCTTCCATTGCAAAGGGATGCCTTCAGATGCAGGTACCCACATCAATTCCCTGAGCAGCTTGAAGGGGATGTGGCCCTGAGTGCAGAGCCAGGTGAAGGTATCTTGGCTGAAGTTCACCACAGACTTACCCCTGTCTGTGGTTGCTCTAAAGGGGCCGCTTGGACTCTGGCTTTAGACAAAACAGAGCAATGCTCACCTCCTTCCCCTTCCCTGATCTGCAAAGGGTTAAAGGGTGGGGGAGGTGTTTGATTAATAGATGTCGTGTGAACATGCACATTTGCCTGTGACTGCATTCCTGGGGCTTTCGGCTAGGTGATAAGCTGTGACCAAAGTCCTCTGGCTCTGGGCAAGGAGAACAAACAGGGCCCCAATGGGGCAGTTATTAATTCCAACCTTGCATCTCCCAGGGCTGTCTCTCAGCAACAGGGCTCCTGGAAGGCCTTTCACACACCAATCAATACAGCTTGCCTTTCCCCTTGCTCTGACCATCCTCATCCCGAGCTTCTGCATGCTCACCCCAGTCTCTTTCTGTGCCAGGACCTTCAGCTCCAGAATTACTTCCCATTGACAGTGCATGAAGGAGAGGATGAGTACTGTGTACTGTGCACAGTTCTGGAGCTCCCCGTACAAGAATGACATGGAACTGTTGGAGCGGATCCAGAGGATGCTCAGAGGGCTGCAGCAGCTCTTCTACAAGAACAGACTGTGAGAGTTGGTGCTCTGCAGCCTGGAGAAGAGAAGGCTTTGAGGAAACCTTGGAGTAGCCTTCCAGTATCTGAAGGGGGCCTACAGGAGGGCTGTGAAGGGACTATTTATAACATCTTGTAATGACAGGATGAGGAGGAATGGGTTTAAACTGGCAGAGGGGAGATTGAAACTGGATGCTAGGAGGATGTTCTTGACAGTGAGGGTAGTGAGGCACTGGCATAGGTTGCCCAGGGAGGTTGTGGATCAAAGATCACATTCTGTGCTTTTGTGCTCCACAACCTCCCTGGAGGTGTTCAAGGCCAGGCTGGATGAGGCCTTGCATGACCTGTCCAACCTGGCTTTGAACACCTCCAGGGAGGGAGCAGCCGCAACCTCCCTGGGCAACCTGTGCCAGTGTCTCACCACCCTCACTGCAAACAACTTCCTCCTAACATCCAGTCTAAATCTCCCCTCTGCCAGTTCAAACCCATTGCCCCTTGTCCTGGCATTGCAAGACCTTGTCAATAGTCCCTCCCCAGCCTTCCTGCAGCTCTCTTCAGATACTGGAAGGCTACTCTAAGGTCTCCTCCTCCTTCTCTTCTCCAGGCTGCAGAGCCCCAACTCTCTCAGCCTGTCCTCACAGCAGAGCTGCTGCAGCCCTCTAAGCATCTTTGTGGCCTCCTCTGGACCCACTCCAACACTTCCATGTCCTTCCTGTGTTGAGGGCTCCAGAACTGCACACAGGACTCCAGGTGGGGTCTGACAAGAGCAGAGTAAAGTGGCAGAATCCCCTCCCTTGCCCTGCTGCCCACACTGCTCTTGCTGCAGCCCAGCACTCAGTTGCTGTCTGGGCTGCATGTGCACACTGCAGGCTCATGTTGAGCTTTTCATCATCCCAGACTCCAAGGTCCTTTTCCTCAGGGCTACTCTCAGCCATTCCCCTCCCAGCCTGTATTTGTGCTTGGGATCGTGTCTACCCAGGTGCAGGACCTTATACTTGGCCTTGTTGAATTTCATGAGGTTGGCCTGGGCCCACCTCTCCAGCCTGTCCAGGTCCCTCTGAAGGTGTCCCCTGAGCTTCCTCTTGTCCAAGCTAAGCAACCTCAATTCCCTCAGCTGCTCCTTATAAGACTTCTGTTCCAGACTCCTCACTTCTTGAATTTCTTCAAAATAAACTTACAAACCAAACACCTCTGATGCAAAATTTCCTTGGCTGCAACATTTTCTTTTCCCTTTAGGCAGTTTCAGACTGATTTGAGCCACGAGTTGCCTTTTCACATCCAAACTTTGACATGAAGATATTGATTGAAAATGGAACTCCTTTCCCTCCCTGAAAAGCAAAACAAACACAAACAGCTTGGACCTTTCAACAGCTTGGACCTTTCAACAACCTGGACCTTTCAACAACCAGGACCTTTCAACAATCAGGACCTTTCAACTTGCTCTCCTTCAGATAGCACATCACCATACTTGCAAACCAGTTTCCACAAGGGTGTGTTTGCAGTAGTCCTGATTGCTGCATGGAGGATTTCTGCTGGCCCTGTTTTGGTGTACCAGGGTGCAGAATGGGGTTTTGGGTTGTTGACATCTCCCTTAACCCCATAGCTGCTGTCAAGAGGTTGCTGGTGGTGATGCTCACACAGGGAAGTATCTTCTTCAAGGAAATCAGTTTCTTGAGGTGGGCCTAGGCTGTCAGTAATGGCTTGGGGTAGATTTGGCTGCAGCCAGTTTACAGTTTCATCTCAGGATAGGAGAGAGTGTTCAGTGCTGTGTGACAACAGCTTGGTTCTAAGTCATGTCAGGCTGATTGCTTCCAAAATTAAGTCAGGATTTAAAGTCAGCTCATTTCCCAAAGCTCTTCCATCAAGAATGTTAGGGTAGGAAACCTATTATGTGCTACTGGTTTTTGACAAGGCCTACATTTCCTTATAGTTCTATTTCAAGATGGGCACAAAACCCAAGAGTTCAACACACAGGAGTCAACAAACTCAAACACAGAAGCTTTGATCTGAATGTGGGTTAAAACTTCCCTGTGAGGGTTCCAGAGCACTGAAATAGGCTACCCAGAGAGGTTGTGGAGTCTTCTTCTCTGGAGAGATTCAAAATTGCCTGGATGTAATCCTGGGCAATCTGTTCAGGGTAAATCTCCTTTGTCAGGGGGTTTGGACTCAGTAATCATAGAATGCTAAAGATGGAAGGATCATCCAGTTCCAACCCCCTGCCATAGGCAGGGACACCTCCCACTAGTACAGGTCACTCAAGACCTCATCCAACCTGGCCTTGAACACCTCCAGGGAGGGAGCAGCCACAACCTCCCTGGGCAACCTGTGCCAGAGTCTCACCACCCTCACCATAAAGAGCTTCCTCCTAACATCCAGTCTAAACCTCCCCTCTGCCAGTTCAAACCCATTGCCCCTTGTTCTGCCATTACAAGACCTTGTCAATAGTCCCTCCCCAGCCTTCCTGCAGCTCTCTTCAGATACTGGAAGGCTACTCTAAGGCCTCCTCCTCCTTCTCTTCTGCAGGCTACAGAGCCCCAACTCTCTCAGCCTGTCCTCATAGCAGAGCTGTTGCAGCCCTCTGAGCATCTTTGTGGTCTCCCACTCAAACAGTTCCATGTCCTTCCTGTGCTGGGGGCTCCAGAGTAGCTGTGATTAGCTCTAGAGTTTCCTTCTGACCTGTTCCATGCTGTGATGCTGTGTACTTGAAACCTGTAGGCTGTTCTCAGGCTATTTATTCTCAAAGCAGTAGAGCTTTCTGCCTAGCCCTGGATTGTTCTGGAGAATGATTAAAATACCACATCCAGAGTCAAAACTGATTCCTGCATGGAGGAACTGAGAAATGAATTCTTTATTTGGACTGTAAAGGTCTTGAAAACTGTGGAGTGAGGAACGTGATCGTTTTGGGCAGAAATTCCACTCAACACTGGCAGGTTTTACTGAAGCAGGGACATTTCCATAGAAAAGTGGAAGAAGAACAACAACAATAAAGTGACATAAACTGGCTTTGTCCATTAAGAAAATAAAAGAATAGTCCTCTCCAAGAATTTCCAGTGGTCTCCAGTCAGACCTGTGTCTGTGGTAGCAGATATGAAAAAGGCACATTGAGGTCATCTAATCCAGGGGCCAGAAGCCTTTCAAAAGTTGACTTTCAGACTCTTGTTTTTCTTCCCCAGCAGAAATGCAGCAGTCTCTCTCTCTCTCTTGAAAAAGGGTGAGCTGACAGCTGGATCCTGGCTCTCAGAATCTAAACCACCCACAGCAACCCATCTGAGAGCAGTCCAGCAGAGGGCTAGGAGGATGTTTTGGAGACTGGAGCATTGCCTGGTGAGGAGAGGCTGAGGGACCTGGGGCTGCTTAGTCTGGAGAAGTGAAGGCTGAGAGAGGATTTAGTAAATGTCTATAAATATCTGAGGGCTGGGGGTCAGGAGAGGGGAACAGACTCTGCTCACTTGTTGCCTGGGATAGGACAAGGAGCAATGGGTGGAAGCTGCAGCACAGGAGGTTCCAGCTCAACACAAGGGGGAACTTCTTTACTGTAAGAGTCCCAGAGCACTGGCACAGGCTGCCCAGAGAGGTTGTGGAGTCTCCTCTGAAGACTTTCAAGGCCTGTTCTGTGTGACCTGAGCTAGATTGTCTGGTCCTGCTCTGTCAGGGAGGGTTGGACTCCATCTCTTTGAGTCCCTTCCAACCCCTGACATCCTGTGATTCTGTGAAGTGAAATGTGCTCTAAGAAACCTCCTTGCTCCATTTCTTCCTTTTTGTTTATTTATCTATTTAAGAAATTATTCTCCGAATGTGGCCAAATCTCACTCTTTGGGGGTCCCTTCCAACCCCTGGCATCCTGTGATCCTGTTATGCTGTGATCTGCACTCTCCAGAGTTTATCCTCCTAGCTACTCTCCCAATTCATTCGTGGCTTAAGTGGTTTTGGGGATAGCTTCAAAACAAGCCCCAGAAATGTGGTTTTTTTGCCATGTAAACAGGTCTACAGTGGGAGTAAGTGAGCAGCTGGCCTGTACTGCAGATGATGGTCTGAGCTCTGCAAGCCTTGCACTGATGTGGAGATAGTCTCAAGTACAACTGGAGGGGCAAAAGAAAGGGTAAAAGCCAAATCTTCATTGAGTGACAGTCTATGGTAACAACACTATGTGTAAAATGGATAGGAGCAACTTTCTGTTTAATTTGAGGCCTCCTTGTTCTGTCAGAAGGGGATGGAAGGAGGGATTCAGCTTGCAGGCTCAAAGACCTGCAATAGGTACACACATTAGAGTCACAGAGTCACAGAATGTTAAAGGTTGGAAGGGACCTCCAGAGATCATCGAGCCCAACCCTCCTGTCAAAGCAGACTTCCCGAGGGTAACCTGCACAGAAATGCATCCATACACTCACCCCACAGCACAAAAGCTAAAGCCTTCACACACCCAACCCCCAGCATAAAATCTAAAGCCTTTTTACACACCCATTCCCCAACATAAAACCTACCTAAGCCTTTACACACCCATTCCCCAACATAAAACCTACCTAA
>VWZE01015798.1:45320-63589 GCA_013396675.1 Eubucco bourcierii
CAGCATAAAGCCTAAAACCTTCATACACCCATTCCTCAGAATAAAACCTGATGCCTTCACACAGCCATTGCCCAGCATAAAGCCTGAAGCCTTCACATACCCATTGCCCAGAATAAAGCCTGAAGCCTTCACACACCCATTGCCCAGCATAAAGCCTGAAGCCTTCACACACCCATTCCCCAACATAAAACCTACCAAAATCCTTCACACACACATTCCCCAGTATAAAACCTAAATCTTTCACACACCCATTGCCCAGCATAAAACCTGAAGCCTCCACACAGCCATTGCCCAGCATAAAACCTGAAGCCTTCACACAGCCATTGCCCAGCATAAAACCTGATGCCTTCACACACCCATTGCCCAGCATAAAACCTAAAACCTTTACACTGGGGCTTCAGTCAGGGATGGTCTGGCACCATCTGGCCTAGTGCCAAACTCTGGAGCCCTTATATTGCTATGGAGGTGTGAGCAAACAGAGAGAAGAGCCAGGGTTGGCTCAGATTTTCACTGGGGCACAAGGTCCTTGCTGCATACCCAGCACAGGGTTTCTCTAGGACCTGTCTGCACAAGGCAGGCAGTGGCAGCACTAAAAAAAGCCCTCTCCACTGACAGCCAGGCCAGCATGTCCACTGGAAAAATGACGTAACCCTGGCACACAATCTGGAGTTCCTCGTGGGCTGGGGCCGTGTGAGAGGAGATCAAAGGGCAGCACAGGAAAATGAGAGCAGAGCCCACAGAGGGAAAAAACACTCTCAGTCCCCAGCCTGGGGACTAATCACAGCCCTCAGTGGGCTCTGGGAGTTGCCCTTCACAGGGTGGATGGAGACAGACATCCTCCTCTGGCTCCTGGCACCCGGGTGGGTGCGGGCACAGTGTCCTTCTCCCTGCCTCTCCCACCTTATCATTGGGCTAGAGTGAGGTGATGGCTCAAGACAAGATTCAGCCCCTCTTGTGCCTGGTGGTGTTCAAGGGCCATGGAAGGGAACATCTTAATAGAATATTTTGTGTGGAAAATTTTAGACTGGATGTTAGGAGGAAGTTCTTTACAGTGAGGGTGGTGAGACACTGGCACAGGTTGCCCAGGGAGGTTGTGGCTGCTCCCTCCCTGGAGGTGTTCAAGGCCAGATTGGATGAGGCCTTGAGTAACCTGTACTAGTGGGAGGTGTCCCTGCCTATGGCAGGGGGTTGGAACTAGATGATCCTTGAGGTCCCTTCCAACCTTACCATTCTATGATTCTATGATTCTGTGAAAGGAACCTTTACAGATCATCCAGTCCAAGCCTTCTGCACTAGGCAGGGACACAGAATCATGCAATCATAGAAAGGTTTAGATTGGAAGGGACCTCAAAGATCATCCAGTTCCAACTCCCTGCCATAGACAGGGACACTTCCCACTAGAACAGGTTGCTCAAGGCCTCATCCAACCTGCTCCTGAACACCTCCAGGGAGGTTGTGGAGTACAGAAGCACAAAATGTGATCTTTGATGTGCTTCTGTGCTCCACAACCTCCCTGGGCAACCTGTGCCAGTGTCTCACCACCCTCACTGCAAACAACTTCTTCCTAACATCCAGTTTAAATCTCCTCTCTGTCAGTTTAAACCCATTCTTCCTCTTCCTGTCATAACAAGACCTTGTCAATAGTCCCTCCCCAGCCCTCCTATAGGCCCCCTTCAGATATTGGAAGGCCACTCCAAGGTCTCCTCAAAGCCTACTCTTCTCCAGGCTGCAGAGCCCCAACTCTCTCAGCCTGTCCTCATAGCAGAGCTACTGCAACCCTCTGATCATCTTTGTGGCCTCCTCTGGACTGGCTCCAACAGTTCAATGTCCTTTGACTAGGTCTTCAACTAGATCACATTTCTCAGAGCCCCATACAACCTGACCTGGAATTTTTCTGGGCATGAGGCTTCTACCACCACTCTGGGCAATCTGTGCTAATGTTTCACCATCTTCATGAAAGTATTCTTTCTTCTATCTAGTCTGAGTCTCCCCTCTTTTAAACTTAAAGTCATCACCCCTTGTCCTGTCACAACAGACCTTTTGAAAATGTTTGTCCCTATCTTCCTTACAGACCACTTTTTAGTACTTAGTACTGAAGGATGCAAAACCTTGACCCGAAAGAACTTGGCATGCTGCAGTCACCCAAAGTAGTGTCACCAGCATCCCCTCCCCTGCATTCTCCAACTGCAGTTACCCAAAGCAGTGCCATCAGCATCCCCTCCCCTGCATTATCCAACTGCAGTTACCCAAAGCAGTGCCACCAGCATCCCCTCCCCTGCACTCTCCAGCTGCAGTTACCCAAAGCAGTGCCACCAGCATCCCCTCCCCTGCACTCTCCAGCTGCAGTTACCCAAAGCAGTGCCACCAGCATCCCCTCCCCTGCACTCTCCAGCTGCAGTTACCCAAAGCAGTGCCACCAGCATCCCCTCCCCTGCACTCTCCAGCTGCAGTTACCCAAAGCAGTGCCACCAGCATCCCCTCCCCTGCACTCTCCAGCTGCAGTTACCCAAAGCAGTGCCACCAGCATCCCCTCCCCTGCACTCTCCAGCTGCAGTTACCCAAAGCAGTGCCACCAGCATCCCCTCCCCTGCACTCTCCAGCTGCAGTTACCCAAAGCAGTGCCACCAGCATCCCCTCCCCTGCACTCTCCAGCTGCAGTTACCCAAAGCAGTGCCACCAGCATCCCCTCCCCTGCACTCTCCAGCTGCAGTTACCCAAAGCAGTGCCACCAGCATCCCCTCCCCTGCACTCTCCAGCTGCAGTTACCCAAAGCAGTGCCACCAGCATCCCCTCCCCTGCACTCTCCAGCTGCAGTTACCCAAAGCAGTGCCACCAGCATCCCCTCCCCTGCACTCTCCAGCTGCAGTTACCCAAAGCAGTGCCACCAGCATCCCCTCCCCTGCACTCTCCAGCTGCAGTTACCCAAAGCAGTGCCACCAGCATCCCCTCCCCTGCACTCTCCAGCTGCAGTTACCCAAAGCAGTGCCACCAGCATCCCCTCCCCTGCACTCTCCAGCTGCAGTAACCCAAAGCAGAGGCACCAGCATCCCCTCCCCTGCATTCCCCAGCTGCAGTTACCCAAAGCAGTGCCACCAGCATCCTCTCCCCTGCATTCCCCAGCTGCAGTTACCCAAAGCAGTGCCACCAGCATCCCCTCCACTGCACTCCCCAGCTGCAGTAACCCAAAGCAGTGCCACCAGCATCCTCTCCACTGCACTCCCCAGCTGCAGTAACCCAAAGCAGTGCCACCAGCATCCTCTCCACTGCACTCCCCAGCTGCAGTAACCCAAAGCAGTGGCACCATCATCCTCTCCCCTGCATTCTCCAGCTGACTTCCCACCCTCTTTAACTTTAGAGTGCCCAGGAACATACAGGAGATGGGTAGGAAACAGCAGAGAATAGCCACTAAAAGTGATGGGCCCCATGCCAAGGCTGGTGGCACAAGGAGATCTGATGTGGTCACATCCCTGGGTACAGAGCCTGGCACAGTCTCGCAACCTGCGCCTTTTCCGTTCTTTGCCCTCAGCCAGAGGGGCATTCGCCACCACCTGCACCCCTAACCATATCCTCCATCCCCAGCTCCATCTACCCAGCAGTGCCCACACCAGGGCATTTGCATTACCCAGGGCCTGTGGTTTCTGACCCCTGACTTGCCCGTTGCCACTGGAATTCCCTATCACTCCGTGACTCAGCTGACAGAAGGGGAGACAATGGCATTTTACATCAGCCCAGGCTATCAGGAGCCTGCCTTATCTGAGCTGTGTTTTTCTATTAGTCTAACACTCCATTGTGCATCCCTTTATCAGCTGCAATGTTGATGTAATGCTGGCTTGGAAGTGGTTTCTGCATCCTAGCACTAAGACAGCTCACTTTTATTTCAGGGGGGAAGGGGAGGGTGCGAGAGGAGGGTTTATCAGGATTCTCAGGAGATAGGAGCCCTTCTCCTGCATGGAGCAGGGAGGGAGGGCTGGCTGGGTGGTGGAGGGGGGCTACCAGCCTGAGCTGAGACTATTTGCAACCAGCAACTTAATGAACATAATTTTTGCTCAGCAGCTCCTAGCAAATAAAAATTTTGACTCCTTATCCACTAGGAAACCCTCAAGGAGTTCTCCTCTGAACTTTCCCAGCCTTTAACTGACACTATATAATTTTTTAACATGCAATTACCATCAGGTATTTAACAGAGGTGCCTAGATGTCCCTTCTCTAGTCAGAGAGAGGAGTTCTTCTAGATTGCAATTCAGTACTACATATGAGAGCATCTCAGGAAGGTAGGAGTCAGTTCCCCCCTGGGCTGTCTCTTTCTGTTAGCTCTAGAAGCTGTCAGCATGACATGCTTAGAGGAATAGCTGATGGGTTTTGGTTGCCAGTGTTAGGTGAGGTGAAACTCACTGTGTGTTTGTTGATGCCTTTCCATTAATGACTTACTTTCAGCTCCCAATTCAGGCACCAGGAGCTTCCACTTTAAAAACATGATTTGTAAGAAAACTGTTGTATACACAGGTTTAATGCCAAGGAGTGGTAATTTCTGCTGGTTCATCTGGTGCCCAACTATGCTTAAGACATCAAATTTCACCTACTTACACTTGCCAGCCCAAGCTGAATTTGCAGCCAGCAACTTGATGAACATAATTTCTGCTCTGCTCACTCCAGACAATATTTTGCTTGCTGGTCAAGAAAAATGTCCTGGATAAACCAACCCTGGATGTGTTTAAAGGTTGTTTGGATGTGGTGCTTAGGGATATGGTTTAAGGTGTGTCTTATAGAGTAGGGTTCTAGATTGGACTTGGTGATCCTGAGGGTCTTTTTCAGCCTGGGTGTTTCTGTGATTCTGTGATTCTGTCCTCTCTGGCTCCTGCTGCAAGCCCCAGAAGGTGCAGACATGGATTTCTGCAGCTGGACTGACCCAGTTGCTGGTGGTAGGGTGAACCTAGAGTTGCCCTACAGTATAAGTCATAGAATCATAAGATCATAGAATGGCTTAGTTTGGGAGAGATGCCTCTCCTCTCGACCTGGGTGCTCAAGGCCTCATCCAATTTGGCCTGCAACACCCCCAGGGAGGAGGCATCCACAACTTCCCTGGACAACCTGTTCCAGAGTCTCACCACCCTCATACTGAAGAACTTCCTAAGATCCGGCCTAAACCCCTTCTCCCTCAGCTTAAAACCATTCTCCCTAGCCCCATCTAGACTTGGGCTCTAGATCCCTCATCAGCTTCCCTGCCCTTCTTTGGACAAGCTTCAGCACCTCAATATCCTTCTTCTAAAGGGGGCCCCAAAACTGAAGCCAGTATTCAAGGTATGGCCTCACATAGAATCATAAGGTTAGAAGTGACCTCAAAGATCATCTAGTTCCAACCCCCTGCCATAGGCAGGGACACCTCCCACTAGAACAGGTCACTCAAGGCCTCGTCCAGCCTGGCCTTGAACACCTCCAGGGAGGGAACATCCACAACCTCCCTGGGCAACCTGTGCCAGTGTCTTACCACCCTCACTGTAAAGAACATAACAAACATAAAGAATCTGATCATTGATATTGTGCTTTACTCAAGCCCAGTGAGCTGGGGAAGAATCACAGAATTAACCAGGTTGGAAAGATCTCTGAGATCATCAAGTCAAACCTATCACCTAACCCTTTAAATTAACTAAACCATGGCACTAAGTGCCTCATCCAGACTCCTCTTAAACACTTCCAGGGATGGTGACTCCGCCACCTCCCTGGGCAGCCCATTCCAATGCCAATCACTCTTGCTGTGAAGAACTTCTTCCTAACATCCAACCTGAACCTGCCCTGGCACAGCTTGATGCTGCATCCTCTTGTTCTGCCACTGGGTGCCTGGGAGAAGAGACCAACCCCACGTGGCTACAACCTCCCTTTCAGGTAGTTGTAGACAGCAATGAGGTCTCTCCTGGGCCTTCTCTTCTGCAGCCAACATACATCTTCATAAAGTACACATAGCCACTGCTCATAGCTTGCATACAGCTGGATGGTAATTAGTGTGCTATTAGTAACAACCAGGTATGAGTCATCCTTTGGCTGTTTGATGGACCCAGCAGAGGACAGCATTGATTTTGGACTTTGGGTTCAATTACCAAGTGACTCACCCCAGCTGAGGGGCTGTATTGTGTGACTCTAGATAGGTGTCTGCAGGCACATGCATTGCCTTAGTGGCTCAGCAGCTGTGGTGTCACCTCAACGGGCTGATTTGATGTGGAAAGATAAGCAACCATGTGTCTAGCTACAGACCTCTCAGCTCCCATTTGGTAGCTGGAGTCAGGGGCTATGAGAAATATGAGGACAATCTTTGTAACAGGACCTGTTGGAAGAGCACAAGGAGTGATGGTTTTAAACTCAGAGAGGGAGGGATTCAAGAGCTAAGGAAGAAATTCTTTACACTGAGAGTGGTGAAATACTGGCAGAGATTGCCCAGAGAAACAGTAGAAGCCTCATTCACAGAATCACAGATTCACAGAATTAAACCAGGTTGGAAAAGACCTTTGAGATCATGGAGTCCAACTTACCACCTAACATCTTCTAATTAACTAACCCATGGCACTAAGATGCTCACCCAACCTCCTTTTAAACACCTTCAGGGATGGTGACTCCACTACCTCATCCCTGGAAACATTCCAGGTCAGGCTGGATGAAGCTCTGAGCAACCTGATTTGCTTGAAGATGTCCCTGCTCACTGCAGGAGGATTGGTCCAGATATGCTTTAAAGGTCTCTTCCAACCCAAAGAATTCTGTGATTCTGTGATACACAAGAAGAACCTGGGAGCTCCCAAAAGCTACCCAGAATCTATTTGCATCCCTTGGGATTTTATCCTTCAGATAAAAGGAACTTACAGTAGACTGCATATACTAACCCTGGGAAAACTCTTTGCACACAGGTGAGCATCATCTTTTGGGCTGTTGTTTGAGGATTGATGGAAATGGCAGGAGTGCTCACACACAACATGCTTTGCCCCAAGGAGAAGGTGGCTGCTATGTACACTGGCATCTTGCAGAAGCCTGCTGTTGGAAACACCTCACACACAGCAGTGTGTCACATCTACCACTAATCCAGACATGAACAACAGCATTTTTCACTCACACAGAACAGGCTTCAGCCTGGGACTTTGGCATTTGCCTACCTGTAGTTTTGCATCTGTGTTTGCATACCCCAGACGACTACTTTGCATGTTGACCCCTGGAGGTGCATGAAGACCACATCATGTTTTGCTAGCAATGGAGAAATTGAACCAGACCTGTCTGAGGGTCTTCTCAGAGTTAGTTTGATTTATTGCTGATTTGTTCAGGATGACACCCATCAGAGAAGTGGGAATCCCATGGTGATGGGGACTTGCAGTGTGCACATGCAGCCCAGACAGCCAACCGAGTCCTAGGCTGCATCAAGAGCAGCGTGGCCAGCAGGGCAAGGGAGGGGACTCTGCCACTTTACTCTGCTCTTGTCAGACCCCACCTGGAGTCCTGTGTGCAGTTCTGGAGCCCTCAACACAGGAAGGACATGGAAGTGTTGGAGTCGGTCCAGAGGAGGGCCACAAAGATGATCAGAGGGCTGGAGCAGCTCTGCTATGAGGACAGGCTGAGAGAGTTGGGGCTCTGCAGCCTGGAGAAGAGAAGGCTTCGAGGGGACCTGATAGTAACCTTCCAGTATCTGAAAGGGGCCTACAGGAAGGTTGGGGAGGGATTATTTACAAGGTCCTGCAATGACAGGACAAGGGGCAATGGGTTTGAACTGGCAGAGGGGAGATTTAGACTGGATGTTAGGAGGAAGTTCTTTGCAGTGAGGGTGGTGAGGCACTGGAACAGGTTACCCAGGGAGGTTGTGGATGCTCCCTCCCTGGAACTGTTCAAGACCAGATTGGATGAGGCCTTGAGTAACCTGTACTAGTGGGAGGTGTCCCTGCCTATGGCAGGGAGTTGGAACTGGATGATCCTCGAGGTCCCTTCCAACCTTACCATTCTATGATTCTATGATTGATAGACACAGTTTCAGAGTGCTGAAGTGGCAGTTCTGAAGTGCTGATGAGGGGAAAACAAGAGGAGAAACATGAACCACAGTGGGCAGAAAGTGCCAGAGTAGATGGTTACTGCCCATCTCCAGCCACATCCATGGTTTGAATTTGTCCTTTTGTCCTCAGACTCAAAACAAAAATGTGGAAGTGCTCATGCAATGGGCTGCAGCAGACCAGGAGAGTCTCAGCTTTCAGGGGTCCTACCTGGAGCAACCAAATCATGCACTGAAGCTGTTTGTGCTCATGCTTCTTCCTCTTCAGCCTCGCTGCTTGTGGTGGAGCTTGCTGCTCTCTCTGCCCAGCAAGTAGCTGTGTTTTTGTCTCAGTCATCATTTCTATTGTTATCTGCTCATTATCTGATCCTCTCCCAGGCTGGGCCAGGAAACAACCTTCTGTCTCTGTCTTCGACGGCTCTCCATCCTCTTCCTCCTCGGAGAAGACAAAAGCAAAACAAGCGCATAATGAATCAGACGTTTCCCTTCTCGCTTTGCCCCTTACTTCCCCCTCTCATTTTTTACACGGACCCATTTCTGCCTTTTCCCTCCTGTTTGTTCGGGATGTGGCCGGCACAGTTCCCCTGTGCTCAGCATCCCGGGGAGCCTGGCCGGCTCCTTTCGGTGTCAGCAGGAGTTCAGCAGTGGGTAAAGGCTGATAGGGCTCCTCCGTCCCCAGACGCCTCCTCAAACCTAGCGCCTGCGAGAAGCTTGGCCTTGTGACACCAGGGCGCAGGATCAAACCCAGCAAGCTGAACTCTAGCCCAGCTAGAGGTTCATGAGGGTTCAGAAAGGCAAGTGGACAGTTGGGTGGAGACAAAACAGTCTGTCAATGGCCACTGAACGTGAGATCAGCACATGCAGCTCAGGATGTCATCTGGCAGCGGCTTGCTAGAGGCTGGAAGAGGGTGCTGGGGAAGCATTGCTCTGTGCTTGCCCTGGTTTTGTGTTCTTTCACAGAATCACAGAATGTCAGGAGCTGGAAGGGACCTCCAAAGATCGTCCAGTCCAACCCTCCTGCCAGAGCAAGATCATAGAATCATAGAATGGTAAGGTTGGAAGGGACCTCAAGGATCATCCAGTTCCAACCCCCTGCCATAGGCTGGGACACCTCCCACTAGTACAGCTCACTCAAGGCCTCCTCCAACCTGGCCTTGAACACCTCCAGGGAGGGAGCAGCCACAACCTCCCTGGGCAACCTGTGCCAGTGCCTCACCACCCTTACTGTAAACAACTTCCTCCTAACATCCAGTCTAAATCTTCCCTCTGCCAGTTCAAACCCATTACCCCTTGTCCTGTCATTGCAAGACCTTGTCAATAGTCCCTCCCCAGCCTTCCTGTAGCCCCCTTCAGATACTGGAAGGCTACTCTAAGGTCTCCTGGAAACCTTCTCTTCTCCAGGCTGCAGAGCCCCAAATCTCTCAGCCTGTCCTCATAGAAGAGCTGCTGCCGCCCTCCGAGCATCGTGATGTCCTCCTCTGGACCTGCTCCAACACTTCCCATGGCCAGCTCAGAAATCTAAAATCTTTAATCTAAAAGGGAGTGATGGTTTTAAACTAAAAGAGGAGAGATTCAGCCCAGACAGAAGGAAGACACTTCTTACAGCGAGGGGGGTGAAACATGTTGCCCAGGGAAGCAGTAGATGCCTCATTCATGTAAGCATTGCAGGTCAGGTTGGACAGGGCTCTAGGCAACCTCATCTAACTGAAGATGTCTCTTCCCATGGCAAGGGTTTGGGCTAGGTGACCTTTAAAGTCCCTTCCAATCCAAACTATTCTGTGATTCTATATTATGGCTCATCTAACACATCCACGTCCATCCCTATCTGGGCAAAGTCTTCCCTTGCCTCACCTCTCTCCATTACTTTTAGCTCTTCTACTATTCACAGATTCCTAGAATCACAGAATGGTTTGGGTTGGAACAAGCCTTCCAGACCATCTAGTTCCAACTCCTCTATCATGGCCAGGAACATCCTTCTCTAGACCAAGTTACTCAAGGTCTTGTCCAACCTGGCCTGGAACACCTCCAGGGAGGGGACATCCCTGGGCAATCTGTTCCACTGTCTCACCACCCTCACTGTAAAGAACTTCTTTCTAACATCCAGGCTAAATGTCCCCTCCTCAAACCAGCCTTCTCCTGGGGACTGGAGGTAGAAGTGCTGGAGATCCCAGAGTTCAGGGTCGATGCTGTGGGCAATCAATTCCTGCTCACAGAAGTTGTCTTGCAAGTAGGACTTGGGTCTTTAGAAGCTCAACTGATTGTTGAGAAGCTCAACTGCTCTTTCATCAAGGGCAAAGTCCATGGCATCAGCTTTGCCAATAGTAGCATGGGTGACTGTCAGGTGGTGCCAGTGGGTGTCTCTGGTGCCATTTCCTTTGACTGGAATGGTAAAAAAAGGATGAAAATCTGCAGGAAATGTTCCAGATTCTGAAGGTTTCCCTCTCTTTTTAGAAAGTGAGGGTGAAAAGCAACATCTCCCTCTGACATTTGTGTGTTTCCCCATGTGGATTCTGAAGTCAAATTTTTATTACAAGTTTTCACTGTAAGCAGGAAGGAACATAATAGAAAAGGATAGATTGAAAAAAATCCCAAATTTTTTACCTTTATAATACCACCTGACTCTTTTCCTGGCATTACTTACCAGGTCACACAGCTTAAACCAGAGATGTCTTCTCTCTTGTCAAGGCAGAGATAGACACTGAGAAAGTCACACTGCTGCTTTAAAGGAGATACTGAAAAATGAGAAAGGGGTATGGAAAAAAAAGGGCTGCAGAAATTATCTGAAGAGTGAAGAGAAAGCCTTGGTGTGACAAGCTCAGAAAGCTTGTTCTGGACAGCTTATCAGAAGATGAGATGGAGAGGTGACTGCAGAAGAATTACTTGCAGAGGAAAAAAAGGCCTGATGAGAAAGGTCTCTTATCTATCACAAAGTGGCCTTCACATGGCTGCAAAGCAGAGCCCAGCCACCCAGGCTTGTGGTTACTGTTGAGGATCATTAGTCAAAAGGCTACTCAGTTTCTTCATCCATGGATACTTAAGAGCAGACTCCTTTCTGGAAGCAATGTTTTAGCCAAGTGCTAGCTGTTGAGTTATGGGCAGGAGCTACAGCTAAATATCATTCTTAGGGTGCTGAGATGTGAGGGGTTGTGCTGTATGGGAGGTGAGATCACAGGGTCCTTGAATGCTGTGATTCATGAAAAGTGAAGGAGCATTTACATGGTCTTATAATGACAGGATGAGGAGTAATGGGTTTAAACTGGTAGAGGAGAGATTGAAACTGGATGTTAGGAGGAAGTTGTTTGCAGTGAGGGTGGTGAGGCACTGGCACAGGTTGCCCAGGGAGGTTGTGGCTGCTCCCTCCCTGGAGGTGTTCAAGGCCAGGTTGGATGAGGCCTTGAGTGAGCTGTGCTAGTGGGAGGTGTCCCTGCCTATGGCAGAGGGTTGGAACTGGATGGTCCTTGAGGTCCCTTCCAACCTAAACCATTCTATGATTCTATGATTCTGTGATTCTATCAGTCTATGATTCTGTGATTCTGTGATTCTATGATTCTATCAGTCTATATTCTATGATTCTGTGATTCTATGATTCTATCAGTCTATATTCTATGATTCTGTGATTCTATGATTCTTTGATTTAGGAAAAGATGATTCTGTGATTCTATGATTCTTTGATTTAGGAAAAGGACATGGTCAAGACTTTTTTTTCCTTTCCAGTATCCATCTGGTGGATGGAGATTTCATCTGGATTTGTTTCAGCAAACCTGGAAGGGTTTCTGAGGGAGACCTGGAATCTACTCATTGTTTAGCTCAGGAAGTGCTTATACAAGAGCTTATTCCTGGTCATGGAGCTTCTGCTTAAGGTAAGGTTAACAGCTCAGCAAATTGAGGTGATGATAGAGAAAGCAGTGTGAGAATTTGCAGCAGGAAAACTTGGAGTCATCCAGGGAATGTTTTCTTGTGCTTTCATATTGATGTCGTTATGCTGACAGGTTGCAAGTGAACAGGAAGAATGTATGATTTAACACTTCACCTCTCAAAATGGACTTGACTTTATTATTCATTCTGTTCTTCCTCTGGCTGCTGCTCTGAGAACAAGCTCTTGATGGATCTTCATTGGAGAAAGCTGCAGCAGCTAAATAGGGTCTAAACCCACCACTTGGGCTACAGGCTGCAAGGTGTGACCATCAGGAGAGTAATTTGAGCAAATCTTCAGCAAATCATCAGAGGAATAAAAAGAGAACAAGGCTGAAAGCTATTGTAACAGGAAGGGGCCCTTGAAAAACTCAACCAGCCCAAACACTCCTCCCTCGGCTGGATGAGACCTCAATAACCTTTCCTCCTTGTGCAGCCTGTTCTTGTAAACCACTGCTGATGGAGACACTGTTCCTCCTCTCTACCCCCTCCCTAGATGGGAAGATGAGGTACATATCACATTTACTCTATGCCTTATCTTTGAACAGAAGATTCCATGTCCTTCAACTGCTTCTCATCATCTCTGTTTTCCACTTCTCTGCTCTCCCCTGTTACTGTCTTCTGCATTCTTGCCACCCGCTCCCATGTTGCCATATGATGCTCCAGGGTGGGTGCTGTGCTCCAGCACTAAGTCAACCTTCTGAGCCTTCTGTATCCCAGGTTATGCATAAGCTACACTTCCCAGTGTGGACTTAAACTCCTCTGTACCCCCTGACTCATGCTCAGCTTTGGATTTGCAGTGTAGATCCTCTTCTGCTCCTGTTGTTCCTGTTGCAGTTGGCAACCATCAATCCTAGCTTGTTGCATGCAGGATCTCTTCACTAAACCCTCCTTTTCCCTATGATCCTTCAGCCCATGAAGACTGCCCTGTGTTCTCACTGATACTCAGCTCCCAGTAAAGAGTTTCTCTACCAAAATACTGTCCTGTATTCTTGCTAAATTTCTCTTAAAGCCATAGTCTGGTGGTGACCCAGACCTGATGGAAATCACAGAACGGCTTGCATTGAAAGGTCATCAAATCCAACCATCCCTGCAGCCAGCAGGGGAACCTTCAGCTAGATCAGGTTGCACAGGATCTCATCCAACCTGACTTGGAAAGTTTCCAGGGATGTGGCATCTAACTCCTCTCTGGGTGTCCTGGGCCAGTGTCTCACCTCCCTCAGTGTAAGAAATGTCTTCTTTCTCTTCTCTCTGGTCAGAATCTCCCCTCTTCTAGCTTAAAACCATCACCCCTTGTCCTGTCACAACAGGCCCTGCTAAAAAGCCTGTCCTCAGTTTTCTTATAGGTCCCCTTCAAGTATTTTAAGACCACCATGAGGCCTCCTCAGAACCTTCTTTCCTCCAGCTCTCTCAGCCTGTCCTCACAGCAGAAAGTAGTTCAGCCCTCTGATAATTTTTGTGGTGTCCCCTGGACTCACTTCAACAGATAACATAGAATCATAGAATTATTTCAGTTGGAAAACACCTTTAAGGTTATTGAGTCCAACCATTATCTAAGTCCAGCAGGTCTTGAAGCAAGCTCGAGTCAGGCTAAACCATGTCCCTTAGCATCACATCCCTGCTTATCTTACGTTCGGGGCTGGTGGTTCAACCACCTCCCTGGGGAGCCTGTTTCAGTGTTTGATAATCTTTTCAATGAAGAAGCTTCTTCTAATAGCAACCTTCCTTAAACCTCCCCTGCTGCAACTCAGGGCCATTTCTTCTCACAACTTGTTATTAAGGAGAAGAGACCAACACCCACCTCACTGCAACCTTCTCTCAGTTAGTTGTAGAGAGGAAGGTCTCCCCTCAGCCTCCTCTTCTGCAGGCTAACTTAGCCACTCCTCTTAAGTCTTGTTCTGCAGACCCTTCAGCAGCTCCTTTGCTCTTCTCTGGGCATGCTCCATCACCTCAATTCCTTTCTTGAAGCATGGGCCCTGAAACTGAAGCCAGTACTCAAGGTATCATCTCACCATCGCTAACAGGGTTCCTGCTTGTCACACTATTTCTGACAGAGTACAGGATGGTGCTGGCCTTCTTGGCCACCTGGGCACACTGCTGGCTCATGTTCAGCAGGCTGTCATTCAACATCCCCAGGCCTTTCTCTACTGTTCACCTTTCCAGCCACTCTTCCCCAAGGCTGGAGTGCCTCATGGGCTTGTTGCGACCCAGGTGCAGGATCCATCACTTGGCCTTGTTAAACCTCTTACAGCTGGCCTCAGACCACTGATCCAGCCTGTCCACATACCTTTGGGGGTCACATCTGTGACTCTCCAGTCAGTTGGGACCTCACCAGTCCTTCAGGACTGCTGGTAAATGATGGAAACTGGCTTGGTGAGCACTTCTGCCAGTTTTCTCTCAGTGTCCTCAGGTGTGTGACATCTGGCTTCAGAGACTTGTGGTTGTCGAAGTGGTGCAGCAGTCCACTAACCATCTCCTCTTAGAATGTGGGGACTTCATTCTGCTCCTCATCCCTATCTCCCAGCACAAGGGGTTGGGCTTCCAGTAAACAACTGGTCCTGCTACTAAAGACTGAGGTAAAGAAGGTATTAAGTAGCTCAGCCTTTCCCTCATCCTTTATGACTGTTCCTCCCTGCACCAGTGCAGTACAGAGATTCTCCTTGGTCCTCCTTTTGTTACTCATACATTCACAGAAGGATTTTCTCTTCTCTTTGACAGCTGAATACTGATATCTATTTTCTCCCTCTTTTGTAGCCCTTCAGAGTGTCCTGCCCCTTCTTCCAAAGACCATAAACTCTCCTTTTTCCTCTGAGCTGCAACCAAATCTCTGTTCAGCCAGGCTGGTCTTCCCCACCAACATGTCAGGCCATGAAGATGGCCTGTTTCTATACCTGTAAGACTTCCTTCTTCAAGAACATCCAGCTTTCCTGGACTCCTGCCCCTTCAAGAATTCCTCTCAAGGGACTCTAGTAACCCATCTTGAAAAGTCTGCCTACTGGAAGTCCAGTGAGGCCAACATGTCCTTGTGATGAGGACTCAGGCTGGTCATCAGATGAAGCTAAGCTCTCAACCCTGGGGAGTATCAGCTACTACATACCTTGTCTGCACAGCCTTTGGCATGGCAGCAAGGGGCTGTAGGCTGTTGCATATAGACAAACCCTGATGCCTTTCACTGCATGGCTGAAGAAAAGGAAGCCCTCTGTTCATCCCTCTGATCAGGTTTTCCATCCCCTCCCATCTTGACCCTGATGGCTTGTTAGCTGGGATATGTTTATCCTAAATCTTTCTTTTCTTCTCCACGTCTCCCTTTCCTGCTTTTTCTCCCACTGTTTCTCTCTCCCAGCAGCCCACATGCACACCCTCCTTTCCAAGGCCAGGGCTGAGCTTGCAGAGGAGTGCAGCTTCAGACTAAACTTTAATTTGCATTCTCCCTGTTTCAAGGGCATGAAGCAGTTGAGACTTTTCTTTTTTTTTTCTTTTTTTTTTTTTTTGGTGTTTTTTTGGTTTGTTTTTTGGGTAGGGTTTTTTGTTGTTTTTTGTTTGGTTTGGATTGTTTTGGGGTTTGTTTTTTTTTTGTTGTTTGTTTTTGGATTTTTTTTTTTGGCTGTTGTTCTCCATCACAGAACTGGAAGGTTCTGGTTTGTGCCACTGTTGAGTCAGACAGCACCAGCATAGTTACGACATGTTCCCTCCCTGTGGAATTTAGCAGAGACCAGCTCCTTTTATAGCCTGGCCAAAGCCCCTCCAAGGCACTGCTCCTGTGCCTCTGTCAGTCTTTTGTACTCACCATCCATGGGACTGACATGAAAGTGCTGCAGCATTGACCTCAAACCCCCACAAGTCCTTTGAGTGGTTCCTAGGAAACCCTCCTGGCACCTTGCCCACAGGTTATAGTCATGGCTCTGCCCTGGCAAAGCTGTGCCTAGTGTTTGGCCTATGTCTCTGCCAAGTCACTGCTGCTAGGCAGCACTATGCTGAGACTAGACCCTTAAAAGAGCTGACATTAGGGAAGGATATATTGTGGCCCCTCTGGAGCTCTGCACATCTCCTGGCTCCAGTTGCAAGGTAATGTAGAAGACACACAGATGTGGTGCTGAGCATTGTGTTTCAGTGGTGGCCTTGGCAGAGCCAGGTGAAAGATAGGACTTGATGATCCTCAAGGACTTTTCCAACCTAAATAATTCATGAGCCCTTTCCCCTACCCTAAGTCTTACCCAGGAAGAGTTTGTGCTATCCCAGCTCCTCTTACCTGCAGGGTCCCTGCAGGGCAGAGCCAAGGATAAAACTCAAGAGCTAAACTCCCTGTGATGGAGGGAGGCCTCTCCTCTCCTTACAGAGCAGTGGTAGTGGGAGAGAAGAGGCAAGTGGTGGGGTGAGATAGGAGAAGTCTTGTGCTGCTACTGCTTGAAAGGTGCTTGTACTGTGGAAAACCTGTGTCTCTAGCATCCCGCTAGTCAGCAGCAGTGGCTGATCAGGTTGGCTCAATAGGAGAGGGAGAATGCTGCACTCCCCACATGCCTCTCCAGCCTTTCAAACCCCACTCTCAGCCCAAGCCACATGGAACTAACAAAGTGTAAATGAGCACCTTGTAAATGAGCATCTTCTCTCCCTGGATCTCTGACTTACAGAATCATAGAATCATAGAATGGTTTATGTTGGAAGGGACCTCAAGGATCATCCAGTTCCAACCTCCTGCCATAGGCAGGGACACCTCCCACTAGTACAGGTCACTCAAGGCCTCATCCAACCTGGCCTTGAACACCTCCAGGAAGGGAACAGCCACAACCTCCCTGGGCAACCTGTGCCAGTGTCTCACCACCCTCACTGCAAACAACTTCCTCCTGACATCCAGTCTAAATCTCCCCTCTGCCAGTTCAAACCCATTGCCCCTCATCCTGTCATTACAAGACCTTGTAAATAATCCCTCCCCAGCCTTCCTGTAGCCCCCTTCAGATACTGGAAGGCTACTCTAAGGTCTCCTGGAAGCCTTCTCTTCTCCAGGCTGCAGAGCCCCAACTCTCTCAACCTGTCCTCATAGCAGAGCTTCTCCAACCCTCTGAGTATCTTTGTGCCCCTCCTCTGGACTTATTTTGTATTTTCATCCTTTCTCTGTGTCTCGGAGCCCATCCTCTTACTGCCCCCACTGGTGCACTACTGTTTCTCTACTTTTTCAACCACTAGACAGCATGAACAGAAATTCAAGTACATACAAGTCCTTCCCAGCAGACCTTTCACAAAAGGGACCAGCGACTTTACCAGGGACCTTTCTTTCTTGCTCCTTCTGAAAAGACACAGCCTGACTGTCAAGACATCCTGGGGTGTTTCTCCTAGAAACAGAAGCAGGATATTGCAAAATCCATAGAGTCTAGGAGATTGAGACTGGAGAGAAAACAAAGAGCCTCATTCTCGTGCTTGTGTGTTTTGGCTTTCTTCAGACCAAGGTTTGTGGAGAGGAGAGAGAGTACCTTAAGATTACCTCCAACATTTCTTGTGCCCTGTCCCTGCCTCCTCTAGGCAATGAGCA
This sequence comes from Eubucco bourcierii, assembly GCA_013396675.1. Taxonomy (NCBI): domain Eukaryota; kingdom Metazoa; phylum Chordata; class Aves; order Piciformes; family Ramphastidae; genus Eubucco; species Eubucco bourcierii. The sequence continues at coordinate 62,767 of VWZE01015798.1, forward strand.
ATCCAACCAAGACATATTTAGTTACCCAGCGAGTAGAGAGTTAGTTTGGGAAGTGAGATGGGCTTTACCCTCCCCTCCTTGCAACATCTCTTCACATGTTTCCCCAGCTGTGAAATAAAGGCAGTGCATAAGTGAGATTAAAAAAAAATAAAACAGCTCAGAGTTATCATGACTAACAAGCACAAGTGGTTTTCTAATCTTGGCACTGAGATGATCTTTCCATCACAGGACACAGCTCTACTAATAAATCAGTGTATCAAGCACAGATACTGGAACCCAATTGCTTGCATCATTGGCACAAAACTTGGCACAGCTTTAGCCTCACTCAACTAGTCCCATCCTAAGCCATCCTAGATGTGCACAGGACAATGTGTTTGTGGTCTGAGCACAGGGATGCTACCTCAAGCACATGATGCCCTGGTGGAGCACCCAGTCCTTTGAGGTGCCCCATCTGAAGCCACCCTGGGTGCAGCCAGCATGTGGACATAGCACAGCTGAGCCTGTTGATGTATCACTCCTCTTGTGCTGCTTCTTAAACTCTTTACATAAACATTTGCTAGTGGCCAGGGTTGGGAAAGAGTACGTAAGCAGATAGGGCTCTGTGTACAGTTCTGGAGCACTCAGCACAGGAAGGACATGGAAGTGTTGGAACACTTCCAGAGGAGGCCACAGAGATGATCAGAGGGCTGGAGCAGCTCTCCTATGAGGACAGGTTACAAGAGTTGGAACTCTGCTGCCTGGAGAAGAGAAGGCTTCCAGGACACCTTAGAGTAGTCTTCCAGTATCTGAAGGGGGCTACAGGAAGGCTGGGGAGGGACTATTG
>VWZE01015798.1:69341-88642 GCA_013396675.1 Eubucco bourcierii
TCCAGAACTGCACACAGGACTCCAGGTGGGGTCTGAGGAGAGCAGATTAAAGGGGCAGAATCCCTTCCCTTGCCTTGCTGGCCCTCTCTCCTTCCCCATCCCTCACAGACCTGGGCACCCCCAGGCCTCTGAGGGCTCTGACAGTAACCATACCATGGCGGGGCTGTCAGTCAACACAAGGTTGGGCAGTGTCAGCCACAGTTTGCTGTAATCTCCCTGCAGGGAGAGCGGTGCCAGAAGTGACAGCTACCTTTATCCACATCCCAGGGATATAAACAATATCGTGGAATAATGACAGGCAGAGCACAGGCATCAATACCCTTCAGACTTTTCACCCCCTCCCTCCTCTCCCCACTCTGGAGTATATTCCTGGAAAAAAAAAAAAAAGCCTCGTTTCCTAATACCTGGAGTTTCTTTGCTTATTAGCCTTATCTACTGGAGCAAAGTACCTTGGTGAAAGACATTTTTTGGTGCCCTTTTTTTTTTTTTTTGGGGGGGGGGAATGTTTTTGTAATCCTTGCATTTATAGGCAAAGACAAGGAGATCAAAGCTGCCCATGGTTTATAAAGCATGTCAGGTTGAAAGTTTGACATCAATTAAAGTGATATACACGTTGTCTGGATTTATGAGAGAACACTGATTTCGTCCCATTCCCTGCCCCCAAATCAGTGAGACTCTTTGCAGTGACTTGCATCCCTTTCCTGGGCCTGCTGATGGGTGAGCAGAGGTCTGAGAGCAAGGCAAAGTGGATCCAGTTCCTACTGGTTCCTCCCAGTTGCAAGTCGTGGCTTGGTGTGCACTGAGCTGGCTGTTCTCAGCTGCTTCTGTTCTCTTTGCTCATGGCACTGCCATGGCAACAGTGAGAAATCCTTCATTTTAAATGTTTTCCAAGGGGAAAAGGGAATACAGGACTGAGAATTCAGTTTTCTTCTTAGCACTTCTTTTTTGTTTCTTTTTTTTCTTTATTTTTTTTTTTCTTTTGAGGGGTGGTGGTGGTGGGGCTGGTGCTTCTTTTGCATGGCCAGCAGGGCAAGGGAGGGGATTCTGCCCTTTTACTCTGCTCTCCTCAGACCCCATCTGGAGTCCTGTGTGCAGTTCTGGAGCCCCCAGCACAGGAAGGACATGGAAGTGTTGGAGTGAGTCCAGAGGAGGCCACGAAGATGCTCAGAGGGCTGCAGCAGCTCTGCTATGAGGAGAGACTGAGAAAGTTGGGGTTCTGCAGCCTGGAGAAGAGAAGGTTTCCAGGAGACCTTAGAATAGCCTTCCAGTATCTGAAGGGGGCTACAGGAAGGCTGGGGAGGGACTATTGACAAGGTCTTGCAATGACAGGACAAGGGAAAATGGGTTTAAACTGGCAGAGGGCAGATTTAGACTGCATGTTAGGAGGAAGTTGTTTGCAGTGAGGGTGGTGAGACACTGGCACAGGTTGCCCAGGGAGGTTGTGGCTGCTCCCTCCCTGGAGGTGTTGAAGGCCAGGTTGGATGAAGCCTTGAGTGCCCTGTTCTAGTGGGAGGTGTCCCTGCCTGTGGCAGGGGCTTGGAACTAGATGAGCCTTGAGTTCACTTCCAACCTTACCATTCTATGATTCTATGATTGTTGTAACTTCTTTTGTAGAAGAAACCACCAGAAGGAATAACTGAATACTGTAAAACCTTCAACTTTTGGTTGCAAACAGACATATTACATCTTAAAAGGCTACTGAGGGATTTCATAGGATCATAGATTCATAAAATCAACCAGGTTGGAAGAGACCTCCAAGATCCTATTGAGATGGGCCCTGCCATGTTCCCAAATACTGCCTCAGAGCGGTTACCCTCTCTGTGACACTGCTGGAAGGCTGCAGGAGATCCCTGTGGTGAAGGAGTTTGAAAGATAATAAGAAATTTTTGTTCAGGCTCAGAAAATCGAGACTGAAAGAATCTGTTTCCCAGGAAGGAACCATGACCTCCTCTCCAGCCTTCTTGCTGAAGTTGACCAACTCTATATCAAAGAAGAAATGACTTGTAGACCATGAAGGTAACCCTGGCTGCATGTTCCATCTTTAGGTTGCTGCCCTGCACAGAGGGGCTCTGCAGCTGTCTGATCCAGCAGGATGGTGGGGTTGGATGCTGGAGCCTCTGATTGACAGACACAGACTCTCTCTCTGGTCTTCTGTGATTTACATTTCTTGTGCAAGCTGAGAAAAGGCAGACCAGCAGAAATAAACCTGCAAGAGCATCAGAGCAGCAGAAATAAACCTGCAAGAGCATCAGAGCGGCAGAAATAAACCTGCAAGAGCATCTCGGGGCTCAGCTCTCTGCTGCTGCTGTGTGTGGCAGCTCTCCTACCTTTGGAAATCTGGTCCATGGAGAAGATCTGAAATGCCAGGAGAAAGCCAGCTTTCTCCCACCTGGAGGAATCCCCTAGACATGGATTGGGGCTGCTGCCATGGAAGGCAGAGGCTGCTGGGTGAAGCTGTGTCCAGAGAAGGGCACCGAGGCTTCTGAGGGGGCTGGAGCACAGCCCTGCGAGAAGCGACTGAGGGGCCTGGGGGTGTGCAGCCTGCAGAAGAGCAGGCTCAGGGCAGACCTCATTGCTCTCTACCTGAAGGGAGGTTGTAGCCAGGTGGGGTTGGGCTCTTCTCCCAGGAAACCAGCAACAGAACAAGGGAACACAGCCTCAAGTTGCACCAGGGCAGGTATAGGTTGGATGTTAGGAAGAAGTTCTTCACAGCAAGAGTGATTGGCATTGGAATGGGCTGCCTGGGGAGGTGGTGGAGTCCCCATCCCTGGGAGTGTTTAAAGGAGGCTGGATGAGGCACTTGGTGCCATGGGTTAGTTAATTAGAAGGTTTTAGGTGACAGATTGGAGTTGATGATCTCAGAGGTCTTTTCCAACCTGGTTAATTCTGTGATTCTGTAATCCCTACTGTATAGATGTTGTTCACCTCTGATTTCCACCCAGGCAGCAAACCACAAAGGATTATTTTCCTGTGGCTGGCTGGAGTAAATATGAAAACAAACCATGAATATCTGAGAGCCAAAAAAAAAAAAAAAAAAAAAAGGTTCTGGATCTAAAAATGGCCAAAGGGAAAGCAGAGGAGGGGGTGTGTGTGTGTGAGGATAATAAATGCAAATTGGATAGTTCATCCCTAAATTAGACCTTGCTTGCATCTCATTTCCCCTGCTGCATTTCAGATATCCTCCCAGTGCTTCCTGGCAATGCCTCTGCATTTTTAACATCATCATTTTGGTCATGTACCCCAGGGTTCACTGCTCTTCCTGTCTCTTGTGACTCAGGGCTGATTGCAATGAACATTATTCCTCAGGAGCAAAACAGGAGCTGAGTGTCCCTTTAATCCTCCTGGAAACAAACCTATCCCGACCAAGAAATACTCCAGAACCACCTGTGACAACTAGAACCTGAGCCTGCTGGGTGGAGGGGAGAAGAGATGAAGACACCAAAGGGATCAGGCCCTGGTTCCTGCTAGTCATGTTCACAGACTCCTAGAGTGGCTCGGGTTGTAAGTGACCTCAGAGCTCATCTACTCCAACCTCCTCATCATGCCCAGGGACACTTCTCAACTACACTCAGCTGATCAAGGCCTCATCCAACCCTGGCCTTCAACACCCCCAGGCAGGAGGCATTCATAGCCTCCCTGGGCAACCTGATCCAGAGTCTCACCACCCTCACACTGCAGTTCTTCCTCAGCTCCACTCTAACTCTGCTCTGCCTTAGCTCCAAATCATTTCCCCTTGCCTCCAGACACCCTCAGGAAAAGTCTCTCTGTAGACTTCCTGCAGGATCCCTTCAGCTATTGACAAGCAGCTCCAAGATCCCCCCAGAGCCTTCTCTTCTCCAGGCTGAACACTTCCATCTGTCAGCCTGTCCTCACAGCAGAGATGCTCCAGCCCTTGGATCATCTTTGTGGCCTCCTCTGGACTCTCTCCAGCAGCTCTGTGCCCTCCTTCTGCTGGGGACACCAGATCCGGAGGCAGGATTGGAGGTGAACTCTCAACAGGGCTGAGTCCAGGGGCAGAATCCCCTCTCTTGCCCTGCTGCCCACACTCCTCTGCTGCAGCCCAACTCACAGCTGCCTTCTGGGCTGCATACTGTCACAGATCCAATTGCTTGGGGTCTTTCTCCTCAGCAGCCTCCAGAGCTGCCCTGAAGCGACGTTGCCCATCACGATCTGCTGCAAATCCACTGCTGGTTCAGGCTTTCTGAGAAGTAACCTGGTTGTAGCACAAGCTGACGAGCCTGTAACTTCCCAAAAGTTGCTAGTCCTCACATCTGTGGATGTTTTTGCAGACCTTATCAAAGCTAATCAATATCTAAAGTGCAACTACCAAGAGGATGGGGCCAGACTCTTCTCAGTGGTGTCCAGACACAGGACAAGGGGCAATAGGCACAAATTGGAACGCAGGAAGTTCCACCTAAACATAGGGGAAAGCTTCCCTGTGAGGGTGACAGAGCACTGGAACAGACTGCACAGAGACATTGTGGAGTGTTCTTCTTTGGAGAGATTCCAAACCCACCTAGGTGCCACGCTGGGCAACATGCTCTGGGTGACCCTGTGGTACAATCATAGAATCGTAGAATGGTAAAGTTGGAAGGGACCTCAAAGCTCATCCAGTTCCAACCCCCTGCCATAGGCAGGGACACCTCCCACTAGCACAGGTCACTCAAGGCCTCCTCCAACCTGGCCTTGAACACCTCCAGGGAGGGAGCAGCCACAACCTCCCTGGGCAACCTGTGCCAGTGTCTCACCACCCTCACTGCAAACAACTTCCTCCTAACATCCAGTCTAAATCTCCCCTCTGCCAGTTCAAACCCATTGCCCCTTGTCCTGTCATTGCAAGACCTTGTCAATAGTCCCTCCCCAGCCTTCCTGTAGGCCCCTTCAGATACTGGAAAGCTACTCTAAGGTCTCCTGGAAGCCTTCTCCAGACTGCAGAGCCCCAACTCCCTCAGCCTNGACTCTCTCCAGCAAATCCCTGTCCCTCCTAAACTGGGAAGCCCAAAACCGAATGCAACACTCAAGATGAGGTCTCATCAAAGGCAGAGTAGAGGTGGAGGAGAACCTCCCTTGATCTACTGGATGCTCTTCCTAATGCATCCCAGAATCCCATTGGCCCTCTTGGCCACAAGGGTACATTGATTGCTGTCCCACAATGAAGATAAAGTGCTGCTGTCCCAACCTAGGGAAAAACTGTGCTGCCAGGAGTCCCAGACTAGCTGCAGTTTATCCTGGCACAACTGGACTGTCTCTCACCCAACTAGTTTTGTTCAGAGGCTTAAGCTGCATCTTGTTTGGTATTTGTTGGTTGATAGTTGCCCACCACTTTGCCCTGACATCCCTGCATTACTGTGTAATGCAGTAACTGCATTACTGTGTGCAGTTCTGGAGCCCTTAGCACAGGAAGGACATGGAAGTGTTGGAGCAGGGCCAGAGGAGGCCATGAAGATGCTCAGAGGGCTGCAGCAGCTCTGCTATGAGGACAGGTTGAGAGAGTTGGGGCTCTGCAGCCTGGAGAAGAAAAGGCTTCCAGGAGACCTTAGAGTAGCCTTCCAGTATCTGAAGGGGGCTACAGGAAGGCTGGGGAGGGACTATTGACAAGGTCTTGCAATGACAGGACAAGGGGCAATGGGTTTGAACTGGCAGAGGGGAGATTTAGACTGGATGTTAGGAGGAAGTTGTTTGCAGTGAGGGTGGTGAGACACTGGCACAGGTTGCTCAGGGAGGTTGTGGCTGCTTCCTCCCTGGAGGTGTTCAAGGCCAGGTTGTTTGAGGCCTTGAGTGAGCTGTACTAGTGGGAGGTGTCCCTGCCCATGGCAGGGGGTTGGAACTGGATGATCCTTGAGGTCCCTTTCTACCTTACCATTCTATGATTCTATGATTCTATGATGCCCATCCAGGTAAAGTGAATGGTATAATGGTGAGGAGGAAAAGAGGTCCTGCTTCAGGAGACAAATCCCTTCTTTGTCCTACAGAGAATTCAGGTTGTTCTTTTTAGGTGAATTAAATGATACCAAACATTTATTTTTCTCTCTCTTTTGGTTGTTCTCCTACCTAACCTCACAAAAAGTCAAACAAGAGGCTCATACCTTGGTTTCTAGGCAAAGCCATTGCACATGAAAAGGAAGGCAAGAAATTTCAGTTTGAAACTCAGGGCAAAATGCTTCAGAATTTTCTCCATTTATTTTTGGTGGGGTTTTTTTTTTTTTGTTTCCCCTGGCTGAAACAGCTTGCCAAATGAGGCCTGAACTTGCAAAGAGACTCCACCTGCCAAAACCCCTGCGTTTTTCAGTGAATTAATGATTGTCCTGAAAAATTTCAGCCAGCTGAGACAAAACCCAGAGCTGTTTTGAAGAGATAAAGTGAAAACGGTGCAAAAGTCTCCCCAGACAAGCCTTGGTGGTTAGCTTCTTAAAGGAATGCATGGACCTAATTCCCTCTCAAATGGTGGAGAGTCACTACTGAGTTCTTGGATGACGTTGGCCCATCAGGCTTACACGGTGACAACTGCTTTTGACAGCAGAAGGGACTGAGGTTGTGATCTCTGACACCAAAAAGGCAGAGCTCACACAAGCTCCTTTCACCTCTCCCCAAGGGTTTGCACTGCCTCCTTCACAGGGCTGTTGGAGCAGCAGTTGGTAGCACACCACACCATGTTAACAGATCTGGCCCTTCTCCCTAGGAGCAAATCTCTGCTCTTGGCAGGTTTCAAGCCCAGTTTGCAAGGGTTGTAAAATGCAAATTGTGCTGAAAACTCCCAGCAAAGCCCAGCTCTGCTCTTTGGCCTTGCTTCATTTTCAAATCAAAGAACAGCCTGAGTATCCTCCCTCATCCTCCCTTTTATTTCCCTCTTGGCAAACCATAGCCACATATATTTTTCCTAGGACACTGGTATCTCTGCCCAGAACATGCCATGATATTATTTTTAACTGTGTTTTCTCTTCCTTTCTTTTCTTTGTGGAAGAACCTTGGAAACCCTCTTTTTTTGCCTTTTTTTTTTTTTTCTTTTTGCTTTTTTTTCATCTACACCCTCATCTGCTTTGCCCTTTCCTTCCCTTCCTCACTCCTCCTGATAAAAGAGCCTGGTCCAATGCCAGCAAAGTGCCAAACGTACCGTGCACGGAGCTGGGCAGAAATACTTTGGCTGATTAAATCACCCTTTTTAAATAGCCTGAGCAGTTAATGTCAACTCTCCCTGCCAAACAGTTTCTTGCCAACCCATATCCATTCAGCAGCGTGGCAGCCAACCTCTCTTGCTCTTGAGTTGTGCTGAGAAAAGGCAGCTCACAAGCCAGACAGATATGGAGACATCTCCTGAAACAACAGGAGGAGGTGTGAGGGAATGGAAAGAAGCATTGCTGGGCAGGTCAGGCAGTGCACTTCACCAAAAGGGTGGTGTGGGCAGAGTGTTGTGCTAAGGGCCTTAGAGCACTGACTGGTTAGTCACAGAACCACAGAATAACATATCTGGCTGGAAAAGACCTTGAAGATCATCCAGTCCAACCCTTGACCCAGCACTGAAAGGTCAACACTAAACCATGTCCCAAAGCACCAGGTCCACAGGCTGCTTGAACACCCCCAGGGATGGTGACTCCAGTACTGGCCTGGGCAGACCATTCCAATGTCTGAGAACCCTTTCTGTGAAGAAATATTTCCTGGCATCCAGCCTGAAGCTCCCCCAGCACAGCTTGAAACCATTTCCTCCAGTCCAGTCACTTGCCACCAGGGAGAAGAGGCTGCCCTCTCCTCATCCCAACCTCCCTGCAGGTAGCTGCACAGAGCCATGAGGTCTTCCTTCAGCTTCCTCTTCTCCAGACTGGACACCCCTAGCTCCCTCAGACACTCCCTGTAGTGTACCTGAGGGCTGTAGGTGAATTTGTAGCTTTGCCATGCAGGGGCTGTTATAGATGGATAAAAGGAACCCTAAAATCACAGAAAGTTTTGTGTTGAAAGTGACATTTAAAGGCTGTCTAATCCAATCCCTCTGTGGTGTGCAGGGACATCTTCCACCACAACAGAGCTCAGAACTCCATCCAACCTGACCTGGAATGTTTCTAGACATGAAGCTTCTACCATCTCTCTGGGCAACCTGTGCTGCTGTTTCACTACCCTCATTGTAAACAATTTCTTGCATCTATCTACTCCAGAGAGGAGTCTGAATCTCCTCTCTTTTAGTTTAAAACCATCATTGCTTGTCTTATCCTAACAGGCCTTGCTAAAGAAAAATTGCCCTCATCTTTCTTACAAGGCTTCCATGAAATACTGACAGGCACAATAAGGTCTTTTTAGTCTACTCTTCTCCAGGGTGACCAACACAAACTCTCTAAGCCTTTTACAACTCTACCCTGCTCTGTGATGCCTCTGAAGTGGGTCTTGGCGTGGTGGGAACTACCTGAAGACTTGTGGTGAGGGATTCAGGGTATAGGGCTTAGGTGGAAACAAGACTTTCTGGAAAGTAACAGTGTAAGGAGCTGTTTTTTAGGGACTCAGATGTGTCTTGGTAATTATCAAGGTCCTCCCTTATCTTTGAGACATTACAGTGCTTTGTGGTGCCTTGAGTTATCTTCTCAAAGGCCTGGGTCAAAGCATTTGCCCTTCTCATGTATGGATGAACTCCCAACAGCTCTGAGGGTCCTGTTCAAGTAGGGAGAAGGAAGGAGGTGACTCTACCTTGCTAAGTGTTCAGGTCCTTGCAGATTTTGCATCTCAGAGAAAAGGCAGGAGCAGAAGAAAATGGATGAAGAGGTGACCAATCTGCTTGTGGGGTGGTTGTGGTCAGGCAGTGACCAGACAAGGAGAGGCTCTTCTCTGTCTGAGACTCACAGGATGTTAGGGGTTGGAAGGGTCCCAAAGAGATCATCCAGTCCAACCCCCCTGACAGAGCAGGACCAGACAATCCAGTGCAGTTCACACAGGAACACATCCAGACAGGCCTTGAAAGGTTCCAGAGAAGGAGACTCCACAACCTCTCTGGGCAGCCTGTGCCAGTGCTCTGGGACCCTTACAGTAAAGAAGTTTCCCCTTGTGTTGAGCTGGAACCTCCTGTGCTGCAGCTTCCAACCACTGCTCCTTGTCCTATCCCAGGCAGCAAGTGAGCAGAGCCTGTCCTCCCCCTCCTGACCCTCAGCCCTCAGATATTTATAGACATTTGCTAAATCCCTTCTCAGTCTTCTCCTCTCCAGACTAAGCAGCCCCAGGTTCCTCAGCCTCTCCTCATCAAGCAGTACTCCAGTCCCCTCATCATCCTGGTAGCCCTCCCTTGGACCCTCTCTATCAGATCCCTGTCCCTTTTAAACTGGGTCAGCTTTCTCTTGAGGACTGAAGACACTCTTTCTCGCCCTCCATTGATGCTGGTGAAGGATGAGCTGGCTGGGTTTGCAGCAGAGGCTGAGACATTGCCCTGTGCACCGTGTGTGCAGGTTGAGAATCTCACCTCCATGCATTGCAGGGCAATGGCCTCTTCTCAGAGGTGATTAGGGACAGAACAGGAGGGAATGGCCTCAAGCTGTGACTGGGTAGGTTTAGACTGGACACTAAGGAAGAGTTTTTCACAAGAGTGGTCAGACACTGGAATGAGTTGCCCAGGGAGGTGATTGAGTCACCAACCCTGGATGTGTTTAAAAGTCATTTGGATGTGGCACTTGAGGATATGGTTTAGGGTGAACCTTGTAGAGTAGGCATCTGGGTTGGACTTGGTGATCCTGAGGGGTTTTTCCAACCTGGATGTTTCTGTGATTCTGTGATTACTGCTGACTTGTCACTCAAATACAGGCCACTAGCACTGACAGATGATTTGGCTTGTGGACCAGGAGAAATCCTTTCCACAAGATTTCACAAGGGCCCAAGTCATGTTGGGTTTGCAATCCAAGTGAAAACAGAGTGGGTGTTTATATGGATATAAAGAAGTCCCCTTTTTGTAAGAGCAAGGCCTTAAGTAACACACCAGGGCTTTGTAAGGGGTACACATCCTTATGTCTGAGGGGACTAGGTAAACAGGCTCTAGAAGAAATATCCCACCTGAGCTGCTCATCCTGTTGCTGAGACTATCTGGCACCTTCCTTTGATGCAATTAGAATCATAAAATCACAGAGGTTGCAGAGGACCTCTAGAGCTCATTGAGTCCAGCCCCCTGCCAAAACTGGGTCACTTGGGGCAGGTAACACAGGAAATGCATCCAGGTGAGTTTTGAAAGTCTCCAGAGAAGCAGACTCCACAACCACTTTGGGCAGCCTGCTCCAGTGCTCCGTCACCTTTGGAGTAAAGAAGTTTCTGCTCACGATGAGCTCCCTAGTGAAGCATCACCCTGGAGCCAGAGTCACATTCCTCCGTGACCTGAGCTAGGTTATATAGTCCTGCTCTAGCAGGGGAGTTGGACTCGATGATCTCTTAGGGTCCCTTCCAACCCCTAACATCCTGTGATGCTGTGGAGGCAGCAGCTTGGAGAGGCATCTCTGAAGCAGAGCATCCCACCCCAGGCGCTGTTGCTGCAGGCTGCTCTGCGAGCGCAGCCCTTGCCTGTCCTTCTCACTCCCAGACAGAAGTCAAGGTCCCCGCGGCAGGAGAGCCTGACGCAGGCAGCTCCCTCCCGTGACGCTCCTGCTCCCGGGTACAGAACATTCCCGTGGGGAGGTGAGGGGTGGGCAGGGGACCAGGGCGCAGATGTGCGCTGCCTGTTACCTTGAGCGCCGGGGAACGGCTCCGGAGCCGGTCGGGATACGTTCGACTTGTTTTGTAGTCCAACTCTAAGCAAGAGGAGGAGGAGGAGGAGGAGGAACGGGGCCGCCGGCAGGGAGTGCATGGGAGACTGCATTGGAAATAGCCGGCACAGCTGGACTCTGTCCCGTGGCCTTCACCTTGTTGCTTTGCTAAGGGAGAAGGAAAGGGGAGGACTTGGCAAGGGAGCCCTTTGATTTCTCCAGCTTTCCTGCTTTGGTTTCTTCCCGGGTGGAAGGGTCCTGTGGTCTCACAGGCAGGCAGAGCAGAGTGGGTTGGATCTGCTCTGTATCTATGAATCTATTGAGCTTCTTTTGATTGTAATTGTAATTGCAATGACAGGATGAGGAGGAATGGGTTTAAACTGGCAGAGGGGAGATTGAAACTGGATGTTAGGAAGAAGTTGTTTGCAGTGAGGGTGGTGAGACACTGGCACAGGTTGCCCAGGGAGGTTGTGGCTGCTCCCTCCCTGGGGGTGTTCAAGGCCAGGTTGGCTGAGGCCTTGGGTGAGCTGTACTAGTAGGAGGTGTCTCTGCCTATGGCAGGGGGTTGGAACTGGCTGAGCCAACCTAAATCATTCTATGATTCTCTCCTGTTAGGGTGCCAGAGCACTGGAACTGGCTGTCTGGAGGGGTTTTGGAGTCTTCTTCTCTGGAGAGGTTCAAAACTTGCCTGGATGTGATCCTGACCAACCTGCTCCAGGTAGCCCTGCTTTAGTAAGGGGTTTGGGCTAGGTGATCTCAAGACTCCCCTTCTGACTCCTACTATTCTGTGATTCCATGAGCTCTCTTCACCTTCAGGTAAAGTTGGTTACATTCAGAATGAGCAATGGTCCTTGCCCTGTGATATCTCCTTGGATTTCTCTGAGTCAGTGCTCACCAGGCCAAGGCAAACCTGTTTCACACTCAGCAGAGTGGACAATGTGGAGATGGAGCTTCAAAGTATTCACAGTGGGACAGAGCAATGTGGTTGTGCCCTTTCCCTCCACCTGTCTTTGTAAGCTCCTCCTGCTTCAGAGTGAATGTTATTTGGGCATTTCCTCTGCAGTGAGCCAAGCTGACAGCCTGTCCTCCTGCATCTAAGGAGGACAAGGCTGTGACAGACTCACTGAGTACAATACTGCCTGCTCCTGGGTCTCAGACCTTCCCCACATGTCTACAGGGAACCGAGGCTGGAAAACAGGAGACACCTTCAGATCACCTTCTTGGTGGGTGTTGCTTTTATCCCAACAAATAGCTTTAGATTTGCAGGCCACACCTTGGGGTTAGGGGGTTAGGATGTTAGAGGTACATGCTGAAGGCTTTACAGCCTTCCACTCTTCTTAGACAAAAACCACAAGAGAGAAACCAAGTATTTTAGAAGCACCTATATGTACTTCTCTAGCACCAAGCCCTCAATTCTGTGCATGCAGAGCACACACACACACATTGCTGCTTCCATCCCTTCAGCCTTCCTTGACTCCACAACCCACCATAGTGGACACTCATCCACAAACTGAGCCTCTCTTAGCAATGTGATCTCCAGGAATGGTTTTCTCTCAGGCTTCCATTGCTGTGGGAGTGAGAGGAGAGTTAGGGGCACTGGGGGGGAAGGGTGTAAATTGCTTACCGAGGATGCTATCACATCAAGCCCACTGTTTACAAGCTGCTGCCAGGTTATTGAAGATCAGAGAGTTGCTGGGTCTAAACACAGCTACTCCTGGAGTGCAGCATGTCGAAGCTGGTTGATACATGTCCACCCACTGCCCTTGGGTTGACCTTTAAGACCTCAGAGTTATCAGAGGGAAGCGACCATGCGGTGGGGCTGGAGGACCACCTACAGTGTGACATGAGCTGTGTGGCAATCTTGCACAGCTCAAGGGGAGGAGATCTGGAGATGCAGTCTACACAGAGGGTTCCTGGCCCATATAGATTCTGAACTGGGAACCTCTATTAGCATCAAAACACCCAGGATAAGTATTTGCCAGGCTGTGGATGGCAGAGGTGCTTTGCCTTACTCATGGAGTCATGGAATAGTTGTGGCTGAGAGAGACCTTCAAGACCATCAAATCCAGCCATTAACTCAGCACTGCCAGGTCACCACTAAACCATGTCCCCCAGCACCACACCTACATGGCTTTTAAACCCTTCCAAGGATGGTGACTTTACAGCTTCCCTGGGCAACCTATTCCAGGGTTTGACAACCTTTTCAGTGACAGAACTTCTTCCAATATCAAATCTAAACCACATCTGTCACAATTTGAAACCATTTCCTCTTGTCCTATTCTCGTTACTTAGGAGAACATAGAATCATAGAATGGTAAGGTTGGAAAGGACCTCAAGGATCATCTAGTTCCAACCCCTTGCCATAGGCAGGGACACCTCCCACTAGCACAGGTCACTCAAGGCCTCATCCAACCTGGCCTTCAACACCTCCAGGGAGGGAGCAGCCACAACCTCCCTGGGCAACCTGTGCCAGTGTCTCACCACCCTCACTGCAAACAACTTCCTCCTAACATCCAGTCTAAATCTTCCCTCTGCCAGTTTAAACCCATTGCCCCTTGTCCTGTTGTTGCAGGACCTTGTAAATAATCCTTCCCCAGCCTTCCTGTAGGCCCCCTTCAGATACTGGAAGGCTACTCTAAGGTCTCCTGGAAGNTCTGCAGCCTAGGACTTGGTTGGATGTCAGACTGCAGACAGCCCACACCACCAACCATTCCCAAAGTGTGCATTGGATCTGTTTACCCTCTTCAGAGGGCTGAGAAAGATTAATAGTGTGGACAAGGCCAGATCAGGATCAGAGGAGAGGCTTTTTGTGTTTACTGGCACAGCTGAAATCAGTAGACTCAAGAGATACTGGACAGTCATCACCAGCCAGAAGAGCCTTGCAGAAGGAAGGCTTTCAAGGTCCTTGGCTGAAGATGGCAAAGGCAAGGTGCTGGTAGAGAAAGAAGGTCAGAGGACACTCATGCCATAGGGCAGGGTCCAATTTCAAGTGCAGAAGGGCTGGTTGTGATATTAATTTCTGACCTCCTGCATGGGACAGGCCAGTTGTTCTGAAGGTTTGATCTGCATAAGAAACACAGGACAAAGTTTCCCACCTTTACCTGTTCACAGCAGCTGGGTGTCTGTCAGGGAAAGCTGGGGACCAGATTTTGGTGCACATGGTATGTAAGCTTTATTGCTGCATGGGTTACTTTCCTGGGCTAGGCACTAAGCTGAGGCTGAGGTCCTGATTCCCTTTACCCTTTGTAAGGGTGGTGGACCAGACATCACATCCCCAAGAATCCTTAATGAGAAAAATGGCAGTCTTTTTAGCAGGACCTGTTGAGACATAAGAAGGGATGATGATTTTCAACCAAAAGAAGGGAGATTTAAACTAGATAGGAGGAAAAAATTGTTTACTCAGGATGGTGAGATGCTGATACAGGCTGCCCAGAGAGGTGGTAAATGCCCCATTCCTGGAAATATTTTAAGTCAGGTTCTGAGCAGTCTGCTCTAGTTGAAAGTATTCCAGATCACTGCAGGGAGGTTGGACTGGATGAGCTTTAGAAGTCTCTTCCAACCCAGATTGCAGGATCACAGGATCACAGTAAGTTGGAAGGGACCCAAAGAGATCATCAAGTCCAACCCCTCTGCCCAGAGCAGGACCAGACAATCTAGCTCAGGTCACACAGGAACACATCCAGACAAGCCTTGAAAGTCTCCAGAGAAGGAGACTCCACAACCTCTCTGGGCAGCCTGTGCCAGTGCTCTGGGACCCTTACAGTCAAGAAGTTCCACCTTGTGTTGAGCTGGAACCTCCTGTGCTCCAGCTTCCATCCATTGCTCTTTGTCCTATCCCAGGGAGCAAGTGAGCAGAGCCTGTCCCCCTCTCCTGACCCCCAGCCCTCAGATCTTTATAGACATTTACTAAATCCCCTCTCAGACTTCTCTTCTCCAGACTAAGCAGCCCCAGGTCCCTCAGCCTCTCCTCATCAGGCAGTGCTCCAGTCCCCTCATCATCCTCATAGCTCTCCACTGCACCTTCTCCAGCAGATTCCTGTCCCTCGTAAGCTGAGGAGCCCAAAACTGAACACAGTACTCAAGATGAGGTCTCACCAAGGCAGAGTGAGATCATCCTACAACACTGTGGTTCTATGACCCCCAACGCAGGGAGGGGACTGTTCACATCAGAACTTCCACCACTCTGCCCTGGCTGCCTTTCTTCTGCCTCCACCCTGTGGCTTCAGCCTGCCCTAGATGAAAAGGAAAGAGAGATAAGAAGGCCAGGAAGAGGGATCAGGTGAGGACGAGTTAAATATAGATTTGAAAGGCTGGGGCAGCTCTCTTGCTGTCACCAAGACACAATCACAGACTGTCTGACTTGAGCACAGCAGGGGTGACACCTGTCATTCAGAAGATGGTGCTGGGATCTGAAGGCTCCAGGCAGATTGTCTTTACTCCTGCTTTGCCAGCACAGTCCTGTGCCTTGGATTTAAGGCAGAGAGGGTGAGCTGGCTAGAAATCCTTTGCTTGTGACTGTGAGGACAGCAAGCACTGACTCTCTCAACTCTGAGGGGAAACAGAGCTGGATGCCTGGGCATCAGCTCCCAGGATCACAAACAGCCCAGGGAAATTGGCCATCTCCTCTTGCCAATGATGAATAAGCTGCCAATTTTAACTAGGAGTGACCTTGAACAGGTCAGTGGAAAAGGAAACTCTGGAGAAGGGAGGTCTGGAGGCAGCCTAGAAAAGGAGCAATGTGGTAGGACACAGCCACCTTTGCAGATGCCATGGGCAGAACAAGGGAGAGAACGTGGGCAGAACATGGGCAAGAGCTCCAGCAGAGCAGAACAAGGATATCAGCAGTTTTGATTTCAGACTCAGCAGTTTTGATCTCAGACTTTGTGAGCTGGGGATGGCATCACCACACCTCACTCAAACCACTGAGGGATGGGCAATCACCCAGAAATAGCTTCAGCTCTCCTGCCTGCAACCCAGCAGGAGTGAAGTGCCTCTTTGAGACACCCTACAAACCTCTGTGGGACATCCATGGGCCCTCAGTGTATGAAGAAAATGCTCCCCTTGATTCTTGCTGTCCATGGAGGATTTTATCATAGAATCATAGAATGGTAAGGTTGGAAGGGACCTCAAGGATCAAACAGTTCCAACCCCCTGCCATAGGCAGGGACACCTCCCACTAGTACAGCTCACTCAAGGCCTCCTCCAACCTGGCCTTGAACACCTCCAGGCAGGGAACAGCCACAACCTCCCTGGGCAACCTGTGCCAGTGTCTCACCACCCTCACTGCAAACAACTTCCTCCTAACATCCAGTCTAAATCTTCCCTCTGCCAGTTCAAACCCATTGCCCCTTGTCCTGTCATTGCAAGACCTTGTCAATAATCCCTCCCCAGCCTTCCTGCAGGCCCCCTTCAGATACTGGAAGGCTACTATCAGAGTAGTAGTAGTATCAGCCTTCTCTTCTCCAGGCTGCAGAGCCCCAACTCTTGTAGCCTGTCCTCATAGCAGAGCTGCTGCTGCCCTCTCAGCATCTTTGTGGCCTCCTCTGGACCCACTCCAACACTTCCATGTCCTTCCTGTGCTGAGGGTTCCAGAACTGCACACAGAACTCCAGGCTGCTGGTAGAGATGAGATGTTGCATTGAGTGTCCAGCATGGATGGAGGGAATCTTTGGACACATTTGCAGGGGACTCTCTCTTCACAGCAGTAACTTATCTCTGCTCCCCAGTAACTTATCTCTGCTCTCTTCCACCCACACAGCCTGGCTGTGGCACATGGCTTCAGCCTTTCCTTTGGTTAGAGGGTGCTCACAGATGGATACCCACAACTTTCAGACCCAGCACAGTGCACCGTTGGTCCTTGGGGATGATTTGAACCAAGATTTCTACTAGGAGAAGCACCTAGATGAAGTCTTTGTCTTAGACTAGGTAGTTGCCTGCTCAGGGAGGGGGCCCTCATGACAAAAAAAGTAGTCATTGTTCACTTTGGTCAAGCAGCTTTGGAGACCAGGGCTCAGGCTGGCAGAACATTGATGGTCTTGTTTGCTCTGCAGTATTTACCAGGGGATATTTGCTCTGCCCTGTGTAGGTGGAGGTAAAACAGAACAGGGTGAGGGCTCCTCACCACCTCCCTTCATTGGGGGCCCTGCTTTGCTTTTTCAGAACAGCTTGACAAGCTGCAGGCACCTTGAACTCGTGGAGCTGGTGGGAACACTTGGATCCAGCTTGAGAGAGGTGGTTCTGCCCCTCTGCTCTGCTCTGGTGAGGCCTCAGCTGCAGTGCTGTGTCCAACTCTGGAGTCCTCAGACCAGGAAAGATATGGACCTGTTGGAGCAGATCCAAATGAGACCAAGCAAATGACCCAGTAGCTGCAACACCTCTAATTTGAGGACAGACTGAGCTGGTTAGGGTTGTTCAGCCTGGAGAAGAGCAAGCTCCAGAGAGACCTTATTGCAACCTTTCAGTACTTAAAGGGACCTGTAAGAAAGATGGGGACAGAGGACAGTCATTTTAGCAGGGCCTGTGGGGACAGGACAAGGGGTGATGGCTTTAAACTAGAACAGAGAAGATTCAGACAAGATAGAAGGAAGAAGTTGTTTACTCTGAGCATGGTGAGACACTGGCAGAGGATGCCCAGAGAGGTGGTGGATGCCTCACTGCTGGAATCATTGCTCCTCAGGGTGCAGGGAATGACATTTCCGCACTGCATAAGCCAGCTGTACCCAGAGACAGCTTCAGCTTCAGCAAGAGACAAAGTCCAGAGACTTTGGCCTCCTCTGGATGGTAAAACAGTCCCTGCATGCTCCTTCTCCCAGCTGTGACTCTGCAAAGGAGGGAGACAACATCTGAATGTAGGAAAAGCCCTGTGCATGCTGACACAAGCATATTGTCCCACAGGTAACAAGTGAGGAGCCATGGTGGCATCACAGTGGGCATTTTGTCTCATCATAGGCAACAGACAGGTGATTGATGGTGCTGAAGATCAAGTCTTTGGACTGAACCTAGCTGCTGACAGCCCAAATTCCCTACAGATTTGTTGTGATTTGTCCCTTCTAGGCTCTCTTGCAGCAGTGGTGTGTACAGGTCACTCTGTGGCACATGCTGGTGGTGATCAGGTATTGTTCCCTGGCACAGAGCTCATCTCTCTTGTCTCTATCTTGCAGCACTCTTGTTATACCATGGAAACAATCCTCTACAGAAAGGTTCAATACCTGCTTCATGGGGTGGAAAACAGTAGACTAAGCACTCTGGGGAGGTGCAGCTCAGTGCCAGGACTTAAATAAGAGTCATAGAATCATAGAATGGTAAGGTTGGAAGGGACCTCAAGGATCATCTAGTTCCAACTCCCTGCCATAGGCAGGGACACCTCCCACTAGTACAGCTCACTCAAGGCCTGCTCCAACCTGGTCTTGAACACCTCAAGGGAGGAAGCAGCCACAACCTCCCTGGGCAACCTGTGCCAGTGTCTCACCACCCTCACTGCAAACAACTTCCTCCTAACATCCAGTTTAAATCTCCCCTCTGCCAGTTCAAACCCACTGCCCCTTGTCCTGTCATTGCAAGACCTTGTCAATAGTCCCTCCCCAGCCTTCCTGTAGCCCCCTTCAGATCCTGGAAGGCTACTATCAGGTCTCCTGGAAGCCTTCTCTTCTCCAGGCTGCAGAGACCCAACTCTCTCAGGCTGTCCTCATAGCAGAGCTGCTGCAGCCCTCTGAGCATCTTTGTGGCCCTCCTCTGGACCCTCTCCAACAGTTCCATGTTCTCTTATGCATTAATACAGTGTTTCAACTGGTTTTTTTTTTCATTTGTCTAAGCAAACCATTAGAGAAGTTGGAGTTATTTGGTGGCTTTTACAAATTTGGATTTTCAGCCCTTGATGGAGTCCTGAGCTGTTCTGTCTGGGAACATGGTCTGAACCTTTGACCTGCAAAGTACAGACCTGCAGAACTTTTAAGAGTTAATTTATTTTCCTGGCCTGTTTTCTCTATGTGTGTGAAAAGCTGAGCAGGAAGAGCTATTTATTGTTGAGTTTGCTTGGTGAACTCTAAACCCACCTGTCTTCACTTTGTTAAAGAGAGGCCATATTATATATACTGGCACAGGTTGCCCAGGGAGGCTGTGGCTGCTCCCTCCCTGGAGGTGTTCAAGGCCAGATTGGATGAGGCCTTGAGTGAGCTGTACTAGTGGGAGGTGTCCCTGCCTGTGGTAGGGAGTTGGAACTAGATGATCCTTGAGGTGCCTTCCAACCTTACCATTCTATGATTCTATGATCCCATAATATGTGTATATATATATATATATAAAAATTATTATAATATAATTAGATAAACCTATATTATATATATAATTTATATATGTAAATAATTATATATAATTATATATTATACTATATAATGAAATTATATATAGTATTATATATAATATATATATAATAATTAGGTATTTATTTATATTTTTATATATATATATAAAACCCTATCCTGATTGCTTTGCTGTGACCTTCGCTGCACAGTCTCCTGGTACAGCATCCGTGCATTGTACCAGCCCCATGGTAGGTCCCACTCCACAGCCCAGCCAGCACCAGGAAGGTTAAAACATCATTTCACTCAT
>VWZE01015798.1:88660-117261 GCA_013396675.1 Eubucco bourcierii
TCAAACATCATTTCCCTCATATCTAGTGCATGTCTGAGCCACAGATCTGGTGTTAATGTCCACCTCAGTCTGCTGGTTGCTACCCAATCAACAGTTATGCTGTTGAAATTATATATGAAAAATATAATTATATCTAATTTTATATATATATATAAAAGAATTGTTTCAAACTGTTTGATTCCTCCCCACCAAGTGGGCGTCAGAAGCCACACAGCTTTCACGGGGCAGGAGGGACATCTCGTGGCCACACCATGAAAATCTCCCCAGCCTCCGGGCACAGAATCACAGAAGGGTTTGGGTTGGAATGGACTTTTAAAGAATCTCTGCTCCCACCAACCTGCAGTCAGCCTGCAACTAGAGCAGGTTGCTCAGAGCCCCACCCAGCCTGACCTGGGATGCTGCCAGGGATGAGGCACCTACCACTTCTCTGAGCAACCTGTGCCAGTGCATTACCACCCTCAGAGCAAACAATTTCTTCCTTCTTTCTCTTCTGAGTCTCCCCCCTTTTAGTTTAAAACCAGCACCCCTTGTCTTGGTGTAACAGAGGTGCTCCATGGCCTCTCCCCTTCTCCTCCATGGGTTGCAAATGAGGATGTGAAGCGCTGAGGTCCTATTCTCACCCCGGTGGCTGAATAAAGAAATGGGAAATGGCCATTTCCAGTTCTTTATTATTGACTTGGGGCAGAGGAGTGGCACCACCTGAAGAGATTGCCCCAGAGCTTGTGGGACTGGTGTGGCCCAAGAAGGTGCAGGCAAAACATGTTTCCACCCCAGCATGTGGCATGAGGGAGGTGTAGTATTGCCAGCAGTGGCATCAGAATGGGGGGAGAGATTGTACATCCTTATACCACCATCTCAGCCATGGACTCTTCTTCCTAGGGCTGCAGTTGTGGGGCTGAGGAGCTTTACTGTGTTCAGGTGGGTTGCTGTCAGTTCATGACAGAGCTGATGACTGTGAAGCAGGTGCAGACCTCCAAGGTGGATGAGAATGGAGCTGTGCCAGCTCTCAGCCACCCCATAGTCTCCATGATTACCACAGAGCTGGCACCCTCCATCACCCTCATGTCTCCTCTCCTTTCCAGTCTCTGACTGCATCGTGGTGGACACGAGAGGAAGGTCTGAAGTGAGCCATTGCTGGGTGGTGGCTTTGCTCCAGATCTGTCTCCAGGGAAGAGAGGGACAATGACTCACTGCTGAGGCTCTGGTTCGTACTGCTTCTCTGTGGCAGTGTAGAAGTCCTCAAGCACGGACTGCAGGTACTCAAAGGTGGGGCGGTCCTCAGGCTTGTTTCTCCAGCACTTCAGGATGATATTGTAGAGCTCCAGGGGGCACATGTCTGGGCAGGGCATGCGGTAGCCCCGTTCCAGGTTACGAATCACCTCGGGGTTGGTCATGCCTGGAGGGAAAAACAGCCCAACAGGAGTTATCCAGCAGCCTGGGGATGGAGCTTAGTGACCCCAGCAACTCACATCCAGGCAGAGCTGGAGGAGCATAAGGGACAGCAATTCTGGACCTTATATGGAATCATCTTTTCTTCAGGATTGTGCTCCCTACCCCATTCCCTCTGTCCCCTCCCTGACTTCCCTCCATAGGTTTTGGCTAGCACAGGTATAACTAGGGCTCATGGGAGCCTAGGGAAACCCAGCTTGAAGGCATGGGTGTGGGAGTGTGGGCACACATGTGCACACCTGGGTATGTGCCTTCAGGAGTAAAGCAGCACCAGAGGGCTTGAAGCCGACTCACAGCCCTCCTGTGTTTGCAGCACAAGGTACCTGGGTAAGGGATCCTGCCGTAGGTTATGATTTCTGTCAGAAGGATGCCAAAAGACCACACGTCAGATTTGATGGTGAAAACTCCAAAGTTGATGGCCTCTGGTGCTGTCCATTTGATGGGGAACTTGGCACCTGCCCAGAGGGAATGAAGGGAAATAGCATGTGAGGGTAGAGCATCTTGTGGGGGTAGAGCATCTCATGGGGTTTGACCATGTGCAAGGTCCTGCACCTCCTGTGGGGTGTTTTTGATATCAATACAGGTTGGAGGATAGTGGGACTGAGAGTAGCCCTGTGGAGAAAGATTTCAGGGTACTGATGGATGAGAAGTTGGACAGGAGCTGGCAATCTGCTCACAGCTCAGAAGCCAGTTGCATCCAAAGCAGTGTGGGCAGCAGGTTGAGGGAGGGGATGGTAGCCCTCTCCCCTGTGCTCTGGTGGGAACCCCACCTTAAGGACTGTATCCAGCTCTGGGGTCCTCAGGACAGATGAGACATGGACCTGTTGGACCAGGACCAGAGGAGGCCACAAAGATAATCAGAGAGCTGGAACACCTCTGCTGTGAGGACAGAGCATCACCTGGAAAGATTGGACCAAGTGATCCTTGGGGTCCCTTCCAACCTGGCATTCTGTGACTCTGTGATTGTGTGACCATAACATTGTGATTTCAGTATAACTAAGGCAGGGCAAGGGAGGGGATTCTGCTCCTCTGCTCTGCTCTCATGAGACCCCACCTGGAGTAATGAGTGCAGTTCTCAAGCCCCCTAACACAACACAAGGGTATAGAACTGTTGGAGTGAGTCCAGAGGAGGCCACGAAGATGATCAGAGGGCTGCAGCAGCTCTGCTATGAGGACAGGCTGAGAGAATTGGGGTTCTGCAGCCTGCAGAAGAGAAGGCTTCCAGGAGGCCTTGGAGTGGCCTTCCAGTATCTGAAGGGGGCTACAGGAAGGCTGGGGAGGGACTATTGACAAGGTCTTGCAATGACAGGACAAGGGGCAATGGGTTTGAACTGGCAGAGGGGAGATNGACTCTGGCTGTGTTAAAGACTGCAGAGGAAACCACAGTTTCATTGCCTGTATCCTTTCAGCCCAAAAGCAGTGTGTGAAATAAGGGCCTCTGCTCTTGCACCTCACACTCTGCCAAGCAGAGTGATGAGGCTCAGAAAAGCAATCTGTGAAGTGAAAATTGTTCAAAGTAGATGCAGGGGCAGCTGTTATTTCTGAGTAAAGCTTGCTGGGGAAATGCTGACAGGAACTGCTTTCCAATGGCAATATTGCTTCTTTGGATATGGTGACAGACTGACACTGGTTTCACCCAAACTTCTCTTTCTCTTAAAAAAAAAATTGCAGCAAGCTCACAGTTTCCCTTCATGAGGGGAGATATTCAAGATGAGGGTCAACAGGGCTCTGGGCAACCTGTTACAGTTGAGGATGATGTCCCTGCTTACTGCAGAGGAGGTTGAAGTAGATGACCTTTAGAGGTCTCTTCCAACCCAGACCATTCTATGATTCTATGATCCCACAATTCTATGATTCTGATAGTATGATTCCATGATTCTGATTCTATGATTCCACAATCCCATGATTCTATGATTTACAATCCTATGGTTCCATGATTCTAAGATTCTATGATTCCCTGAGCCCATTATTCCATGATTCTGATTCCATGATTCTATGATTCTATTGCTCCTACATTCTTTGATTCCATGATTCTATGATTCCACAATTTCATAATTCTATGATTCTACAATTCTATGGTTCCATGGTTCTAAGATCCTATGATTCCATGATTCTATGATTCAGTGATTCTGATTCCATGATTCTATGATTCTATTACTCCTAGATTCTGTGATTCCATGATTCTATGGTTCTGATACCACAATTCTATGATTCTATGATTCCATTATCCCATGATTCTATGATTCTATTATTCCATGATTCTGATTCTAAGATTCCATGACTCTATGATTCCACAATTCCATGATTCTATGATTCTATTATTCCATGATTCTGATTCTAAGATTCCATGACTCTATGATTCCACAATTCCATGATTCTATGATTTTTCAATTCTGTGGTTCCGTAATTCTAAGATTCTATGATTCCATGATTCGATTACTCCTAGATTCTATGATTGCATAATCCCATGATTCTATGGTTCTATTGTTCCATGATTCTGATTCTAAGATTCCATGATTCTATAATTCCACAGTTCCATGATTCTATGATTCTGAGATTCTGTGGTTCCATGATTCTAAGATTCTATGATTCTATGATTCTGTTATTCCATGGTTCTGAGTCTAAGATTCCATGGTTCTAGGATTCCACAATTCTATGATTCCACAATTCCATGAGTCTATGATTCTACAATTCTGTGGTTCCATGATTCTATGATTCCATGATTTTTTAAATTCCATGATTCTATGAGTCTATTATTCTATTATTCCATGATTCTGATTCTAAGATTCCATGATTCTATGATTCCACAATTCTGTGATTCTACAATTCCATAATTCTACAATTCTATGATTCCATGTTTCTAAGATTCTATGATTCCATGATTCTGATTCCATGATTCCATGAATCTAATTCCATGATTCTATGATTCTAGTACTCCTAGATTCTGTGATTCCATGATTCTATGATTCTGTGATTCTATTACTCCTATATTCTGCGATTCCATGATTCTATGATTCTGATACCACAATTCTATGATTCCATGATTCCATTATCCCATGATTCTATGATTCTATTATTCCATGATTCTGATTCTCAGATTCCATAACTCTATGATTCCACAATTCCATGATTCAATGATTCTGGAATTCTGTGATTCCATGATTCTAAGATTCTGTTATTCCATGATTCTGAGTCTAAGGTTCCATGGTTCCGTGGTTCTATGATTCTATGATTCCACAATTCCATGAGTCTATGAATCCATGACTTTTTAATTCCATGATTCTATTATTCTATTATTCTGTGATTCTGATTCTAAGATTCCATGATTCTATGATTCTATGATTCCATAATTCCATGATTCTACAAGTCTATGGTTCCATGATTCTATGATTCCTGCTCCAACAGGTCCATATCTTTCCTGTGCTGAGGACTCCAGAGCTGGAAACAGCACTGCAGATGGGGTCTCGGCAGAGCAGAGCAAGAGGCAAAATCTCCTCTCTCAACTTAACCCTGTTGTCAAATGGCTGTAAACAGCCAAACCAGATGTCACCTCTCATATCCATGTTCATCTGCCCACCACCAGTTCAGATACTCAGTCCCAGCAAAGGGTTTGCCTTTGCAGTCATAGGGGGATTTGACATGGAAATCCTGGGGGGTTTAATGCCCTTTTGGGTTGTTTGCCTTGTAAGCGCACAATGTACTCTCTTCCCCAAAGAAATGCCTGTCAAACTGCAAACCCTTTCCCTCTGTTGTGGAAGAGACCTGATGTGGTCTGGGCTTGGTTTGTCTAGGACATCTGGAAGCTGTCCAGACTTGTGGCTCCAGCTCCCTTCTGCAGTGTGATGACTGAGTTACACTGCTATTTCCTTCCCTTTGGTCTGACTCACTGTGAAAACGTAGGCACGGGCAGCAGGGTTCATTCACTGAGGTCAGATTTCTCCAATAACACAATCACAGAATCAGAGAGTGATGGGGGCTGGAAGTGACCTCTAGAGATCATCCAGCCCAGCCCCACTGCTAAAGAAACCTCACTCAGAGCAGGTTGTCCAGGATCATGTCCAAGCAGCTTAGGAATCTCTCCAGAGAAGGAGACTCCAAAGTCTCTCTGGGTAGCTTGTTCTAGAGCTCTGTCACCCTCAAAGAAAAGTTTTCCCTCATGTTCAGGAACACAACCAGAGGTTCATCAGACTCCTCCAAACAGTACCAAAAGATCTTTTTCCTGTTTCCTCTGCAAACCTCACTCGTTCTTTATTGTCTCCAAGTGCTGCTTGTCTCTCCTAGGATCCAACATTTGGCTCTTCTGCTTGCTCTGCCTGCTTCTTGGATGCTGACCACAGCAGCAATGGGAGCTCTAGTTTTATGCCATCAGCAATCACGTCCCAAGATTTGGATACCCAAATCTTGATATGTCTGCATGGCAGAAGGCTCAGAGATAAGGGAAATGTGTTGGTGAGGCAATCCTGGGAATGACACCCACCTTCTTGTGCCAAGTACTCATTCTCTATGATCCTGGCCAGGCCAAAATCAGCAATCTTGCAGCAGAGTGTCTCTGAGACGAGGATATTGGCAGCTCTCAAGTCACGGTGGATGGAGTTCATGCGCTCGATGTATGCCATTCCCTCTGCCACCTAAGAGAGGAGGAAGAATCCACTTTCATCACTCACAACAGCAAATCAGCTTGGCTGTATCTTACCCATCTTTACCAAACCCCAGCATGCATAGAGAGTTCACAGAATCACAGAATGTCAGGGGCTGGAAGGGGCCTCCAAAGCTCATCCAGTCCAACCCCCCTGCCAGAGCAAGGTCACCTATATCAGATCACACAGGAACACATCCAGGAAGGTCTTGACTATCTCCAGAGAGGGAGACTCCACAACTCCCCTGGGCAGCCTGTTCCAATGTTCTGTCACCCCCACAGGGAAAAAAGTCCTCCTCAGGTTTACATGAAACTTCCTATGCCTCAACTTCCCCCCACTGTCCCTTGCTGGGCATGACCAAGCACAACCTGGCTCCATCCTCTTGGCATTCACCCCTTACATATTTATAAACAATAATGAGCTCAACTCTCAGTGTCCTCTTCTCCGAGCAGCAGAGCCACAGCTCACTCAGTCTCTCCTCAAAACCACTCAGTCTCTCCTCAAAACCACTCAGTCTCTCCTCAAAATGAAGATGTTTCACTCCTTTAACTATCTTTGTGTGTCTGAGCTGGACTCTCT
The DNA here is from genome assembly GCA_013396675.1 of Eubucco bourcierii. Taxonomy (NCBI): domain Eukaryota; kingdom Metazoa; phylum Chordata; class Aves; order Piciformes; family Ramphastidae; genus Eubucco; species Eubucco bourcierii. The sequence goes on from VWZE01015798.1 coordinate 95,326, forward strand.
CAAGCAGTTCTATGTCCCTCTTGAACTGGGGGGCCCAGAACTGGACACAGTACTCCACATGCAGCCTCACCAGGGCAGTTGCTCACTTGCCTCCATGTGTGTGGACATGAATACTGGAGACATTGAAGGTCAGGGTGGATGGGGCTTTGAGCAACCTGATCTAGTTGAAGACGTCCTTGCTTACTGCAGGGAGGTTGGACTAGATGGCTTTCAAAGGTCCCTTCCAACCCAACCCATTCTATAGTTCTGTGGTTGTATGACACTTGCACCATGCACAGGTGGCCAGATAGGCAAACAGGTAGACAGACATACATTGCTTGCCCATGTATGTGTTCAGGTGCTCAACTCTACCAGCACATACCCAGCCACCAAAAGCTTTAAGCAGATGACTCAAGCAGAACAGAAGCTTCACTCTCTGTTTTGCTCAGAAGTTAGAGCGGCGAGTCGTGTCTGCAAGGAGATGCAGAAAGATGAAGCAAACCTGAAACCTCATCAATGCCTTCACAGTTTCTGCCACAAGACTCTCCCCTCTAGTTGGGATTTTAATCACAAACAGTCCAGATCAAATATGTGAATTCAAAATGGAAAAAAAAAAAAAAAATCATCACCAAAGGACTTGTCCATCCTTCAGTCACAGGTCTAAATCTAGGAGAATGATCAGATGGTTTCTGGTTGCCTCCTCTGATCTCCCTCACTGATCTACTTTGGGATGGGATGGAGATCCCTGGAGACCCCTCCACAAGAGAAAAAGTGATTGGTGTTTTCTTTTTCAGACTGAGACCCAAGACACAACACAGTTCATTGAATCATAGAATCACAGAATCATAGAATCAGTCAGAGTTGGAAGGAACCGTAAGGATCATCTAGTCCCAAGCCCCCTGCCATGGGCAGGAACAGCCTAGCCTAGATCAGACAGGCCAGAGCTTCATCCAGCCTGGCCTCCAGGAATGGGGCCTCAACCACCTCCCTGGGCAATCCATTCTACGATCTCACCACTCTCATGCTGAAGAACTTCCTCCACATTCAGTCTGAATCTCCCCACCTCCAGCTTTGCTTCATTCCCCCCAGTCCTGTCACTACCTGATGCCCTAAAAAGTCCCTCCCCAGCATTTTTGTAGGCCCCCTTCAGATCCTGGAAGGCCACAATAAAGTCACTTTGGAGCCTCCTCTTCTCCAGACTGAACAGCCCCAACTCCCTCTGTCTGTCCTCATAGGAGAGCAGCTCCAGCCCTCTGAGCACCCTCGTGGCACCCCAGTATGTCCACAACTCTCCTGTCCCAGAGGCTCCAGAACTGGATGCAGTACTCCAGGTGGGGTCTTACCAGTGTGGAATCGAGGGAGAGGATCACTTCCCTCACCGTGCTGCCCACACTTCTCTTGATGCAGCCCAGGCTCTGGTTGGCTCTCTGGGCTGCAAGTGCACACTGTTGGCTCACGTTGAGCTTCTCATGCACCAGCACCCCCAAGTCCCTCTCCTCAGGGCTGCTCTCCAACCAGTCACTGCCCAGCCTGGATTTGTGCTTGGGATTACCTTGACCCAGCTGCAGGACCTTGTACTTGGTCTTATTGAACCTCATGAGGTTGGCTTGTGCCCAGCTCTCCAGTTCTCTGTGATATCTAGTGACTATGAGTGACACGCTTGAGTGTGTCCAGAGAAGGGCAACGAGGCTGGGGAGAGCCCTATGAGGAGAGGCTGAGGGAGCTGGGATTGGTTAGCCTGGAGAAGAGGAGGCTCAGGGGAGACCTTCTTGCTGTCTACAACTACCCGAAGGGTGATTGTAGCCAGGAGGAGGTTGCTTTCTTCTCTCAGGCAACCAGCACCAGAACAAGAGGACACAGTCTCAAGCTGCACCAGGGGAAGTTTAGGTTGGAGGTGAGGAGAAAGTTCTTGCCTGAGAGAGTCATTGGCTGCTGGAATGGGCTGCCCAGGGAGGTGGTGGAGTCACCATCCCTGGAGGTGTCCAAGGCAGGTTTGGACATGGCACTTGGTGCCATGGTCTAGTCTTGAGGTCTGTGGTAGTGGGTTGGACTTGATGATCTTTGAGGTCTCTTCCAACCTTGGTGATACTGTGAGACTGTGATCTACAGGATGCATTAGAGCAGAAGACTCAAGATACTCATACAAATATCACTGGGATGGAGAGTATGTCTGTGGACACCTCCTTTGCTCTGGACATGTGCTGCCTTCTTCAGCCACCTCCAAACTTTGCTTTGGGAGGTTCTTGCTCTCAAGATGCCCTTGTAATGTGTAGTTCCTTTTATGCACCTGTGGAGGTGCTTGGTGTTTGACAAGCCTCAATGAGTGCCACCAACAATCTTATTGTTGAAGAAAGAGATCACAAAGTCTCTCTCAGAGCTGAGTCTCGGATTTGGGTCAGGCATTTATCAGGAGGGTGAGTAGATGCTTGCAATCCCTGCTAATAATGTTAGCAACCTATTAAAGCTTTTATAGGCCTGTGGGTGAGGGCAGAGCAATTTTCCACTCCATACAGATTGACATCAGCATCTTGACTTACTTGTGGTTTCAAACAGGATACTAACACATACTTTCCAACCCTGCTTTTCTAACTTGTGTCAACAGCCCTGCAGAGCAAGTGCTATTTCATGCAGTGGAAAATGGAAGAATTGATGTAATTTCCTGTCCTGATGTTAATGAGATAGTACCCAGTGATGGGCCCATTCCAGCCCAGCATGCTTTTGAGCTTGCACACTAGAGACTGACCACAGGATCAAGTGCACTGGCCCAGAGGGTTCTAATTTTAGTTCCAGCGGATGCTGATGGATTGAACTCTTTGCTGATGACACCAAGCTGGGTGGAGTGGCTGCCGTTCAGAGAGTTGTGCTGCCATTCAGAGAGGTTTAGACAGGCTGGAGAGCTGGGTAGGCAGAAATTGAAGGAAGTTCAGTGGGGGCAAGAGTAGAGTTGTGCACCTGGGAAAGAACAATCCCATGGATCTGTATAGGTTGGGGACTGACCTGCTGGAGAGCAGTGAAGTGTAGAAGGACTTGGGAGTGCTGGTGGGTGGAAGGATGAGCATGAGCCAGCAGTGTGCTCTGGTGGCCAGGAAGGCCAATGCCATTCTGGGGTGTATTAGAAGGGCTGTGGTTAGTAGGTCAAGGGAGGATTTCCTTGCCCTCTACTCTGCCCTGGTGAGGCCTCATCTGGAGTATTGTGTCCAGTTCTGGGGCCCCCAGCTCAAGAAGGACAGGGAGCTGCTTGAGAGAGTCCATCACAGAGCCACAAAGATGATGAAGGAAGGTGAACATCTTCCTTATGAGGAGAGCCTGAGGGAGCTGAGGCTTGGAGAGGAGACTAAGGGCTGACTTCATTCATGTTTATGAATATGTAAGAGGTGAGTGCCAGGAGGCTGGAGCCAGGCTCTGCTGGGTGATGCCCAGTGACAGGACAAGGGACAATGGGTGGAAGCTGAGGCATAGGAGGTTCTATGTGAACCTGAGGAAGAATTTTTTCACTGTGAGGGTGACAGAGCACTGGAACAGGCTGCCCAGAGGGGTTGTGGAGTTTCCCTCTCTGGAGATATTCAAGAACCATCTGGATCCATTCCAGTGTGATCTGCTCCAGGTGATCCTGCTCTGGCAGGGAGGTTGGACCAGATGATCTTTCAAGGTCCCTTCCAGTCCCTGACATTCTGTGATTCATTCTGTGATTCAAAATTGTGCTTGAGAGGGTTGGGTGCCTGTTGGGCACTCATCCTGACACCACAGATGAACAGATTGCAAAGTATCTGAAGAGATTGCCCTTTTCCTTGCCTCAGAAATACCCAGGAAATGTTGGAATCCTTTCTCTGGGGAAGTGGTACCTGGGTGGGATGGTGAATGGTGAAGGCTGTGCTTTGTCTTGAAGGATGGGCAAACAAACCAACCAAACCAAACCAACCCCCCAGAAATAAACCAAAAGCAAACCCCACTTCTCTAGGACTGTCAGTTCAGAATAGAATCACAGAATTGTCAGGGCTGGAAGGGATCTCAAGGATCATCTAGTTCCAACCTCCCTCCCATGAGCAGGAACACCTCACAATAGATCAACTTGCTCAGAGCCTCATCCACCTTGGCCTTAAAAACATCCAGGGATGGGGTTTCCACCATTGAAGAATCCCAACTCTCTCAGCCTGCCCTCATGGTAGAAGTGTTCTACCTCTCCTGCAACAGCTGGCCCCAGATTCTTTCACAGACAACAAAAAGAACACTAGAGAAAAGGTAAGGCACTGGGCCATATTCCTCTGCACCCTTGGTAAGGATGCAAAGGGAAATAAAAATGACAGATGGGGACACTGCATTTAAATATTGCTATTGTGCTCAAAGCAAGAAGGAAAATCTTCCATTATCACAGGACATTTGCTCAAATGTTAAGATTCTTCATTTCCTAATGCATCATAAAACAACTTAGGAGGAAGTTCTTGACAGAGAGAGTGATTTGCATTGGAATGGGCTACCCAGGGAGGTGGTGGAGTCCCCATCCCTGGAGGTGTTCAAGCAAAGCCTGGATGGGGCACTTAATGCCATGGTCTGGTTGATTGACTAGGGCTGGGTGGTAGGTTGGACTGGATGAGCTTGGAGGTCTCTTCCAACCTGGTTGATTCTATGATTCTATGATTCTATGAACTCTGCATGATGGCTGGAACCAAGTGGCCATCCTCTATGTGCTCTTCACCTAGGCTCACTTTGACCCAGAGTAGCTGAGCGATCTTAGGAGTCAATGCCAGACCCATGCACCAAAGTAGCTCTATTGTATCCTGATTTAGTCATGTCTCCACCCCTGGAAACACCCAAGGTCAGGCTGGACCTAATCTAGTTGAAGATGTCCCTGCTTACTGCAGGGGGTTTGTCCTTTAAATATCCCTTCCAACCCAAACCATTCTATGACTATATGACTTCTTGTGTTCAGCCATGATACTGACACATGATTTTTCTCTAGTATTTCCCAAGTCAGCCTCTCTCTGCTCTATGTGGGCCAAACTCTGTCAACAGCTGGCAGTGATTTGATCAGTTCCATCCCTCATGTAAAGAAGGACTAGAGCAGCTCTGCTATGAGGACAGGCTGAGAGAGTTGGGGCTCTGCAGCCTGGAGAAGAGAAGGCTTCAAGGGGACCTGATAGTAGCCTTCCAGTATCTGAAGGGGGCCTACAGGAAGGCTGGGGAAGGACTATAGACAAGGTCTTGCAATGACAGGACAAGGGGCAATGGGTTTGAACTGGTAGAGGGGAGATTTAGACTGGATGTTAGGAGGAAGTTGTTTGCAGTGAGGGTGGTGAGACACTGGCACAGGTTGCCCAGGGAGGTTGCCCAGGGAGGCACCCTCCCTGGAGGTGTTCAAGGCCAGGTTGGATGAGGCCTTGAGTGAGCTGTTCTAGTGGGAGGTGTCCCTGCCTATGGCAGGGGGTTGGAACTAGATGAGCTTTGAGGTCCCTTCCAACCTTGCCATTCTATGATTCTATGATTCTAAAACTGTTGCCAAGATGCTGCCATTCTGGTTGTGGTTGTGCTAACTTTGACCTGCTTGTGTTTAGATGCACTTCTGGACAGTGCAGCTGCAACTCTTTGGCATTTACAGCCTGAACATGCTCAGAGGGAAACAACCCTACAAAGCTTAAAGTCTTTGTTCTCATAAGAAGCAACATTTCCAGATTTGAGGGTCCTTTGTGAACATCCCTCATGCCTGTTCACAAGGATCAAAGAGCTGCTGAAAGCTAACATGTGTCTGGACTGAAATTCTCATTGTGGAGCTTTTTCTTCCTTTTGGTAAAAAGAAAAAGAATTTTTTTTTTTTTTTTGCTATTCACAAAGCCAGAAAAACAAACAAAACCAAACAAAGCAGAGCAAAGCAAAACATAACAAAACAAAGCAAAGCAAAACAAAGCAAAGCAAAACAAAGCAAAGCAAAGCAAAGAAAGCAAAACAAAACAAAGCAAAGCAAAGCAAAACAAAACAAAGCAAAGAAAGCAAAACAAAACAAAGCAAAGCAAAGCAAAAGAAAATAAAGCAAAGAAAGCAAAACAAAACAAAGAAAGCAAAACAAAACAAAGCAAAGCAAAGCAAAACAAAGCAAAGCAAAGAAAGCAAAAGAAAACAAAGCAAAGAAAGCAAAAGAAAACAAAGCAAAGAAAGCAAAACAAAATGAAGCAAAACAAAGCAAAAGAAAACAAAGCAAAGAAAACAAAACAAAGTGAAACAAACCAAAACAAAGCAAGCAAAACAAAACAAAGAAAGCAAAAGAAAACAAAGTAAAGAAAGCAAAACAAAATGAAGCAAAACAAAGCAAAAGAAAATAAAGCAAAGAAAACTAAACAAAGTGAAACAAAAGAAAACAAAGCAAAGAAAGCAAAAGAAAACAAAGCAAACAAAACAAAGCAAAGTGAAACAAACCAAAACAAAGCAAGCAAAACAAAACAAAGCAAAATAAAGTAAAACAGAAGTGCAAAGCAAAGCAAAACAGCAGAAAAACACAAACCAATTAAATAAAATCACTCCCCCCCCAAAAAAATCCCCAAACAATTAAACAAACAACCCCAAAAAGAATCACAACACAAAACAACACCCCTCAAAAATAAACTAAAAACAAATCCCAATTCTCCAGGACTGTCAGTTCAGAAGAGCATTGCTGACATGTCCAACATGAGAGGGTTGAGGGAGAAACCCTAAGAGAGCACACCAGGAGGTGCTGTTTTTCTCCAGGAAATCTTTTACATGGCTCAGACTTGCAAAAATTGGGCATCACAGAATCACTTTGGTTGGAAAAAGATCTTTAAGATCATCAAACCCAACCACAGTTTCACCTAGGCAATGTCAAATTGTGGGCTTGTCTCAGGTGCCCAGAGGCTGATCACTAACCTGGGCAGACATATCAATGAGTTTGGGGAGATTCAGTTGGCTTCCTTCTTCTGTTTTCAAGTAATCCAGCAGACACCCTGCAAAAGAGGAGACACTGTTTTAACTCATCTGACTAAGTCTATAGTTTGCTTTCCTTGGTGTTTCTTGGAATATATATCTCTGTCAGTGACATGGACAGAGGAATCAGTGCACTCTCAGCAAGTCTGCAGATGACACCAAGCTGTGTGGCACAGTCAACTTGCTAGAGGGCAGGGATCCATCCAGAGGGACCTGGACAGGCTGCAGAGGTGGGCCCAGGCCAACCTCATGACATTCAACAAGGCCAAGTGTAAGGTCCTGCACCTGGGTAGGCACAATCCCAAGCACAACTCCAGGCTGGGTGGGGAATGGCTGAGAGCAGCCCTGAAGAAAAGGACCTTGGGGTCTGGATTGATGAAAAGCTCAACATGAGCCTGCAGTGTGAGTGCAGCCCAGACAGCAACTGTGTGCTGGGCTGCAGCAAGAGCAGTGTGGGCAGCAGGGCAAGGGAGGGGATTCTGCCCCTTTACTCTGCTCTTGTCAGAGCCCACCTGGAGTCCTTTGTGCAGTTCTGCAGCCCTCAGCACAGGAAGGACATGGAAGTGTTGGAGCGGGTCCAGAGGAGGGCCACAAAGATGATCAGAGGGCTGGAGCAGCTCTCCTATGAGGACAGGCTGAGAGAGTTGGGGCTCTGCAGCCTGGAGAAGAGAAGGCTTCCAGGAGACCTTAGAGTAGCCTTCCAGGATCTGAAGGGGGCTACAGGAAGGCTGGGGAGGGACTATTGACAAGGTCTTGCAATGCCAGGACAAGGGGCAATGGGTTTGAACTGGCAGAGGGGAGATTTAGACTGGATGTTAGGAGGAAGTTGTTTGCAGTGAGGGTGGTGAGACACTGGCACAGGTTGCCCAGGGAGGTTGTGGCTGCTCCCTCCCTGGAGGTGTTCAAGGCCAGGTTGGATGAGGCCTTGAGTGAGCTGTACTAGTGGGAGGTGTCCCTGCCTATGGCAGGGGTTTGGAACTGGATTATCCTTAAGGTGCCTTCCAACCTTACCATTCTATAATTCTATGATTGTTCAACCTGGAGGCTGAAGGCTTCAGGGAGACCTTATTGCAGCCTTTTAGTACATACAAGGGCTCATAAGAAAGAAGTAGACAAACTTTGTACCAGGGACTGTTGTGACAGGACAAGTGGTGATGGTTTAAAACTAAAAGAGGGGAAATTTATGTTAGATAGAGGGAAGAAACTTTGTACACTGAAGATAGTGAAACACTGGCACAAGTCGTCCAGAGAAGTGGTATATGTCTCACCTTGGGAACACTCCAGATCAGGTTAGATGGAGCTCTGAGCAAGTTAGTCTGGTTGAAGATGTCCCTGCTTATTGCAGAGGGGTTGGACAACATGACCCTTACAGGTTACTTCCAACCCAAATTATTCTATTTTGTGATAAAGATGTCCCTGCTTATTGCAGATGGGTTGGACAAGATGACCCTTAGAGGTCCCTTCCAACCCAAACGATTGGGTGTCTGCTGAAGCACCTTCAGCAAGAAAGCTCCCAAACACAGCCCATTTCCCAGCTCCTCTCTTGCACAGACCTTTTGCAAACTGCCTGACATTCATTACTCAAAGCCTTCTAGACAAGAGGGGCAAAAAATACAGGGACAATTTCACCATGAGGGAAATAGAATCATAGAAGTGAAGAATCGTAGAATTGTAGAATCATAGAATCATAGAATGGTTTAGGTTGGAAGTGACCTCAAAGACCATTTAGTTCCAAGCCTCTGCCACAGGCAGGGACACCTCCCACTGGAACAGGTCACTCAAGGCCTCCTCCAACCTGGCCTTGAACACCTCCAGGGAGGGAGCAGCCACAACCTCCCTGGGCAACCTGTACCAGTGTCTCACCACCCTCACTGGAAAGAACTCCTTCCTAACACCCAGTTTAAATCTCCCCTCTGCCAGTTTAAACCCATTACTCCTCTGAAATCTGAAACAAACTTCCAGCAGGAACAGTGGAGATGAGAACTTGCAGTACTCTTTGAAGGGAGCATTACAACCTTGTGCAGTAGCTTTTGAAATATGTGACCACAGGAAGCAGAATTTAGTTGCCCAGAAAGTCCCTTCCATTACTACAAACTTCTGGGTGACTTAGTCATTCTGCTTGCAGATTTGGTACAATGTCCTCCAACCCACTCCTCATTGCACATGGAGGTACCAGCGGGTTTGTTGACCTGAGCTTGTGGAAACCCAACAGAAGTATCAGTGATGCTCTTTACCATTGGCCATGTACTCTGTCACGATGTAGATTGGCTGCTTTGTGACTACTGCATATAGCCGGACCAGTTTGTTGTGTTGCAGCCTCTTCATCAAGTTTGCTTCTGCCAAGAAAGCCTCAGGATCCATACTGCCTTCCTTCATGGTCTTGACAGCCACCTTGATGTTGTTCTTGTAATAGCCTGCAAAGATATGGATAATCATAGAATCACAGAATGGTAAGGTAAGCCTTTCAAACCCCACTCTCAGCCCAAGCCACATGGAACTAACAAAGTGTAAATGAGCACCTTGTAAATGAGCATCTTCTCGCCCTGGGTCTCTGACTTACAGAATCATAGAATCATAGAATGGTTTAGGTTGGAAGGGACCTCAAGGATCATCTAGTTCCAACCCCCTGCCATAGGCAGGGACACCTCCCACTAGAACAGCTCACTCAAGGCCTCATCCAATCTGGCCTTGAACACCCCCAGGGAGGGAGCAGCCACAACCTCCCTGGGCAACCTGTGCCAGTGTCTCACCACCCTCACTGCAAACAACTTCCTCCTAACATCCAGTCTAAATCTGCCCTCTGCCAGTTTAAACCCATTGCCCCTTGTCCTGTCATTACAAGACCTTGCCAATAATCCCTCCCCAGCCTTCCTGTAGCCCCCTTCAGATACTGGAAGGCTACTATCAGGTCCCCTCGAAGCCTTCTCTTCTCCAGGCTGCAGACCCTCAACTCTTTCAGCCTGTCCTCATAGCAGAGCTGCTCCAGCCCTCTGAACATCACTCCAGCCCTCTGATCATCAATGATAATGATAATGATAATGATGCACTGAGGAATTTTGACCTCTCCATAGGCTCTATCAGGCCATTTAGTTAGGAGCTGAAGAGCTTTTGGGCCAGGGAACAGAAAACCACAGCAACAACTTTCGATGTCTCAGAAGGAAATGTATGGTCAGTCTAAATGCCAGGGGGCTCTGAGCAGCCAGTAGGTGTGAGAGAAGGGGGAGGCATGGCATAACTGTGAATCCATCTGGCTTCACAGAATCATGGAATGACAGAAACATGCAGGGTGGAAAATCCCCTCTGGATCACCAAATCCAACCTATAACACCATTCTACAAGATTCACCTCAAACCATATCCCCAGGCATCACATCCAAACGTTCCTTAAACTCAACCAGAGTGGGTGACTCCACCACCTCCCTGGGCAGCTCATTGCAGTCCCTGACCACTCTCTCCATGAAAAACTTTTTCCTAATGTTCAATCTTAAGCTCCCCAGGCTCAGCTCAAGGCCATTCCCCTTTGTTCTGTCTCCAATTCCCTGTGAGAAGAGCCCAGCAGCAGCCTCTCCAAAATCATAGAATCATAGAATCATAGAATGGTAAGGTTGGAAGGGACCTCAAGGATCATCCAGTTCCAGCCCCCTGCCATAGGCAGGGACACCTCCCACTAGTACAGCTCACTCAAGGCCTCCTCCAACCTGGCCTTGAACACCTCCAGGGAGGGAGCAACCACAACCTCCTCGGGCAACCTGTGCCAGTGTCTCACCACTCTCACTGCAAAGATCTTCCTCCTAACATCCAGTTTCAATCTCCCCTCTGCCAGTTTAAACCCATTGCCCCTTGTCCTGTCATTGCAAGTCCTTGTAAACAGTCCCTTAGGTAGCTGTAGACAGCAATGAGGTCTGCCCTCAGTCTCCTCTTCCACAAACTAACCATCCCCAGCTCCTTCAGTCGCTCTTCAGTTGCTTTGTCAGGGATCATCCTTGCTCTGGGAGTTGCACACTCAGGCAATGAGCCCATCCCTACACAGTCATCCCAGCCCTGCAAGTCTGTTTCTCAGTGAAACCCCTGGGCACTCCCACCAGCTGAGTTCTCAAATAATCCAAATGCAATTGAAAAAGCCAGGAGTCTGCAGTTGACACAATCTGGTCCTGTCCACAATCTCAGTTGCCAAGGCAACAGGCAACCACAAGGAGGACAGCAAAGGAAGCTGAGCTCACCCCACATCCTCTCCCACTGAATATCAGTGGGCAGGGAGGTGCAAGGGAATGAGATCTGGGTTATTAAGTGGAACAGGGAAGCAGGAAAAGTGGGGTAGTGTCACCCAGGTACTCTGATATGTGTATCTTAGGATCCTACAACCATGCCCAGGACTCCCAGGGAGAGTAAGAGCACATCCCAGAAGATTATATATTCCAGTACCTGAAGGGATCCTACAGGAAGGCTGGAGAGGCTCATTTTGTAAGGGTGTCTAGCAACAAGACAAGGGGGAATGGTTTTAAGCTGAGGGAGAGTAGGTTCAAACTGGATCTTGTGAAGTTCTTCAGTACAAAGGAGGTGGGACTCTGGAATAGGGTGCCCAGGGAGGTTGTGGATGCCTCCTCCTTGAGAGTGTTCCAGGCCAGGCTGGATGAGGCCTTGAGCAGCTGAGTCTAGTTGAGAGTCATCCATGCCTATGGTAGGGAGGTTGGAGTAGATGATCTCTGATGTCCCTCCCGACCTGAGCCATTCTATGATTCTATAGTTACTGCAACACCTCTCACATGCATCTAGTTTACAAAACTCCTGCTCTGTGCACACATGACCTGGAGGATGGCACCTACTGCTGTGTGAGTACTCACAAATACATTAATACTTTAGAATCCCCCCAGCCAGACTGGTCCTGTCCCAGGGAAAGAGCTTCCCAGCTCCTCTGTTCCTGTGGGGGTTTCTCCTGGAATGAGGAGAGCTATACTTACCCATCCACACTTCCCCAAATTGCCCACTGCCAAGTTTCTTCACAAGCTTCAGGGACTCCCGTGGGATCTCCCACTCATCCTGTGCCCAGGGTCTCTGGGGCACCAGGGATTTGCAGGGAGCAGTGAGCCGCTGGCACAGGCCATCCCCTTTCTCTGTGTGAGGACAAAGCACCAGAGAGTTCAGTGAGATGGCAGAGCTAACCTCCAATCCATGGGAAATCTGGATGACATTTAAGGGCTCTTCTAACCTAAACCATTCTAAGACTCTGTTAAACCTCCACAATCACACAACTGATTTGGCCACTTGCATCCAGGCACTGAGAATGAACTCGGGTGAGTGAAAGCAAAAACCTCAAAGAAAGGCATAGAGGAGCAAACCTTCCTGCCCAGCTAATCCAAAATCTGCCACCCAAACATGCTTCCTCTGTATGTCTTTCCTAACAGGAGACACTCCCTGGTTACAGAGCTGTAGGCAGCTCTGCACCCTCTCAGTGCCCTAGGATGAAAGCCATGATATGGATGCCCAAGTTGTGCTTGTGGGAGCAGACTTGGCCTGTGACAATAAATGGAGTGGTGGTGGCAGCTGGTAAGCCTATCATAGAATCATAGTATGGTAAGGTTGGAAGGGACCTCAAGGATCATCTAGTTCCAACCCCCTGCCACAGGCAAGGACACCTCCCACTAGCACAGCTCACTCAAGGCCTCCTCCAACCTGGCCTTGAACACCTCCAGGGAGGGAGCAGCCACAACCTCCCTGGGCAACCTGTGCCAGTGTCTCACCACCCTCACTGCAAACAACTTCCTCCTAACATCCAGTCTAAATCTCCCCTCTGCCAGTTCAAACCCATTGCCCCTTGTCCTGTCATTGCAAGACCTTGTCAATAGTCCCTCCCCAGCCTTCCTGTAGGCCCCCTTTGGATACTGGAAGGCTACTATCAGGTCCCCTCGAAGCCTTCTCTTCTCCAGGCTGCAGAGCCCCAACTCTCTCAGCCTGCCCACACGCAGGCTATCCTCTTCCTGCCCACATGCACACCTCCTTCTAGGAGACAGAGACATTAGGGAAGGCAAACAACTTACGGCTGTAATGATGGATGAGCTCTGGCAGGCTGGGGAAGGTCATCCTGGGGGAGATGTAGTACCCCCCACCATCTAAGGAGCGGATCCTGTAGTGTTTGATGATGTCCCCGTGGGCAGAATCACCATCCCTCACTGACAAGGAATAGGTATCTGGAGGATAAACAGAAGAAGAAACTGTGAGGACAAATGCCAACCTACTCAGGGAGCAGCTACCGCCTCTTCTTCTAAACTCATAGAATGGTTTTGATCAGAAAAGACCTTTAAGTTCATCAAGTCTTTGATCAGAAAAGACCTTAAGATCAGAAAAGACCTTAAGATCAGAAAAAAACCTTAAGATCTTAAGATCTTAAGATCACCAAGTCCAACCATTTTCTAACACTACTAAGGCTGGTGTTAAATCACATACTGGAGCACCACAACACTGAAACACCTCCAGGGATGAGGATTCAGCCACGTCACTGGGCAGCCTGTTCCAGCCTTTGACAACTCTTTCAGTTAGGAAATCTCATATCTGAGCTAAAATTCCCTTGGGAAACTTGGAACCATTTTATTTTGTCATATCACTTGTTACTTGTGTACCTACAGCTGCAGACATCTCTTCCAGACCTTGCTGATGTCTTCTTAGGGCGAGTCCCATCAGAATGAAAAGCTGCAAATTTCCTTCTCTCTGAGGCGAGTGGAGAGGGCAGAAATTCCTTATTGTTTAGCCAGGGCTGTTCAACTTTGTAAAGTAAAAGTTGCCTATGCCATGACCACCACCTCTAAGGAAAAGCTATGGCAATCAATAGCACAGTGCCAGAGCAATCAGATGTTTCAAGATGATGGTCTTGTCACAGCTTCACAGCTCCACATCTCTCATCTGTGCTCTGTCAACCCTAATCTCATCTGAATGAAACAAGTGGCTGCAGTCTCAGTAGTCTGTAGGAACACAGGGCTGACAAGGAGATGAACCACCAGGTAGCATCAAGAGATAAATGCCCCTTCTCAGCATTATCCAAAGTCCCCATATCCCTGTTATTTGCTATAATCCTTTGCCAAGGTCAGTGTTTCAGCCAGGAGGTACAGAAGAATTCAGAGGGGCACAGTCAAAAGAGATAAAGAAGTTGTCCCATTCTACTCAGTACTTGTCAGGCCACACATGGAATACTGGGTACAGTTTTGGTCCCTGATAGACAAAAATGATATGGACAGGTTGAAAAGTGTCCAGAGAAGCACCACAAAGATGATCCAAGGACTGGGAAGCTGCCATATGATGAAAGGCTGAGAGAACTGGGTTTGTTCAGGCTGGAGAAAAGAAGCCTGAAGATGCACATTCATGCACATTCAGCTTGGAGTAAAGAGGATAAATCCATTACATAAATCACCCCTCACACATTCCCACTCTTCTGCAGTGGGAACTGCTGACTGAGGAAGGGGAGTGACATTAAACCTGGCTGAGTTGCAAAGCAGATGAGAAGCCAGCAGCAGCAGCAGCTTCCCTGCTTCAGAGCAGAGTGCAATGCTTGTCCACAAAGATAATCAGAGGGCTGCAGCAGCTCTGCTATGAGGACAGGCTACAAGAGTTGGGGCTCTGCAGCCTGGAGAAGAAAAGGCTTCCAGGAGACCTGATAGTAGCCTTCCAGTATCTGAAGGGGGCTACAGGAAGGCTGGGGGGGACTATTGACAAGGTCTTGCAATGACAGGACAAGGGGCAATGGGTTTGAACTGGCAGAGGGGAGATTTAGACTGGATGTTAGGAGGAAGTTGTTTGCAGTGAGGGTGGTGAGACACTGGCACAGGTTGCCCAGGGAGGTTGTGGCTGCTCCCTCCCTGGAGGTGTTCAAGGCCAGGTTGGATGAGGCCTTGAGTGAGCTGTACTAGTGGGAGGTGTCCCTGCCTATGGCAGGGGGTTGGAATAATCCTTGAGGTCCCTTCCAACCTAAACCATTCTATGATTCTGTGTTCCACCATTTAAAAGGTGGCTACAAAGATTGTGAGAACTCTCTTTTTACAACAAGTCATGCTGGAGAAGTGAGGGGTAATGGCTGTGAGGTGCTGCTGGGGAGATGCCATTTGACACAAGAGTCAAAAAATGTCACAAGGACAGA
Organism: Eubucco bourcierii; assembly: GCA_013396675.1. NCBI lineage: Eukaryota > Metazoa > Chordata > Aves > Piciformes > Ramphastidae > Eubucco > Eubucco bourcierii. The sequence continues at coordinate 110,353 of VWZE01015798.1, forward strand.
CATCTGTTAGAAGAATCTCCCCAGGGAAGTGGTACCCAACATCAGAAGCTTTCAAGACTCAGCAGGACAAGGTACTGGGCCATCTTCTCAAGAACCTACTCTGCCAAGAAATGCTGGACTACACAAATCTCAAATTCTCTTCCAGCATGATGATCTATGACTCTATGAGTCTATGACGTCTTTACTAGGTAGTGGAAGAAGATGTCTCAGAACTTTTTCTGCAGGGTGAACTCCAGCTCTCAGCCTGTCCTCACAGCAGAGGTGTTCCAGCCCACTGATCATTTTTGTGGCCTTCTCTGGTCCTGCTCCAACAGGTCCATGTCTTTCTCATACTTAAGACCCCAGAGCTGAACACAGCAGGGCAGATGGGGTGTCCTTACAGTGAAGCAGAGGGGCACAATCCCCTCCTTCAACCTGCTGACCAAGCTGCTTTGGAGGCAGCCCAGGTCATTGCAAGACCTTGTCAATAGTCCCTCCCCAGCCTTCCTGTAGCCCCCTTCAGATACTGGAAGGTTACTATCAGGTCCCCTCGAAGCCTTCTCTTCTCCAGGCTGCAGAACCCCAACTCTCTCAGCCTGTTCTCACAGCAGAGCTGCTGCAGCCCTCTGATCATCCTCGTGGCCTCCTCTGGACCCGCTCCAACACTTCCATGTCCTTCCTGTGCTGAGGGCTCCAGAACTGCACACAGTACTCCAGGTGGGGTCTGAGGAGAGCACAGCAAAGGGGTAGAATCCCCTCCCTTGCCCTGCTGGCCACGCTTCTCTTGATGCAGCCTAGGACTCGGTTGCTGTCTGAGCTGCATGTGCACACTGCAGGCTCATGTTGAGCTTTTCATCAACCTTCATTCCCTTCATCAATTTGTGGATCCCATCATCCTCCAGCCTGTATTGATACTGGGGATTGCCCCAACCTACGTGCAGGACGTCCCATTTGGCAACAGGAGTTCACATGTTCCCAGCCCTTGTCCCTGTGGCTGACATCCCATCCCTCAGGCATGTCAGCTGCACCACTCAGCTTGATGTCGTCTGCAGACTTGCTGAGAGTGTTATTTTAATTTCAAAGTGATTGAAACAATGTGCAGGCCAGGCTGCAGCCCAGCACAGCTTGGTTTGTGTGGCACCAGTCCAAGAGGGTGCTTTCCATGCAGAGGACATGGCTTTGGGCATGTGTGGGATTTTTACAAGGGGAAGGTCTGCTGGAAGAAGGAGCCAAAAGCGCTGTGATCCCAACTGTACTGGCAGCAGACAGCATTGCAGGAGGGAGCACAGGAGTTAGTACCTAACAAGTGGGTGACTGAGGGCTGGGAATCAGAAGAAAAAGAGAGAGCTGATCTGTTTGTTAGTGTGGCTGACCCCTAACACCTGTTTTGCTGCAGGCCTTTCTCCTCAGACTCCACTGACCCGTTAGACCATCTTACATCTTTTGAAGCAGTGATGCGGAGCAGCAGAAACTTGCACAGTGTTTCGGGGGAAAAAAAACAAAACAAAACAAAAAAACTTTTGGTATAACATTTTCCCAGAGGAAAGTTGTGTTTCACAGTCTCACAGTATCACCAAGGTTGGAAGAGACCTCAAAGATCACCAAGCCCAACCCATTACTACAGACCTCAAGACCAGACCATGGCACCAAGTGCCATGTCCAAACTCGCCCTGAACACCTCCAGGGACGCTGACTCCACCACCTCCCTGGGCTGCCCATTCCAGTAGCCAATGACTCTCTCACTGAAGAACTTGAGAGGAACTTGAGTTTCCTGACAGTCTGCAGCAGGGGGAACTGATGCAAATCAGGACTCTTGGAAGGAGTCTTACTAAATGGGAAAGGTGGACTTCATCCACTTTCCTTCCCTGTGAAGATGTCTAGCTTTTGAAGGCATGACCCAATGAACTCTGGGCAGCCTTGTGTCCACTTATTAGCTGCTTACTACCAACATTAATGCTTAACCTGTCATTGGAGATAATGACTGTACTTCACTTGAAGTCAGAGCTAAGTTTTCTTTCCCCATCTTTCACCATGGCTGGTTACTGTCCCCTTGGGAGCTGCAGTGCCAAGGCAAAGCGCTAAGGCTGAAAAGCTTCAATTCTCTCTTCTCCCAGCAGCACAGAAAAAATGTTGAGTGGAGATGGGCAGATGGCAGAACTCCTAATCTCCCCTGGTGATACCCAGGATGTTTGAAAGAAGTTCTTGCTCTTCAGCTGCAAGGGACCTGCCCCATAGTTCTGCATTGCATCCCAGCACAGAGTTGGGTTGATGCACAGAGGTCCACACATGCCTTTGACATCAGCTCAGAACACTGTGAGCAACAACCAAATCTTGCTCTGGGAAGACTTGGGTGTCAGATCCTCCTCTTTTGCCTTTGAGATCCTTAAATCATCTTGAAAAAGACTCTCAGGTATTTTCTGTTCAAAAAGTTGCAAATTTTGTATGGGAAAGAGCAACAGAAGATGTAAAGGATGGGATTCAACTTCCCATCACACCCAGGGCTGACTTTGTCACCTGAACATGGGTGTCTGGTGCTATTTGAGATGCTCTGGCACATCTGCATGGGCTTGGCAGGTACACTGCCAAGTTGTTGTTGGTTTCCTTCAGCCTTGAGAAAAGAAGGCTTGTGGAAGACTTTGTCACCATGGTTGCTAAGATCACAACGACCACCAAGATACACATACCAAGGTGTGGTTTTACACCTTCCAATGAGGCATCTGGAGATGATCAGAGAGGTAGTAGAAGCTCCATCCCTGAAAACATTCCTTGCCAGTTTTGATATGGCTCTGAGCAACTTGAAATTCATGAAATTCAATAAGGCCAAGTGTAAGGTCCTGCACCTGGGTAGGCACAATCCCAAGCACAAATACAGGCTGGGTGGTGAATGGCTGGAGAGCAGCCCTGAGGAAAAGGACCTTGGAGTCTGGGTTGATGAAAAGCTCAACATGAGCCTGCAGTGTGCACATGCAGCCCAGACAGCAACCAAGTCCTAGGCTGCATCAAGAGCAGCGTGGCCAGCAGGGCAAGGGAGGGGATTCTGCCCCTTTACTCTGCTCTCGTCAGACCCCACCTGGAGTCCTGTGTGCAGTTCTGGAGCCCTCAGCACAGGAAGGACATGGAAGTGTTGGAGCGGGTCCAGAGGAGGGCCACAAAGATGATCAGAGGGCTGGAGCAGCTCTCCTATGAGGACAGGCTGAGAGAGTTGGGGCTCTTCAGCCTGGAGAAGAGAAGGCTTCGAGGGGACCTGATAGTAGCCTTCCAGTATCTGAAGGGGCCTACAGGAAGGCTGGGGAAGGACTATTTACAAGGTCCTGCAATGACAGAACAAGGGGCAATGGGCTTAAACTGGCAGAGGGGAGATTTAGACTGGATGTTAGGAGGAAGTTCTTTACAGTGAGGGTGGTGAGGCACTGGAACAGGTTGCCCAGGGAGGTTGTGGCTGCTCCCTCTCTGGAGGTGTTGAAGGCCAGATTGGATGAGACCTTGAGTGGCCTGTACTAGTGGGAGGTGTCCCTGCCTATGGCAGGGGGTTGGAACTAGATGATCCTTGAGCTCCCTTCCAACCTTACCATTCTATGATTCTATGATTCTATAACTTGATCTAGTTGAAGACGTCCCTTCACACTGCAAGGATTGGAGTAGATAACCTTGAGAGGTCCCTTCAACCCCAAGCATTCTGTGATTCCGTGACTCTTAGGACATTTGGAGTTTGCCAACCAAAACAAGTCCTACTGGCCACAGTGGGAGCTCAGATGTGACCATTGTGGTGTCTCCATCTCAGTCTGAGTCTCACCACATGTGATGCATCTTGTCTCTGCAGGTTTCACCAGGCTCTTAACTCCTTCCTGATGGGCAGCTCAGGAGCTCAGCTGTGTACAGCAGCTGAGCTCTGTGAGGTCCCTCCTGCCAGGAGCACAGGCGCAGCTGCCTTGCTGTGAGCCAGCGGTTCGTGACTCGGCACGGCTGCGTGGCTGTGTTCCTGCAGGAGCAGATTTGTTTATTTCCAGCAGCTTCAGCAAGGACAGCTCTCTGAAAGCAGTGAAACCACCGCTTTTCTGCTTCCCACACTGTCTTGACAGGCATCCATCTTCCCAGGATGTCGAATATGCCTTTCATGGCCTCTCCAAAATGTTGGCTGAAAGCAAAGCCCACAGGTTTCACAGAATCACAGAATGTCAGGTTGGAAGGGACTCTGTTCAGGTGCAAATTTCTTCCTTCTCCCCACCCCCTGCGGGTTTGAATGGGGAGAAGAAGAAGGTGAGAAAACTGCTTTCCCCTCCCCACCCTGCGGGCTTGAGGGAGGAGCAGCCAAAGGTGCCTTTCCCCACCCGTGTGCTGACCCACGTGGAAGTCCACGCTGGGAATCGGGCTGGTGGCTGGCTGTGTTTTCGTGCCCAGTATCAATGGCAAATGGACACTTTTGTCTAGGAAAGGATCAATAGAGCAAGGGAGAAGGCGCCAGGTGCCCACCTTAAAAGAGTTCCTGCCTTGACAGAGTTCCCATTTGGACCATCCCCACTTTTGGATGGCTCCTACCTTTTTACACAGCTCCTGGTTTTGCACCGTCCCTGCCTTTGGATGCCTCTCCCCACTTTTGCATTGCTCTGTGCAAATTTGCAGGCTTGGCAAGTCCTGGGGTCCTGAGAGAGCTGCTGGTGGCACCTGGACCTGGCTGCTCTCAGACCATACAGCAGCTGATTTCCTGGCTGCTATTCCGGACTGGGGAGTCCCAAGCAGTTTACCTCACCCCTGATGCTGCTGAGGCAGCCTCACTTCCATGAATCCCTGCCTTGTGGCAGTTGTGTCTCGAGACACTCCTGACTTTGGCAGCTTTTCCAGCTGCCTTGGATTTATGCAGCATGGATCCAGACTATTGGATATTGCTTGCAGCGTCAGAAGGTAGCCGAGCTGCAGAGAAACCCAGCAAGGGATCATCGCCCAATACCTATCTCACCTTCATGAGTAAAGCCTGCTGGACCCTGAATTCTCTCCTCAGCCTGATTGATAGTGGAGTAAAGCTGTGTTTATAGCTTAGCCTTTTCTTTTCCTGACTTCCTAAATCTCTAAATCTGTCCATAACAGCCTGTTGAAGAGTTCCCTATCTAATTAGAGCCTGTACATAAATCTAAGCTAGTCCTGTATACAGTTGGGGGCAGGGCTTTCAGGAAAATAAAATAATTCTACTTTTATAATTTCTTACTTGGCCATGTTAATGCTCTGCCTCCATGACAGACCCCAGGGATCAGCTGGTTGAACCTTTCTATCTAATAATGTCGATAATTAAACCCAGACATCAAGCTGAGTCATGAAACCACCCAACATAGAATCATAGAATGGTAAGGTTGGAAGGGACCTCAAGGATCATCTGCTTCCAACTCCCTGCCATAGGCAGGGACACCTCCCACTAGTACAGCTCACTCAAAGCCTCATCCAACCTCGCCTTGAACACCTCCAGNCCAACCTGGCCTTGAACACCTCCAGGGAGGGAGCAGCCACAACCTCCCTGGGCAACCTGTTCCAGTGCCTCACCATCCTCACTGAAAAGAACTTCCTCCTAACATCCAGTCTAAATCTCCCCTCTGCCAGTTTAAACCCATTCCTCCTTGTCCTGTCATTGCAAGACCTTGTCAGTAGTCCCTCCCCAGCCTTCCTGTAGGCCTCCTTCAGATACTGGAAGGCTACTATCAGGTCTCCTGGAAGCCTTCTCTTCTCCAGGCTGCAGAGCCCCAACTCTCAGAGCTTGACCTCATAGCAGAGCTGCTGCAGTCCTCTAAGCATCGTTGTGTCCTCCTCTGGACTCACTCCAACACTTCAATGTCCTTCTTGTGTTGGGGGCTCCAGAACTGTACAGAATTTGAGGATATTAAATTGAGATACAGACAGGAACTGCGGTAGAGGTGGAAGACACCACAAAGCCTTTTCCCAAGGCTCTGCAAGTTTCAGCTTCAGTGGGGGTAGAAACGTTTCTTCAGGAGTGAACAGGTGAGTCTCCTTCTGCTGAAGATAACATTTCTTTGGGGAGAACAGAAAAACCCTACACACCAGTTTGAAAAACCTCTTCTGCTTATCTGTGCTGCTGCATCTCTGTCGCAAAATGTGGTGACAAGAACCACCCTTACCACAGCCTCAACTGCACATGCTGGTAACATCAGGAGCAAAATATTTATTCCCCCCCCAATCCCCCAGCTCAATTCTGCTGAGCCTAGCAAGTGCTGTCTTGCTCCATCAGACACAAGAAACAGAGACAGAGCTGAACTTGGCAGCTCAGGTCTGGAAGGTTCTCCAAGCTGTGGCAGTGGCAAGGAATTTCCCTTGCTCTGTGGATCTCACCTTTGCTGGTTTCACTCTCTCGGACCAGGAAAGAGCCAACTTTGTTACCAGGAGACAACAGCAGCCTTTCAGCATCTTTTCTGCTCAGAGTTTTAAAATACCACCTGGGAGATAGAAAACGTAAAATCATTCCTTGAAATGGAAAGGATCTAATAACTCTGCATTCCTTCCAGGCAGTTCATTGTGTCACCATTACATTCTGAAACTGAGGGGTATTTGTGTCAGCAAATAGGTATTTGGTCTGCTGGGAAGTGGCAGTAATCAACAGTTTCTAGTAGAGGAACATCAGGTTGCAGTTGCTTGGGCTTTATTTCACAGGATGCCAGGCTGGAAAGCACCACAAGGGTCATCTGGTCCAACTTTACTAGGTGACAGTGTAGTTGAAATGAGATCATAGAATCATAGAATGGTAAGGTTGGAAAGGACCTCAAGGATCATCTAGTTCCAACCCTCTGCCATAGGCAGGGACACCTCCCACTCAAGCTCACTCAAGGCCTCATCCAACCTAGCCTTGAACATCTCCAGGGAGGGAGCAGCCACAACCGCCCTGGGCAACCTGTGCCAGTGTCTCACCACCCTCACTGCAAACAACTTCCTCCT
>VWZE01015802.1:1480-14268 GCA_013396675.1 Eubucco bourcierii
TCCCCCCTTTCCCCCTTTCCCTTTCCCCCTTTCCCTTTCCTGTATCCCTGCATCCCAAGTCACTCATTCACTTGGATCTCCTCACCCTGCTTCCTGCCTCCATCCCTCAGGCCACACCAAAGGGGTGAGTGAGAACCACAGAACAGTTTATGCTGAGATCTTTGAGCCCATCCAGTCCAAGCCCTCACCCAGCAGTGCCCCAGGGCACCACCAAACCAGGGCACTCAGCACCACATCCACACAGCTTTGAAGCCCCTCCAGGGATGGGGACTCCACCACTGCCCTGGCAGCCTGGGCCAGGCCTGGGCAACTCTTCTGGGGAAGGAATTGTTCCTCATAGCCAACCTAAACCTCCCCTGGAGAGCCTACTCCAGTCTGAGAACCCTTTCAGTGAAGAAGTTTCTTCTCATCTCCAACCCAAACCTCTCCTGATGCAACTTGAGGCCATTTCCTCTTGTTCCTTGGGAGATGAAACCTCACTTGGCTCCAGCCTGCTTGCTGGGAGCTGAAGAGAGGCAGAAACTCTCCCCTTAGCCTCTTTTTCTCCAGGCTAAACAACCTCAGATCTCCTCCTGCAGAGGACAACCAACCCTGGACCTGCTGCTGAGTGGCTGTGGCTTTGGGTGGGAGAGAGGCAGAAACTCTCCCCTTAGCCTCTTTTTCTCCAGGCTAACCAAACTCAGATCTCCTCCTGCAGAGGACAACCAACCCTGGAACTGCTGCTGCTGGGCAGCTGTGGCTTTGGGTGGGAGAGAGGCAGAAACTCTCCCCTTAGCCTCTTTTTCTTCAGGCTAAACAAACTCAGATCTCCTCCTGGAGAGGACAACCAACCCTGGAGCTCCTGCTGCTGAGTGGCTGTGGCTTTGGGTGGGAGAGAGGCAGAAACTCTCCCTTTAGCCTCTCTATGCCCAGGCTAACCAAGCTCAGATCTCCTCTTGGAGAGGACAACCAACCCTGGAGCTCCTGCTACTGGGCAGCTGTGGCTTTGGGTGGGAGAGAGGCAGAAACTCTCCTCTTAGCCTCTTTTTCTCCAGGCTAACCAAGCTCAGATCTCCTCCTGCAGAGGACAACCAACCCTGGAGCTCCTGCTGCTGAGTGGCTGTGGCTTTGGGTGGGAGAGAGGCAGAAACTCTCCCCTTAGCCTCTTTTTCTCCAGGCTAACCAAACTCAGATCTCCTCCTGCAGAGGACAACCAACCCTGGAACTGCTGCTGCTGGGCAGCTGTGGCTTTGGGTGGGAGAGAGGCAGAAACTCTCCCCTTAGCCTCTTTTTCTTCAGGCTAAACAAACTCAGATCTCCTCCTGGAGAGGACAACCAACCCTGGAGCTCCTGCTGCTGAGTGGCTGTGGCTTTGGGTGGGAGAGAGGCAGAAACTCTCCCTTTAGCCTCTCTATGCCCAGGCTAACCAAGCTCAGATCTCCAACCCTGGAGCTCCTGCTGCTGAGTGGCTGTGGTTTTGGGGGCTGCTCTGCCAGCAGAGATTTCTTCCCATCAGTGCTTCCCTCCAGCACACATCACTGCTCTGAGAGCCTGCAGAGTGAGGCTGCCCCACCATAAATATCCACCCCCTAATGAGCTGTCACTCAGCTGCTTGGGACAGGCTGCCCCTGGATGAGCAGAACTTTTCATGACCATAATTGAAATTAGATGAACCCCATCAATGTTTGGCTGCCTCTGACCTGTGCTAGGACAAAATCTGTCATGCATCAGGGAGAAATGTCCCACCCTGGGCCAGGCCAGGTGTGACCAAGCCTGTCTGACTCAGTGATCACTCTCAAAGTACAACCAGAGCTGCATAGAAAAGATGGTTCTGGGCTTGGGCTTGCTCCTAGGGGGCAGAGAAGAGGGAAAAGGCAGAAAATGGACTTGGGAGGGGAATGTTAATTGTCCTAAGAGGCCTCAGGAGTTTGCAGGTGCACAGCTCTGGTTTGGGCATGGACAGCACTCAGTGTTTGCACAGAGTCACAGATGGATGGAATGGGTTGGGTTGGAAGGGAGCTCAAAGCTCAGCCAGTGCCAACCTCCCTGCCATGGGTAGGGACACTTCCTACTAGCACAGGTCACTCAAGGCCTCATCCAACCTGGTCCTGAGCACCTCCAGGGAGGTTGTGGAGCACAGAAGCACAGAATGTGATCTTCGATCACATTCTGTGCTTCTGTGCTCCGTAACCTCCCTGGGCAGCCTGTGCCAGTGTCTCACCACCCTCAATGCAACCTGTGCCAGTGTCTCCTCACCTTCCCTCTCTGTGCTCCACAACCTCCCTGGCAACCTGTGCCAGTCTCTCCCCACCCTCACTCACAACAATCTCTTCCTCATCTCCACTCTCCCTCTCCCCTCTCCCAGCTCCAATCCATTCTCCCTCCTCCTCTCACTCCCAGCCCTTGTCCAAAGTCTCTCCCCAGCTCTCCTGCAGCCCCTTCAGGCACTGGCAGCAGCTCTGAGCTCTCCCTGCAGCCTTCTCCTCTCCAGGCTGCACAGCCCCAACTCTCCCAGGGGAGAGCCCCCATAGGGGAGGTCCTCCAGCCCCCATCAGCAGAGGCACTGAGCATGGACCTGGCTTCCTGCTGTAGCCACATGGAACAGGACCCTAGAAAAGCCTTTCAGAGGCAGACTGCCCAGCAGCAATCCTCCTGAAAGGGCATCTCACTGCATTTTGCCCCCACAAATGGCCTCTGGCCAAGCAGAAACCATTAAACTCCAACCTGCCTTTGGGTTTTAAGAGGGGAAAGAAAGGCCAAAGACACATTCCTGGCTCCCACCCCTCCCACTGCCCCCTCCCTTGAAAGAATTTCTTCCTAATGTCCTTCTTTCCAAGGGGTACATTTTGGTAGCAGCCAGCAAGGCCAACCCAGACCACTCCAAGGTTGTCCTTTCTTCATGATGATGATGATGATGATTCACTTTCCATCCAGCTTGGGGTTTTGTTGTCTTGCTTCTTCTCCTGCCATGCAGCCCCTGAGGACCCTCAAGTCTCCTTGGGGCTGCAAACTCCAAGCCTGCAGCCCCAGCCCAGGCAGTAGCCCCTGGGAATGGGTTAACAAGTCCCAAGTTAGGCTTGCACACAGCAAAACATCTCCTCCCCTGGGCTCAGAGGGTGCCAGGGGGCAAATTAAGAGGTGCCAAAGTGCCCCAGAGGAGCTGCTTTGCCCTTGTTGCCAAGGTGGGATGCTTCTCATGAGCTGGATGGGAATGGGTGGGGGAGGAAGGTGGCTGTGGGCTTGAGGTGTGCTCCTAAAGGGTAAGGACAAGAAGAAAAAGAACAGAAAATTGACTTTTTCCTCTGGATTTGGTTTTCCTTGGGTCCTAATAGGCCTCAGCAATTTCCAGGCACGCAGAGACACACAGAGCTGTGCCTACCTTTCATTACCCAGGGAAGGAGGCTGGAGGCACTGCAGGGAGGCAGCCAGGGAGATCCTCAGAGCAGGGCTTGAGTGATGGCTGCAGGAGCTCTGCAGCAAAAGGACCTGGAAAACATTAACTCCATCACCCAGCCTGTGCCTGGGGAAGCTGAGGCATCACTGAGCCTCTCAGCTGGGAACCACAGAATGCTTTGGGTTGGGAGAGACCTTAAAGATGGGCAAAGATTCTGAAAAGCTTCCTAGAATCATCACAGATCACTTTGGGTGGGAAGGGACCCCCAAAGGTCACCTAAAACAACCTCCTGCAGCCCCCAGGGACACCCCCAGCCAGAGCAGGCTGCTCACAGCCCCACACACCCTGCCCTGCACTGGTGCCAGCCATGAGGCAGCTCCCAGCTCTCTGGGCAGCCTGGCACAGGCTCTGCCCACCCTCAGGGCCAAACATTTCTCCCTTCTCTCCACTCTCAGTCTCCCTCCTGCACTTCCAAACCCTCTCCCCTTGGCCTGGCCTCCCAGGTCCTGCTCAGAACTCTGTGCCCAGCTCCCTTCAAGCCCTGCAAGGGCACCAGAAGGGCTCCCTGGAGCCTTCTCTGCTGCAGGCTGCCCAAGCCCAAGTCTCTGAGCTTGAAAGTCACCAAAGCCATCAGAGGCTGGGGAAGCTGAGGGAGAAGTTGTCTTGGAGACAAGATGGGCACTGAATGGTCTAGAGAGGTAAAACCATGGAGCTGCCTCTGCTTAAAGACATGGAAAGAGATGGGAGGGAGCTGAGAGCTCATCCAGCTCCAACCCCTGCCATGGGCAGGGACACCTCCCACCAGCACAGGTTGCTCAGAGCCTCATCCAACCTGGCCTGGAACACCTCCAGGGANGGAAAGGAAAGGAAAGGAAAGGAAAGGAAAGGAAAGGAAAGGAAAGGAAAGGAAAGGAAAGGAAAGGAAAGGAAAGGAAAGGAAAGGAAAGGAAAGGAAAGGAAAGGAAAGGAAAGGAAAGGAAAGGAAAGGAAAGGAAAGGAAAGGAAAGGAAAGGAAAGGAAAGGAAAGGAAAGGAAAGGAAAGGAAAGGAAAGGAAAGGAAAGGAAAGGAAAGGAAAGGAAAGGAAAGGAAAGGAAAGGAAAGGAAAGGAAAGGAAAGGAAAGGAAAGGAAAGGAAAGGAAAGGAAAGGAAAGGAAAGGAAAGGAAAGGAAAGGAAAGGAAAGGAAAGGAAAGGAAAGGAAAGGAAAGGAAAGGAAAGGAAAGGAAAGGAAAGGAAAGGAAAGGAAAGGAAAGGAAAGGAAAGGAAAGGAAAGGAAAGGAAAGGAAAGGAAAGGAAAGGAAAGGAAAGGAAAGGAAAAAGAAAATAAAAGAGAAAAGAAAAGAAAAGAAAAGAAAAGAAAAGAAAAGAAAAGAAAAGAAAAGAAAAGAAAAGAAAAGAAAAGAAAAGAAAAGAAAAGAAAAGGAGCTTAGGGATGTGGGCTGGAAGATTTTGCTGGGTCTGCAGGGAAACCTCATTTGGCTTTCGCAGTTGCAGAGGGATTTTGAAAGGATTGGTTCACCTCTCCCAGCAGGGACAATGTTTTTAGTCCCAGATTGCCTGCAAACTCCCCCCACTACCACCCAAAAAAAAATATAAAAGGAAAAGAAAAGGTTGGTTTGGCTCTGTCTGCCTCTCAGTGAAGTGAACCTTCTCTGGGCTATTTGATAGCTGTAATTTACTCTGCCAGCTCTGTAATTAAGCAGCTCAATCAAACGGCCTCGTTCCTCTCCTTGGCTCAGAGAATAAACTCTCCCCCTGCTGAACAAACTCCTTTGCCTCCTCTCTCAGCAGAATCCTCAGGGATGGACCAAAACTTCTCCAGCCACCTTCTGCCTTCAGCCACTGCTGGCTGCTCCTCAGGGCTTGCTAAAGCGTTCAGGGGAGCAGGATGAGGACTTCAGCAACCTGAGTTTAGTAGGAGCTGTCCCTGCCTGTGGCAGGGGGTTGGAACTGAGATGGGTTCAGCCTGGATGTTAGGAAGAAGTTGTTGAGAGTGAGGGTGGGGAGAGACTGGCACAGGTTGCCCAGGGAGGTTGTGGAGCACAGAGAGGGAGGGTGGTGAGACACTGGCACAGGTTGCCCAGGGAGGGTGTGGAGCACAGAGAGGGAGGGTGAGGAGACACTGGCACAGGTTGCCCAGGGAGGTTGTGGAGCACAGAGAGGGAGGGTGGTGAGACACTGGCACAGGTTACCCAGGGAGGTTGTGGGGCACAGAGAGGGAGGGTGAGGAGACACTGGCACAGGTTGCCCAGGGAGGTTGTGGAGCACAGAGAGGGAGGGTGGTGAGACACTGGCACAGGTTGCCCAGGGAGGTTGTGGAGCACAGAGAGGGAGGGTGAGGAGACACTGGCACAGGTTGCCCAGGGAGGTTGTGGAGCACAGAAGCACAGAATGGGATCTTTGATCCCATTCTGTGCTTCTGTGCTCCACAACCTCCCTGAGGTGTTCAAGGCCAGGTTGGATGAGACCTTGAGCAAATTGAGCTGGTAGGAGCTGCCTCTGCCTGTGGCAGGGGTTTGGAACTAGGAAGAGCAGGTTTAGACTGGACCTTAGCAAGTTCTTCAGTGCCCATGAGGGTGGTGAGACATTGGCACAGGTTGCCCAAGGAGGTTTTGGATGTCTCCATCCTGGAGGTGCTCAAGGTCAGGTTGGATGAGACCTTGAGCAAATGGAGCTGGTGGGAGCTGTCCCTGGGGGTTGGAACTAGGGTAGGTTTAGACTGGACCTTAGCAAGAAGTTGTTCCATGTGAGGGTGGTGAGACACTGGCACAGGTTGCCCAAGGAGCTTGTGGATTCTCCCTCCTTGGAGCTGTTCAAGGCCTCCAGCAGGCAGCTGAGAGCTGTCCCTGCCCATTGAGGGAGGTTGGAGTGGATGAGCTCTGAGGTCCCTTCCAACCTGAGCCATTCTAAGGTGAAGCTGAATATTGGACTCATGGCTCTTGGTCATCCTCCAACAGCAGCCAGCTTGGAGAGGCAGGAGGAAAGTTTTGACTGTTGGTAGGGCTGAGGGGGGGACCTCACCGATGCTGATCAATACTCCTAGGGTGGGTGTCAGGAGGATGGGACCAAGGGGTGCCCAGTGGCAGGCCAAGGGGCATTGGACACAAACTGGAACATGAGAAGTTCCATCTGAACATGTGGAGGAGCTGCTTGAGCTGAAGGGTGGCAGAGCCCTGGCACAGGCTGCCCAGAGAGGTGCTGGAGTCTGCATCTGTAGAGGCATTCAACCCTCTCCTGGGTGCATTCCTGTGTGGCCCTCTCTAGGTGACCCTTCCTAGGCAGGGGTCTGGAGTGGAGGTCCCTGAGGTCCCTTCCAACCCCTACCATTCTGTCACTCTGTGATGGTTTTTGTGCTCCTAAAGTGGGAATTTGTAGAGTGGGAAAAGAAGGGAGGCAGCTGCAGGGTGAGCCAGAGAGGCTCCAGAGTGTCCATCTCTGGTGACATCCAAACACCACCTGGATGCATTCCTTTGTGACCTTCTCTAGGTGACTCTGTCTTGGCAAGAGGCTGGACTGGATGATCTCCAGAGGTCTCTTCCAACCCCTTCTGTGATTCTGTGATGGTTTTTTGCCACCAAACTGGAGATCTGCAGTGTGGGAAAAGAAAGGGAGGCAGCTGTAGGGTGAGCCAGAGAGGCTGTGGAGTCTCCATCTCTGGAGACATCCCAAACCCTCCTAGATGTGACCTCCTCCAGGTGACCCTGCCTTGGCAGGGGGGCTCAGACTGGATCATCTCCAGAGGACCCTTCATCTAGGGGAAAGGAAGGAGCTGCAGGGTGAGGCAGAGAGGCTGTGGAGTCTCCATCTCTGGTGACATCCAAACACCACCTGGATGCATTCCTTTGTGACCTTCTCTAGGTGACTCTGTCTTGGCAAGAGGCTGGACTGGATGATCTCCAGAGGTCCCTTCCAACCCCTACCATTCTGTGATGGTTTTTTGCCACCAAACTGGAGATCTGCAGTGTGGGAAAAGAAAAGGGAGGCAGCTGTAGGGTGAGCCAGAGAGGCTGTGGAGTCTCCATCTCTGGAGACATCCCAAACCCTCCTAGATGTGACCTCCTCCAGGTGACCCTGCCTTGGCAGGGGGGTCAGACTGGATCATCTCCAGAGGTCCCTTCATCTAGGGGCTGCAGGGTTCACCCAGAGCTTGTCCTTTTGGCTCCTGCAAGCACCAAAGCAGCAGAGAAGCACAATTAGGAGTGGGCTGAGGTTTGGGTTTGGGTTTGGGTTTGGGTTTGGGTTTGGGTTTGGGTTTGGGTTTGGGTTTGGGTTTGTTTGGGTTTTGTTGTTTGGGTTTTTTTCACTCAGTCTTTTTATTTTCTATTTCCATTTCAACAAAGAAATCCTTCCCCAGAGAAGGTGAGGATCTGGAATTCTCCCTCCCTGTGGCTGGATTTGGAGTGGGAGTTGTTTAGAGCCTCACTGCTCTGCTTGTCTGCCTGCAGGGTGCTGAGCTGTAGCTGCCCTTGGGCACAGGCATCTCAATCCAGGCACTTTATTTACCAGCAGCACTTACCTGGAACCACTCTCCAGGGATTCAGGGGTGGGATCTGGGAGCTGCAGGCAGCAGTTTCTGCCCCTTGCTGTGAAGGAGAAGGGCAAAGAAGGAAATTGCCTTGTAAAAAGCAGAAGGACTTTGAGTTTCCTTCTTGTTCCTTTTTATTTTTACTGGAGCTCTTCAGGGCTTTGGAGCTTGCTCAGTCCTTGGCTGCTTGCTGGCAGAGCTGAGAGGGAGAACATTTCTGCCCTTCCTCTGCACAGCAGGATCAGGGGGCCTAAAGCAGGAGCAGCTCTGGGTGCCAGCAGCAGAAGCAGCTCTGGGTGCCAGGTGCAGGAGTACCGCTGGGTGCCAGCAGCAGGAGCAGCTCTGGGTGCCAGGTGCAGGAGCAGCTCTGGGTGCCAGGTGCAGGAACAGCTCTGGGTGCCTGCAGCAGGAGCAGCTCTGGGTGCCAGGTGCAGAAACAGCTCTGGGTGCCAGGTGCAGGAGCAGCTCNACAGCTCTGGGTGCCTGCAGCAGGAGCAGCTCTGGGTGCCAGCCGCAGGAGCAGCTCTGGGTGGCAGGTGCAGGAGCAGCTCTGAGTGCCAGCAGCAGGAGCAGCTCTGGGTGGCAGGTGCAGGAGCAGCTCTGAGTGCCAGCAGCAGGAGCAGCTCTGGGTGGCAGGTGCAGGAGCAGCTCTGAGTGCCAGCAGCAGGAGCAGCTCTGGGTGGCAGGTGCAGGAGCAGCTCTGAGTGCCAGCAGCAGGAGCAGCTCTGGGTGGCAGGTGCAGGAGCAGCTCTGAGTGCCAGCAGCAGGAGCAGCTCTGGGTGGCAGGTGCAGGAGCAGCTCTGAGTGCCAGCAGCAGGAGCAGCTCTGGGTGGCAGGTGCAGGAGCAGCTCTGAGTGCCAGCAGCAGGAGCAGCTCTGGGTGGCAGGTGCAGGAGCAGCTCTGAGTGCCAGCAGCAGGAGCAGCTCTGGGTGGCAGGTGCAGGAGCAGCTCTGAGTGCCAGCAGCAGGAGCAGCTCTGGGTGGCAGGTGCAGGAGCAGCTCTGAGTGCCAGCAGCAGGAGCAGCTCTGGGTGGCAGGTGCAGGAGCAGCTCTGAGTGCCAGCAGCAGGAGCAGCTCTGGGTGGCAGGTGCAGGAGCAGCTCTGAGTGCCAGCAGCAGGAGCAGCTCTGGGTGGCAGGTGCAGGAGCAGCTCTGAGTGCCAGCAGCAGGAGCAGCTCTGGGTGGCAGGTGCAGGAGCAGCTCTGAGTGCCAGCAGCAGGAGCAGCTCTGGGTGGCAGGTGCAGGAGCAGCTCTGAGTGCCAGCAGCAGGAGCAGCTCTGGGTGGCAGGTGCAGGAGCAGCTCTGAGTGCCAGCAGCAGGAGCAGCTCTGGGTGGCAGGTGCAGGAGCAGCTCTGAGTGCCAGCAGCAGGAGCAGCTCTGGGTGGCAGGTGCAGGAGCAGCTCTGAGTGCCAGCAGCAGGAGCAGCTCTGGGTGGCAGGTGCAGGAGCAGCTCTGAGTGCCAGCAGCAGGAGCAGCTCTGGGTGGCAGGTGCAGGAGCAGCTCTGAGTGCCAGCAGCAGGAGCAGCTCTGGGTGGCAGGTGCAGGAGCAGCTCTGAGTGCCAGCAGCAGGAGCAGCTCTGGGTGGCAGGTGCAGGAGCAGCTCTGAGTGCCAGCAGCAGGAGCAGCTCTGGGTGGCAGGTGCAGGAGCAGCTCTGAGTGCCAGCAGCAGGAGCAGCTCTGGGTGGCAGGTGCAGGAGCAGCTCTGAGTGCCAGCAGCAGGAGCAGCTCTGGGTGGCAGGTGCAGGAGCAGCTCTGAGTGCCAGCAGCAGGAGCAGCTCTGGGTGGCAGGTGCAGGAGCAGCTCTGAGTGCCAGCAGCAGGAGCAGCTCTGGGTGGCAGGTGCAGGAGCAGCTCCCTCCTTCTCTCCAGCTCCCTCCTCTCCTCCAGCTCCCTCCTTCCGTCCTGCTCCCTCCTTTCCTCCAGCTCCCTCCTTTCTTCCTGCTCCCTCTTTTTTCCTCCTGCTCCCTCTTTTCCTCCATCTCCCCCTTTCCTCCACCTCTCTCCTCTCCTCCAGCTCCCTCCTTCCGTCCTGCTCCCTCCTTTCCTCCAGCTCCCTCCTTTCTTCCTGCTCCCTCTTTTTTCCTCCTGCTCCCTCTTTTCCTCCATCTCCCCCTTTCCTCCACCTCTCTCCTCTCCTCCAGCTCCCTCTTTTCCTCCTCTCTCTCCTTTCCTCCATCTGTGGAGCTCCTTGCTTTCTTCCCAGCTTCCCAGGAACTCCCAGGAAGCATCAATGCAGTGCAGTGCTTGCTGTGCTCAGAGCTGGGGATGGCACCAATCGAAGGCTTTCCCAGCTTGTCAGGGCATTGAGACAACCTGCCCAGCTCTGGGCACCTAAAGGTGAGGGATGGAGGTTGGAATCAGGCCCCAGTTCTGCTGTAGCACACAACAGGCAGAGAGATGATTCCCAAACACATCTCAGATGGAAACTCTCTAGGAGTGAGTTTACTTTGAGATCTGCTATACCTGTTCAGACCAAATTGTGGCAATGATCTCTTGACCTCTAGAAAAACCCTCTAGAGCTTCACTCCAAGGTTTGGAACCCACTTCTCTTCATTGGCAACATCCCTGCAGTGCCTGATAAACCACCTCCCACCCAAAGACAGACTGAGGTGCACCCAGCCCAGCCCTGCCCAGAGCTGCACTTGCTCCAACTTAGAATCATAGAATGGGAAGGTTGGAAGGGACCTCAAGGATCAGCCAGTTCCAACCCCCTGCCATAGGCAGGGACACCTCCCACTAGCACAGGTCACTCAAGGCCTCATCCAACCTGGCCTTGGACACCTCCAGGGAGGGAGCAGCCACAACCTCCCTGGGCAACCTGTGCCAGTGTCTCACCACCCTCACTGCAAACAACTTCCTCCTGACATCCACTTTCAATCTCCCCTCTGACACTTCAAACCCATTCCCCTTGTCCTGCCATTCCCAGACCTTGTCAATAGTCC
Source organism: Eubucco bourcierii (assembly GCA_013396675.1). Classification (NCBI taxonomy): domain Eukaryota; kingdom Metazoa; phylum Chordata; class Aves; order Piciformes; family Ramphastidae; genus Eubucco; species Eubucco bourcierii. The sequence continues at coordinate 12,317 of VWZE01015802.1, forward strand.
CTCCCCAGCCTTCCTGGCTGGTCCCTCCCCACCCTTCAGATACTGGAAGGATACTATCAGGTCTCCTGGAAGCCTTCTCTTCTCCAGACTCTCTCAGCCTGTCCTCACAGCAGAGCTGCTGCAGCCCTCTCAGCATCTTGGTGGCCTCCTCTGCACTGGCTCCAACACTTCCATGTCCTTCCTGTGCTGGGGGCTCCAGAACTGCACACAGGACTGCAGGTGGGGTCTGAGGAGAGCAGAGCAAAGGGGCACAATCCCCTCCCTTGCCCTGCTGCCCACACTGCTCTTGCTGCAGCCCAGCACACAGTTGCTGTCTGGGCTGCACTCACACTGCAGCCTCAGCTTGAGCTTTTCCTCACCCCACACCCCCAGGGCCTGTTCCTCAGGGCTGCTCTCAGCCATTCCCCACCCAGCCTGGAGCTGTGCTTGGATTGTGCCTACCCAGGGGCAGGACCTTGCACTTGGCCTTGTTGAATCTCATGAGGTTGGCCTGGGCACAGCTCTGCAGCCTGTGCAGGTCCCTCTGGATGGATCCCTGCCCTCTAGCAAGTGACTGTGCCACACAGCTCGGTGCCAGCTGCACACTTGCTGAAGGTGCACTGATTCCTCTGTCCATGGCACTGCCAAAGATGTCAAACAGCACTGGTGCCAGCACTGACCCCTGAGGGAGCCACTTGGCACTGGTCTCCAGGTGGACATTGTGCCCTTGATCACCACTCTCTGGGTGCCACCATCCAGCCAGTTCCTTACCCAGTGAACTTCTAGAGTCATAGAACCATAGAAGAGTCTGGGTTGAAGGGACCTCCAAAGGTCATCCAGCCCAAGACCTCTGCAGTCTGCAGGGATACCCTCAGCCAGATCAGGTTGCCAAGAGCCCTGTGGAGCTGTTTTAACCTCATGTGGCAGAGCAGCAGCAAGCAGCTGAATGCTAAGCACAGTGTTAAAATAACTCAGCATTAACAGAGCTGCATGCAAGACTGCATCAAAGCATTCAGGGGATGGTTGAGAGCTGATCTTGATTAAGTTCAGAAGGCCTAGCAAGAAATCAGCTGGTGAGAGGGGTTGGAAGTTAATATTTAAAGGTCCCTTCCAACCCAACCCAGCAATGAGTTCATTGTAGGGTTGAGTTGATTCCTTGGCATTCAGAAGCCAGGCAGAGGTTTATAGAATCATAGAATGGGAAGGTTGGAAGGGACCTCAAAGCTCAGCCAGTTCCAACCTCCTGCCATAGGTCTCTGTCCTGGAGAGACCTCATCTTTAGTACTGCCTTCAGGGTTGGGCTCCCCAGTTGAAGAGGAACAGGGATCCACTGGAGAGGGTCCCTCCACTGGGAACCATCCACTGTGAGGATGATGAGGGGACTGAACACTGCCTGGTAAGGAGAGGTTGAGGGACCTGGGGCTGCTTAGTCTGCAGAAGAGAAGGCTGAGAGGGGATCTGATCAGTTTATCAATATCTGAGTCTGGGGGTCAGGAGGGGGGGACAGGCTCTGCTCACTGCTGCCTGGGACAGGACAAGCAGCAATGGATGGAAGCTGCAGCACAGGAGGTTCCAGCTCAACACAAGGGAAACTTCTTACCTGGAAGGGTCCCAGAGCCCTGGCACAGGCTGCCCAGAGAGGTTGTGGAGTCTCCTTCTGTGGAGCCTTTGCAGGCCTGTCTGGATGTGTTCTGTGTGCCCTGAGCTGGATTTAGACTCTTCAGGAAGGACAGGCAGGGGAGAAGGGGAGGGGGTGTTGCCCTCTACATCAAAGACAGACTAGAGGCCATGGAGCTCCACCTGGGGATGTCCAATGCAGAAACAGAGAGTTTGTGGGTAAAAGTTAAAGGGAAGCCACAGGAAGGTGATTTCATAGTAGGAGTCTGCTACACCTGCAGTCCTGGGTGCAGTTCTGGAGCACCCAGCACAGGAAGGCCATGGAAGTGATGGAGCGGGTCCAGAGGAGGCCACCA
>VWZE01015805.1:836-48837 GCA_013396675.1 Eubucco bourcierii
CATTCAACCATTTAAATTATTCTGCCCACTTCAAGTGAGGCTTCTTTTTATGTCCCTCTTCTAACTTATTTATGCTACCAGTGACTTGATCAATAAAAAAGCAGCAATGAGTATTTGAGTGAGCTCATGAGAAATACGATTTCATAGAACAGGGTCACACTTGAGGTGCAAGTTGTACACAGAGATGCAACAGAGCTGCACAAAGTCAGCAACACAGGAAAATCTCATAACACTGTTTTTGCAAACACAGACTTCCTGTGAGTTGTTTTCTGCCCACAAAATGCTCTTCTGCATGTTGAGAGACAAGCATTGTGTCCTTCTGGATGTCAGCTATCACTCTTGGGCATACACACCACCACCCTCCCCCCACAACTTACTGGAACATTTCTGCATTATGAAATGTTGTATCAATCTGTCCCCTCTGAGACACCACAAACTAACAAGTAACCCAGAATTTTTAATCTGAGTTAGAGTTTATACATCATTATGAACCCTTACCCAGACAGCAAGCTGGTGTCCCTTAGTGTGAGGGGGTAGCACAGCCAGTTAGTGCTGTTTTTTCACCCTCAAATCCCAGTCAGAATTTCTCCTACCCCAAGCAGTTCAACATGGAAATTCACTCAACTCCAGGAAAGATACAAAGAAGCACAGACACGTAGAGCGCAATTAGTTTTCACTAATCTTCAAAGCCAATATTCTTTCTTTTAAATCAGAATCATAGAAATGCTTTGGTTGGAAAAGACCAAAGCCAACCTCTCCAGAGAGCCTATTCCAATGTTTCTTTCACTAAAGAAGTTGCTCCTGATGTACCACAGAAGGTTTCGATTGCGTAACTTTAGGCCATCTCCTCTCATTCTGTCCCTTGTTAGTGAGGACAAGAGGCTGACAACTATCTTGGTCCAACCTCCTTTATTGTAGTTGTAGAGAATGAGAAGGTCTGCCCTCAGCCTCTTTTTCTCCAGGCTAAACAACCTGTGCATCAGATCCTTCACCAGCTCTGCTGCCCTTCTCTGGACCCACTCCAGGACCTCACTGTCTTTCTTAGAGTGAGAGGCCCAAAACTGAACCCAGTATTTGAGCTGTGGCCTCACCAGTGCCAAAGCAAGCTTTTCACTGGTCAATGGACATCTTCCCCAACCAACACACTCCCTCCATATTTATAATTTTCACAAAAAGAATAGATTTATGTGCAGATTTTACCATCTCACCAGTCAGGCATTTCCTATGCTGTCAGCTACGCTAAGATTAGCATTTTCCATTTTTATCAAGGGAGCATGAGATCCCCAGGACTCCCCCCAGCAAGAGCTGATAAGTCATGACTTATTTTCAGCTTTTAACCATCTCTAGTCAGCCTACAGCCACACACACATCACAGACAGAGGAAAGCTGGCTTTACCTGCACTCTGTACAGACCAAACATTGCATAACTGCTAATGCTGTGCCAAGCAGGAGCTTATCTTGCTTCTCAGCATGCTCACTGGTGCTGCCTTGGTGTGGGGCCACAACCATCACAGATTTCTGGCTAAGAGAGCAGGCAGAGAGAGCCTGTGTGGGCTTGTACAAACACTGTGTTCTAGATTTTAGCAACTCAAAAAAAAAAAACACCCCACAAACAAACAAAGAAACAAACAAAAAAAACTCCACCAACAACCAACCAACAACCAAAAAACACAAAACAAAACAAACAAAAAAACCCAGGTAAAAATGGTATCAGATAAGATCCTATTTGGTTCTAAATTCACTTTGAGCTTGGTAAAAGCTCTGGGTGCTGCACCTGCTATTTAACACGGCATCTAGGCATTTTGTTAACGTTCCACTCAAAGGAGAATACAAAACTTGGCTCAGTAGGACTGCAGCAGCAGTATTTTACTGTCAGTAAGCCCTTCCAATCCTTCAGTGTTGTTAAATTTAGAAGTTGCATGTGTTCATTACCATTCATCCACTTCATAATGAACCTTCACAAAGGCTGAACTAATGTTGCTTAGTATTTGAGTCCAATAATTGTTTTCTAGTACCACTTTTGCAATAGCTACACCTCTGAGAGCATTCTGTCTGCCTCAGTCCTAATCTTCATTTCTTCTTCAAAAAGATTACAAGGTTCTTCAGCTTTTTAAGAAGCAAAAAAACCCCTCTTCAGTCCAAAAACAAACTATGAAAGGTCTATTACAGGCTGCCCAGAAAGGTTGTGTAGTCTCCTTCTCTGGAGACTTTCAAAACCCACCTATATATGATCCTGAGCAGCCTGGGTGACTCTGCTTTAGCAAGGGAGTTGGCCTGAATGATCTCCAGAAGTCCCACCATGCTGGGAATCTGTGAAATGTCTGAACACACTGGGCTGTTTATTTCAACCCAATCACTGCTTAAAGTCCACTGTTCATCTGAAATAGGCAATTTATTACCTAGTTACTGTATAAATAGGTTGAAGGTTTTTTTGTTGTTCTTTTTCACTAAACCCCATGAGTATTGGTGTTATCCTCTCAACAGTCTTCAAATTCATTATGGAAGAAATTTCCCTTTGGGAATATTATTAGTAGTAGCCACAACAGGGTAATCATTCTTTACCCGAGGCTCTGAAAGGTGGTCCTGTTTTAATTACAAGGAAAATACCTCCAAATTTCTCATAACCATTTCCAGGGCTAACATTTGTCTCAGAAATAATAGGACTTGGAATGGTTGAGGAACCTTATAAAAGTATTCCTTTATAAGTAAAATGTACTTGGGCTTCATCCAGTTCCTCCTCAAAGCACAAATCATTAATCTCAGATGCTGCAAAGCTACAAAATTCTTCAACTCTAAGACAATAATATGCCACTTCTTGGTTTCACAGAATTCCAGCGTGGTGGGGGGTTGGAAAGGACCTCTGGAGATTGTCTAGTCCAGACTCCTTGCTGAAGCAGTCACATGCAGCAGGTTTCCCAGGATTATTTCCAGGCAGGTTTGGAATCTCTCCAGAGAAGACAACTAAATAATGTTTTTGGGCAGTCTGATCCAGGGGTTTGGTATCCTCATAGGAAAGCAGTTTTTCCTCATGTTCAAATGGAACCTCTTGTGTTCTAGTTTTGTGACCATTGCCCCTTATCCTGTCCCTTAACACCACTGAAAAGAGTCTGGCCCCATTTCCTTGACAGTTGCCCTTTAGATATCAAGAAGATACTCTGATTCTATAAGACTGAGGACAGTGAACATTGCTCAGAATAGGACACAATACTGCATATGTGGCCTTGCTACGGCAGAGTAGAGGAGAAAGAAAGCCTCCCTCTAACTGCTGGCCATACTTTTCTGAATGTACCCTAGGAGACAATTTGCCTTCTTGGCCACAAGAGTATAGTGCTGGAACTATTTAGAAAACAATCAAATTGAGTTTAAGTATCACAACTTAATGAGCAAAAACATTGCCTGTGTGGATGCACAAAAATAATCTTTGAACTGGAATAGATGCCTTAAAAGGAAAACCTCTCTAAAAAATCATTTATAAAGATATTCAATTATTGAAATGCCTATTCCATGGCACCAATTGTAAAGATACAATGGCTGAAAAGGGAAAATCCAGCCTTGTTTAACACACTCATCAGCTCCAGTTAGCTGCACTCATTTCTTGGAAGAGTTTTTTTATCCTGTGCCAGTCTTTGGAATCTCTCTGCTCTGCAAAACAAAAGGGAAAGCATCTACAAATTGGAAATTATGACAAAAGTAGACAGCACTCTAGTTTTAAGTATATTCTCTTAATAAAAAAGACTCAAAGGTTGTTTGTTGGGTGGATTTAATAAATTATTTGTTTTACAAATAATATGGCACATTCATAGGCCTGGGCCTGACTGTTACATGACTGATTTCTGACCTTGTATAATTACACATTAATTGCAGTTATGTCTGCAGGATATAATAGAACTCCTTTTTCTCACCTGTCAAAAAAATCATAAGAACCTTAGAATTGTTTAGGTTTGAGTGACCTTTAAACCTCCCTACAATGAAAGGGATATCACACAGTCTCAAGTTGTGCCAGGAGAGGAACAGACTGGATATTAGGAGGAAGTTCTTCACAGAAAGAGTGATTGGCATTGGAATGGGCTGCCCAGGAAGGTGGTGGGAGTCGCTGTCCCTGGAGATGTTCAAGAAAAGACTGGATGGGGCACTTAGTGCCATGGGCTAGCTGATTGGATAGGGCTGGGTAATAGGTTGGACTGGATGATCTTGAAGGTCTCTTCCAACCTGGTTGATTCTATGAGTCTATGAAATAAGATCAGGTTGCTCAGAGACTCATTCAGCCTGTATCCTGGAATGGGGCACCCACCAACTCATGGACAGCCTGTGTTAGGGTCTCACCACCCTCACTGAAAAAAAAATAAAAATCATAACTTGTAAATTCTTTTTAATAGGTTTACTTATAAGACGCCTGCAAATAGTAAAAAAAACAAATACAAAACAAAAAACTCACAAAAGCCAAAAAAACACCCCACAGCCAAACAAACAAAAAAAGAGACATAATGAAACCTAGAGCAATTAATGTCAGTTTGGAGGTTTGCCAAAAAAATAATTCCCATAAACATTCCAATTGTTGCCTAGGATTTATCTATTCACTTAAATCAAGATGAGTTCACACCCTCCTTCAAGCCTCAGCCACCAAGCAATAACTCAGTGAGTAATCTTTGTAGCACACTGTAAACCCCGTGTTGATAAAGAAACTTTAGCCCTGACCTTTGCATCAGAGAGAACAGCCGACTAGGGCAGGCAAACAGAAGAGTCAGACAAGTCATGCTAATGACACTATTCATTGCCAGCCAATCCCTGGAGATTCACACATCCTGCAGAAGGGAGCTTTCGACTTAAAGAGGTCATTTTGGGGAAATTGGTGACAAAACTCCAGAGTCTGTAGCAAATAATGTTGTGAAAGCAACTAAAGGAAAGGTTGACCATTTTCACACAGTGTAAGGTGCAATTTAATACGAGTAACCAGCACTCAATCAACACCCTACCCCACCCCCAACAGTAGCCCAAGGTTAGTAACAAAGTCTGGAGGTCATCTGATGGATTTTTTAAATTAATCTTTTGTACACCATCAGGTTACTGAAACCTGTACAGCACTATTAGGGATTGCTCAATAAAAGAACTGCTGCATTTCTCTATCTTAGGAAAGGTTATTTCTTGGTTAAGGAAAAAACAACAAGAGGATGCTTGCATGGAAAGAGCCTTTTGAAAGTAAATGTTTCACAATCAACAAGAGGATGCTTGATTTTTAAAGCTGTATGGAAAGGGCCTTCTTCTATTGAAAGCAAGTGTTTCACATGCAATTTCTAACCCTCAAGTCCCTAGAGAAATGTGTAAGTAATATATTCAGTTTGTAGATGCAGGAGAAAGTGAGGTCACTCAGTTATCATTCAGAATTTTATTTTTTTTTTAAATCCTTAAATGATGAATGCAAATAGCTAAAGACACTCTTTTTCTGAAAACCTGGAAGTGTTTCAGTAGCAGTTACATCCACAAAATTTGCTGTCTGTCAAAGTCAGGCCCTACACAGCTGTCAAAATACAAAATAAATTTCTGATGTTTTCTGCACACATTCATTCCCAGAGCCATGTGAAATCATAAGGAAATATAGAATCACAGAATGGCTTGAAAGGGACATTTAAACATCATCTAGTCCATGGGTTTAAACTGGCAGAGGGGAGATTTAAACTGGGTGTTAGGAGGAAGTTTTTTACAGTGAGGGTGGTGAGACACTGGAACAGGTTGCCCAAGGAGGCTATGGATGCTCCCTCCCTGGAGGTGTTCAAGGCCAGGTTGGATGAGGCCTTGAGTGACCTATTCTAGTGGGAGGTGTCCCTGCCTATGGCAGGGGGTTGGAACTAGATGATCCTTGAGGTCCTTCCAACCTTACCATTCTATGAACTCCCCTCCAGTAAGCAGGGACATCTTCAACTAGACCAGGTTGCTCAGAGTCAGCCTAACCTGAATAGTTTCAGGGATAGGGCTTCTATCCCTTTCTCTGGGCAACCTAGGCCAGTGTCTCATCACTCTCATTATGAAAAAATTCTTTCTTGTATCTGGTCTAAGTCTTCTCCTTTTTGCTTTAAGGCCACCCTGTCACAGCAGACCCTGCTAAATAGATTGTCTCCATCTTTCTTACAGTTCCCCTTTAAGTACTGAAAGGTCACAATAAGGACTTCCAGAGCCTTCTCTTCTCCACACTGAACATCTCAAACTCTCTCAGAGGGTACTCACAGCAGAGAGGTTCCATCCATCTGACCATTTTTGTGGTCTCCTCCAGACCTGCTCCAGAAGGTCCACTCCTTTCATGTGCTGAGAGTTCCAGAGTTGGAGATGTCATTGCAGTTGGGGTCTCATCAGAGCAGAGCAGAGGCACTGCTGGGCATGCTGCTTCAGCTGCTGCTCAGGATGCAACTGGCCTCTGGGCTGTGAGCCAGCTTTTCATCCACCAGCACCAAGTCCTTCACACAGCTGCTCACAATCCTTTCACCCTGTCAGTCTGGACTGATACTGGTGGTTGCCCCAACCCAGGTACAGGACTTCATATTTGGCCTTGTTGAAACTCATGCATTTTTCACAGGTCCATTTCTTGTCACACAAGCCCACTTGTCAAAAAGGGTAGGTGAGCGTATCACTTTCAAACTCCAAAACCTGCTTTTCCTCTTGCACTCAGAGATAAGTGAAAACTCTATGCCAGGTATTTGCCATTTTAGCTAATCTGACTGAGAACTTTGCAGACAGACTGAAACGTTATGTTGCTGTCTGGCCGGCAAGAACCACCCAGGGGAAACAGGATAAATATGTGCAACTGTGACACAGGCTAATTCACTCATTAAACTATCTATTTACACCTCCCCATCTCCCAGATTTGGCTTCTAGCAGTGGATGGAAGTGGGAAAACGTGCATATTTGCAAAAATCATTGATTGGTTTTCCAAGTATCACTCCTTGCCAGAGCACAGCTGAACCACAACAAGTGGGGATGTGACAACATAGCTTGATTTCCAAAATTCTTTTCCCTACTCCTAAACTGACCCTGGCAGCTTAATGAGGAAGGTAGCAAAGCTCTTAAACATTTTCAAACTTGCTCTGCTTTTCAAGGATCTAAAGAGTGCATTTACAGTATTATTCACTTGTCTTACTTGTTTAATTAAAAGCACTCTAGGTTTGCCAGAACTCTTTTTAGCTTACTTTACACACTAGGTAAGTCTGAAATCATAATGAATTATTATACAGCACAAAACTGTGTATGGTAGATTTGGGAACAGAAACACAACCTGAGAACAGTCCCCAAACCTGACCCAGGATGGGACTTCTACCACCTCTGGTGAACCCATGCCAGTGTCTCATCACCCTTATCATAAAAATACTCTTCCTTGTATCCAGAGTAAGTATCTCCCATTTTGGTTTAAGTCCATCAGCCCTTGTCCTGTCACAACAGGCCCTGCTAAAAAGATTGTCCCTGTTTTTCTCACAGACCCCCCCTTAAGTGCAGAAAAGCTGCAACAAGGTCTCTGTGGAGCCTTCTCTTTTCCAGGCTGAACAACCCCAACTCTGTCAGATGGGACCCTGTTCCAAATCCTCACTATCCCAACTATGTTTTTGAGATACGCTGTCTCAGTGTTTGCAGGCAAACCTTTAACGCAGTCAATGGGCATCCACTTTCCCCTCTTCTGTTAAATCACAGCATATAAATTTACTCTGCTTCCTGCTTTAGATTAGCAATGGGTATTTGTGAACATGCAAATGAAGCATTCTTCTGGCTGGCGCACTGGTTTCTCACACTGGGCTCACCATCTTGTCTGGGATGTCAGCATCATTGCCAATTGATTCCTCCCTTGCCAGGAGGCACAATTTACATTGATGCTTTCTCTCATGGCTGCAGCAAGAACAAGTTTTAAACTTATATTTAGGAATATAAACAATGCAGCATTTGATTAGTTGCCATGTTTTAGAGGAACTATGAAGAACATTCTTAATACAGCTCTGGCTGACTGAGAATCTCTATTTCCTGCCATTTTTAGCAGTTTCAGAGGCTCACACCAAGACAGGTATTTGGCAGCTAAACAATACACATGTTTCTGGAGGAGGTGGATATTGATGCAAACGAAAATACCCCACCACACTCTTATTAAAGCTCCAGTCTCACTGTCTGTAATAAGTTTTCCAACTGACAACAAAAGAAAGTACATTTTGGACCTGATAATCTTTTTGCTTTTCTAGTTACAACCATACTGCTTGGATTTCAGAAGTTTAAGTTACCAGAGATCAGGTAAAGAACACTTCCACTGAGAACTTTACATGAAAAGACTCTGATACGTTGCACTTAAGCAAAGCTCTCCTATGTGCTTAACTGACTTTTTTTTCTCATTTCTATCACCTTTAAGATCACTTCTTTTCTACCCAGAAAACAGATCATGATTTACTGTGGATATCCAGTAATGGGTATTGCCTTTTCCTGCACCCCTGTTATTTTTGTTGCATGCATACATTTTTTTCAATTCCTCTCCTTGCAAACAGGCAATTAAGTAGTCACAACCTTAACCTTATCAATCATTACAGGACTTTTCAGTTTCACAGTAGTTAAACAAATTGATGCCAGTTCTGACATAAATTTGTCCCTACCCTTAGCCACCTTTCCAAGTATTTTTGACATGTGCAATGCCCCAGTGTTAAAGTACTCCTAGAGCAACACCTTACCAGTATGTTCCCATTCCATTTTTCACACAATAAATACAAGCCCACCATGAGAAAACAACTGTTAATTTCATTCCAAACTGGTCCCCACTCAAATTATTCTGCAGATTTCATTTTCTCCCGTTCCATAACAGCACTTGAGAACTGAAGCAGTTCACAGACCCATTAATTGCCAACACATTGTTTGGTGCAGGAAGCAAATGCAATAAGCACTAGGTTTCAAAGCATCTTCCCAGCATGGTGAAATCAGCCTCAATTTATGGATGATGGAAATTACATTGCAGGGAAGAATGTACACTATGTTTGAAACTGAAAGCCCTCTATCAGGGCCTGCATTTCCTAGTTGTTAGCCTCGATTTATGAAACCTGCACTTCCTAATTCAAAAATCTTACCTGGCATCTCCTTTTGAAAGGTTGGTGTTTACAGGATGAAGAATAACCTTGTTTGCATCCACATCCACCACACATTTTGTATGCAGATCAAGCTCTACAAAGAAATGAGAAAGTGTCAAGTGCTGCTCCTAAAGCAGTGGGATTATATACAGCATTACTTCCTCCAGACACCAAATTTATTCATGCAGCCTGACACCAACCCATCAGCTAGAGAATAGAAACAGGACTATTGCCAAATTCCACTTCTAGAGATATTCTGATGGGATGGAGCCTGTCCAGCTTTAAAGCATGCACTCTTTTCAAAACAAGAAAGAGCACTTTGGTTGCACTGAAGGACAACCAGCACACACAAGCAGTATGAAATTTCTTCTGGGGAAAGACCCATTAGGCATGGTACCACTTTGACAGCTCTTCTTCTTGCTCTCTCAATGCCCTGCACGCTCCAAGGGAAAGCTGCTCCTACCATCTGCAGCACATTTTCCCCAGCCACTGTTATGACATTGCAGCATGTCATGCCAGCTGTCAGTCCTGGGGCACCTGCTTGGAGAAATTCAAGGCCCATCAGAAAAATGTAGGTGTGAGCATGTAGGAAAGGGTGTAGCCTTCCCCAGAGGCTCCCAGTCAGCTGGAAAGCCCCACTCTTCCAAATGACAGCAAGCAATGGGATATGAGTAACAAGAATATTTGGAACGTATGAGAATTCTCAGCCATAGAGGCAGGGGAAACAAAATAAAAGCTTCACATAACACTGACAATCATCCAAGGTATCCACCCAATGACAAATGGAGTTAGAGATTAAAAAAAAAAAAAAAAAAAAAAAAAAAAAAAAGAAGAAGAAATTAAAAATCACACAGCCACTTGCAATCTAAGTCACTGCCTACAGACACACGGCCTGGACGTGAACAAGTCCAGTCCCATGCCCTTTCACTCCAATGCTGAACCTGGCAAGTGCACCCAAATGCCAATACCTATGAACATGACACACTGCTCACACCCAGCAGGCACTCTGCATTGCCCTCACACTGTGATGACAAGGGGCTATGCTGAGTAACCTCCATGCAGGGTTCACCACCTTAGCTGAATCACCGAAATATGCTTCTTGTCTAATCATGTTAATTATAATCCTCATCCTCCTTCATCTCTGCTCTTTCCTTCTTTGTCACCTGTACTTGCTCTTTCACCTTACAGCACCTTATAAACTCAGACTGCAAATCTCTCAGGCAAAGACTGCAGGTCTAATTATTGCATGGCACCTTGCTGGCTTCTTGGTACTGTTAAATAAAATAGGAGGAAACTTCTTCTTTTTTTTTTCCTTCTTCATTTCTTGAAATAAATATTCTAGCCTTTTGCTACCTGAAGCACAGAGAAAGCCCAAGCTCAATATTACTGCTCATAGCAGGCAGTTAAATGAATCTGAAATCTATCTGAACAAAACTCCTCCTTTGTTATTAAACTGTGCTTTTGGAGAAGGAAGAGACAGACAAGTTTCAGAAGCTAGTGTTTATTTTAATTTCTCTCCACGCCCTGAAAGCAAATTTGCTTATCATTAATATGCAACACATGCCTGCTTAGATGAAATTATATTTTTCGTACATCCCATATCTGACAAGCCACTTTATCTTGGTCTGGCTAGTTAGTGATTAACATGCTGTATTGCAGTGACCTGCTTTGCAGCTGCTGAAGAAGGTTTTTTACATGTCACATCCCTTATGTGAAACAGAAGTATGTCCACTCTATATATAAGCAGCATGGTCTCTATCACATTTTTTAGCTCATCTCAAGAGAGTGTGTTGGTGGAAAGTTCTGCATCCATGACTGCCCACTGAACTCAAAATCTTGCTAATATTCACCAAACTTGTCTTTGTAAAATATCTATAAGAAAGCCCACAGACAGGACATCAGAGTCCCTTAAAGTCACCTGTCCTCAGAGGAAAAGAAATCTGTCACGTACAACACATCTTGTCTGATGATCATCATCACAAAGGTAAGATTAAAAACCCTCACCTAAGCATCCTGATGACAGGAGACAGCACATTTTTGGGAGACATGGTGAGCCAACCTAACAGCTACTGCCAAACAGTGAGGACTGTCCTTCCTTCTGGCTTCTGTGCCTAGTGCTCACCTTTCACCACTAATGTGCTCACCAGACACCTCTGTAAATCACCCCGAGTTACTTCAGTAGCAGAAAAGTATTCAGCGTGAAAAATGGACGTGTTCAGACACAGTTACATCAGCTCAGTGAAAGGCCTGAAGAGCACGAAGGGCCATGCAAACCAGTGAGTGGACCTCCACAGAGAGGAAGGCAGAAGAGGAACACCCTCTCCCAGCAGAGATGGACAGCTACATCGGCTCACAGCGTCCCATTAAATAACCCCCTAAGAAATGGTTATATTCAGCCTCCAAACTGGGTCATCTATCCAGACAGCCTTAAGGCTACTTACCCCAGTTACCTTGGTGAAAGACTCACTCCTCCTAACAGAAGAAATAGTCTGAATTCTGCTTTACTAGCACATCATACACTTCCTAACCATATTCTGGCTCCATCACAAAGCATGTTTTGACCAAATTCTAAGATCTTTAATGCTTCTAGTACGTGAAGAAGTGGAAAGCATATTATCATAGTTTCCACCTCATTAAGTGTTTAATATCATTAAAGCTGGTTGGTCTTATAGACACATTACCTTCCTGCTCTTTCAGATATGATCACACACTGACTCCACCCTTACTTTTACTAGTTGCAGTGTCTCCTTGGGAAGCAGTGTACTTGCTGTCCCTGAACGAACAGCAAAATTAGGATGAATTAAAATAGCATAATAGGCATTAACATCCAAACCCACCTATTAGTTCACCTTGTAGCAAAGACTCACTTGTCAAGGGTTGGTATTGTTATTTCTTTCAAACATACAGCAATTTTGTTTCAGGCAGCACAAAATTTAGGAGGCATTAAAAGACATTAATAAGGCCAAAGTGCTGGGTCCTACAGGCTTTGAAAAGAGAAGCTGGAAACTGCCCAGGGGAAAAGGATCTATGGTTGTCAGTCAACAGCTGGCTGAAGATAAGCCATCATATACCTAGGTGGTCAAAAAGGCCAACAGCATTCTGGCTTGGATCACCAATAGTGCAGCCAGTAGGACCAGGGCAGGGATCATTCCCTGGCACTAGTGAGACTCCAGCTCAAATACTAGGTTCACTTTTGAGCCACTCACTCCAAGAAGGACACTGAGGTAATAAATGTGCCCAAAGAAGGACAATGAAGCTGGTGAAGGCTCTAAAGCACAGATAGGAGGAGTAGCTGAGAGAACTGGGGTTGTTTAGCCTGGAGAAAATGAGGCTGAGGAAGACCTCATTCTCTATAGCTCCCTGAAAGGAGACCAGAGTGAGGTGGGAGTTGGTCTCTTCTCCCAAGTAACAAGCAACAGAATGAGAGGAAACAGCTTCAAGTTGTGCCAGGGGAGGTTTAGATGGTGTATTAGGAAATAATTCTTAACTGAAAGAGTGGTTAAGCATTGGAACAGGCTGCCCATGGAAGTGATACAGTCATTGGCCCTTGACCTTCTTAAAAAATAGGTAGACGTGGCCCTTAGGGACACAATTTAATGGTGGAGTCAATGATCTCAGAGGTCCTTTCCAACTTCAATGATTCTAAGAAGTGGTTCAACAAGATTTAAAATCTCACCTATTATTATTGCTAACCTGCTTCTAACTTCAGTCATTACCAAACAAACACAATCAACTCCTCATTTGCTTCAATAAACTCAAGAAACTGATCAGCTACCTGGTTTTCAAAACTAAACTCAAACTCTCAGCATCTCAAGCTATATTTATCACAGGGAATGAAGGCCTCTTTGAAAGCCTTGGAGTATGACAGTGTGACATCCATAATAAAAGGGTGACATGTATCTTAGTCACTCTTCCACATTCGCATTTCACAGCTGGAGAAGTGTTCAAAGCCCAGTGCAAGAATAATTGTTGTCACGTGTGTCCAAGTTACTCAGAGGATTAGAATCTCTCTGAGATTCTTATTTTACATGGGAAACTGCAAAGTGGGGCTTGAAGGAGGCTATTTTTCTTCCCTTTTCCCTTGATTTTTCTATACTTCTCTAAAGTTTTCTAAGACATTAAAAAACAGGATTCAAGCAACACAGATCTTAGCTTGTGTAAATCCTGGATGGCTATGTCCTTGATAAGCTTTATTTCCTTCCTTCTTATTTAAATGAATTCACATCACTCTTATACATTTTGGGCTTTTTCACTAGCCTAAGAAATGCTACATGTTTCAAACAAGGCAGAAGAGTTAGTGAGCAGGAAAAGCAGAACCAGGAGCTGCACACCACCACATGCAGTAGTGGATTCTGCAGGGACTGGTCTATTCCCAACAACAGGTAGGAGTTTACATTCCCTCCATAATAGCAGTCACACCTCTGGTAATCATCAACTCAAGGTAGTTGATTTTCCACAACAGTCTTAGGAAACACCATCAAAGGTGCAATGGACTAAACAGGTTTGTGGCAGAGTATCTGTGAATCCTGGGGGAAGGGGAGAAGAGACACCTTTTGGAAAATGTAGGATGTTTTCATCTCTAAGAAACCTCCACCTTGATTTGGGGAACTGCCTTCAGAGATAAGCTGCAACTAATGACATCTGGTTGGATAATGATGCATCCAATTCACTCTCCCTAGAAGGGTATGGAATCAAACCCAGTTAAAACATCTGAACAGGTATGCAGTGATACTGGAGGTTTTTTAACCACAAAGTCATCCTACCTTTATGCTTGCTCTATTTCAGAAGCAAATACAACGATCCTAGCAGGTATTACTTCCAAATGTCCTGTAAAAACTCTTAAAGATGATACAGTAAACAAGTCTGTCTGCATTTTTTTTTAACTGGTGGTTGGGACCATGACATCAAAAAGGCTTTTTTTTGCATCAACAGCCACAGTAGCTGAAAAGTCTGTCATGATTTATTTGACCTTCCTTTCTTCTTCATGTATTCTATTCTTTCACACTGTACAAGATGGATTAAGAGAAAGCATTTCTCAATTTACAAGAAACTTTATTTCCATATACATTTTCCCACCAAATTAAATTTTAAGAAATTAATTCCTGATGACTGATGCTTTTTCAGCCCTTTCAAATAATGTCTGATCCCACACCTCACTGAAACAAAGATGTGTTATAACACAAGTTGGATAAATTCTGTGACAAATTCCTCACGGTCCCACCACCAGGTTTAGGGCAGGTCCACTTGTAGTGACACCCAAGGTCTCCTTGGAGACAGGACACTAAGTTGGAAACCAGCATGTCTGCTCTTGTAGCATTTCTGAAGAGCTAACTGAAATATGAAAAATAAAATGTGAAAGGTTTAAAGTGCATGTACTTTAAACCTTTGGCAAGTTCCTAAGCCAAAATTGGCCTCAAATACAAAATCTCAGAATAATTGCCTGTAAAGACTGAGACAATAGAAATTTTATATTTTAAAGTTGCCAGTAGATTTTCAGGAGATTAACATTCCCTTGAAGGTTAGAAGTGGAATGTTGTGGCCTGAGCTTTCAATTTGCATTAAGAAATTATAGCCTGTTTAGTGTGTCCTTCTTGGTCCAAAAAAAAAAAAAAACAACAAACCCAAATGGCAATAACACTAAGAGTCATTTAAACAGGAACTTTAAAACATGTAAAAGTTAATTTATCACAAAATTACATGCATGCCAACCAAAAAACAAACCAGAGGCTGTTGTTTGGTGGGTTTCTTTGTTTGCTTGCTTATTTGAAAAAGAAATGTGAAAGCAAGTTCAAACACAACAGGTCCACAAGTTTCTTTGCCAATATTTGTTGCCTTAGAATGACTTTTCTCTTTGGTCTTCGCTATGTAGAAGCAAACACAAATAGAAAGAAAACTAACCAACTGGGTGAGAAAGCATGAAAACAATCTACAGCTAAATGACAATGCTAGGGTTTTAAATGGAAAAAAAAAAAAGGTGTAATAACACTTGTAGGGCATTAATTATAAGATGAAGTGACTGATGGATGCTGGACAAAATACAGGAATTTGACTTGCCCCATAAGTCTACCTATGTGAAGCCTACACAGGCATCCTTCAAGCTTCTCTGTTATATATGAATGAACAGGGCAAATGTACTTCATGAAATTTTCAGTTTACAGCAATTAAAGATCATTAAATATGCATGAGTGCATCTGGAAGAGCACACAACATTATCTAATCATGATGACGAGGTGTAAGTCACCACGAACTGGTGAGCACATTGTACGCAAGCAATCCCTCCTCACATGTTAACACTACATTGTCCACATGGTAGAAAAAATTTCTTCTGTCTTCTGCTGTTTCATTTTCTGTGAGAAGAGAGCTTCACAAACAGCTTTAGTAAAAGTACTCCATGTATCTGGACATTAACCCTACTTACAGTCTGTTCTGCTGCTGCACGTACTACTCAGCTCAGTGAGACCAAGCAAAGAAACCAGCCTGGTGACATTCTGATGCAGCGAAGAACTCTGAGGAAGCTCTGTACTGCTGCTTTGTTTTGAGCTTCAGAGTTAACAGGATCAAAACGCAATAGTGTTTGCTCTGCTATCAACAACCCCAAAGCCCAGGCAGAACCATTCACAGTTTGCCTATCTGATCTTCTGTTGACTTCGGGAGGAGTAAGTAAACATGAAACCAGAGCAGCAAGGTAATCTCACAGTGCACTTCAGGCTAGCTCTAAAGACGTCATTAGCACAAGAATTGCTTGCCCTTGTGGCATCCTCATTGGACTGACTGGTAAGTCCCAAAGGTTTCACCTGTGGAGAGCAAGCTCCTGCATTCTTAACATACAATTGCCTCACGGAGGACCAGAAGATGAAACACTAACTCAACATGCTTTACTCCGGTGTCACCCGATCTTTGGCTTAACCCTGCTCAAACCACAAACGCTGTTTTATAGGTTATCAATCCTCATCAGGAAACACTAAAAATTGAAGGCCATCTTGTAGGCCAAGGACAACGATGAAGAAAAGGTTTGTGGTTGTATCCTGATGGCAGTATGCAAACAGGTGCCACTTCATTTATTCTAATACCGTAATTAATCTTGTAAAACTGATTGCACAAACTAATTTATAGACTAATTACTTCTGTTGTAACCTCCAGTGGGAAAACAATCAAACAATAAACAAAAGAACAACCCCTGCCTCCAAAACCAAAACCAAAACCTTTTCAAGTGACTCAAAACCAAACTTCCTCCAAGGAGTAGGACATAACATTAGCAGCTAACACCGTGCATAGAAGCTTGTACAACTACAAATGGAAACTCCTTTATTTTAAGCACTGGAGACAGAATCTTCATAATCAAAGCACCAAAAAGATCCCTGTTTGAACACAGAAGCCAGTCTGGATGCCAACAGACACCTGTACGTGTCTTTACAGGAAATCTAGATATTGTAACTGGGAGCTATAGCTCTTCCACCACAATCCTACAAACAGTTTAATCTGATAGTGTTGCCAGAATCCAGGCTACAGTCCCATGCTATGTAAACCTCACCTGACACACCCATACCACCACTCCCCACCTGAGCCGTAATGCCACCACCCACCCTTGTGCCAGCACCAACACTTCTACTGCTCAATAAATTCCGTCTGAGCACTAAACTCATCATTTTTGTGCAGTTAGTTTCCTGCTTTTCTTGTTTAAACAGAAAAGTACAAACTTAATAAAAGATGTTCTATTTTAATTAGCACTACACTGGATTTATTCAAAAGGCACAGAGAAACACAAGGACTTCATCTACTTATGGATCCATGTACATCAACATCACCTGAAACCAAAATATTCATTAAGATAAATCTTAATCTAAAAACCTCCAGCTGCCTTTTGCTTTGCTCCCTGGCATGGCTTGAGCTTTCCACACAGCATTTACCCAAAATGACTATCTGCTAAGTGAATCAAAACACTGACGATGCTCATAAAAGGAAATCCATTGCAACCCCAAAATACAACAGCTAAAGAACTTGGTATTATCAAAAATCCATCTGAAAAAGGAAATTTTTTCAGTGACTGACAAATCCAAGTAAACAGAAGACTGTGAGTCCTGTTTAACCAATCAGTACTCAATTATTTAATTCTTAATTCCCTCACTACAAGAAAGACACAGAAGTGCTGAAGTGGGCCCAGAGAGGGGCAGTGATGCTGGTGAAGGGTCTAAAGCACAAGACTTGAGGAGTGGCTGAGGGAACCGAGGTTGTATAGTCTGGAGAAAAGGAGGCTTAGGGGTGACCTCACTTTCTAGAACTACATTAAAGGAGGTTGGAGTGAGATGGGTGTTGGTCTGTTCTCTCAGGTAACAAGTTATAGGAGAAGAGAAGTGGAGTCTCAAGTTGCACCAGGAGAGGTTTAGGTTGGACATTATCAGAAACTTCCTCACTGAAAGGGTTATCAAATACTGGAATAGGCTCCCCAGGGAGCTGGATGAATCACCGTCCCTGGAGGCATTTAAAAGGTGCATAGAGGTGGTGCTAAGGGACATGATTTAATACCAGATTTGGTTAGATAAGAGTTGGACTAGACCATCTTGGAAGCCTTTTCAAAACAAAACTACTCACGATCCTGGCTTGCAAGGCAGAAAGCATAAAAAAGTAGTTACTATTGCTATGTAGCAAAGCCTCCAACTTTAGACATGACGCTAATTTGAAGCAAAAAGTAACCTAGATCCTAAAAAAAACCAAAAAACAAAAAAACCCAAACCAACATGAAACCTAAGTGCAATTATAAATGCTTCCTCTCTCTGCTATAAACTTGGTTTATAGATTACCATAAGCATAAGAATGAAGTAGGACCCTCTACGCTATCACCTTGAAACCTAAGCACTATGAATAACCATTTGATACAGAAATCCCTTCAATGTGCACCCAAGGAAGCTATTAAGCTTTCATAAGCTGTATAAATTAGTAATAGTGAAACATACCACTTTTATTAACCTAATAAACCCTCGCCTTAAGAAATGTATAATTCAAACACTAAAGACAACTACCACAAGTAAACACTGAGAATATTTCAGAGCTGAAGTTTCCACAGTTGCAACCATCTGACAGTTTGGCAATTTTAAGCCCTTCAGCACAGAGGGAAGGAAAGAACATTACTCATGATCCCAAACAAAACAAATACTTGCTTCAGGTCCAAAGCCCCACAACTTCACACAAATACTGCTTAGAACAAAGTGCATATTAGGGAGCTTCTAAGAAAGCCACCTCTTGCCTCAAAGAGCACAGAAGTCTTACAACCAGAAGACTCTTCAGAAAAACTGGTTACACAAATTATTAAATTTAACATTAATTAATCCAAATCACTGTTTGCTTCAATAAATTCTAGGACTATCAAAAATACTACATGGGGCATCAGTTGTTCAGAACTGAACAAAACATCGAGAGTGTGACAAATACTCTGCTAAAAGATAAAAATTATATTTTTAATTTTTTTTTATCAATACCAGGGCATTTTGCTTCAGGGGGAAAAGACATTTTAGGCTAGGTTTACATGGATTTAGGTGTCACTCACAAAATAAGATGATGATTTAATAGCTGCAAAGCAGTTATTACAGGAAGAAGGTACTCCCTGACTGCCAAGATATGTGCTAAGAACATGGGGTTCAGGCCACTCCTCTCTGAGGAACAGCAAAGATCAGCAATCAAATATCCTTCAGCCCTGCACAAACTTTCTAATAGCCAGGCTATGACCATCCTCTTTAGTCTGTAATATATTAAGTTTATACAGATACAATCCAACTCTGATAACAAGATACACTCTGCCATTCTTTCAGATGCAGCTCAGAGTTAGAATATTCCCCAGAAAGACAGAATATTCAGATAGATGTATTCCTCTAAACCTATCATCTTCTGTAATTTCCCCCTTTTTACTTCCACCACTTCTTCCCCACATACTTTCCCAGTCCCTATCTGGAAGCAGCATGAAGACCACTATATGTGCACAAACTCCAGGCTGAACGTGCATAGAACATATGCCAGAAGGGCAAGCAGCATTATTCATCCTTGGAAATTCACAACTTCACTGAACAAGGTCCTATGCAACCTAAATTAGACATACTCTGAGCAGCACATTGGAACAGAGACCTCCAGAGGTCCTTTCTAATCTGAATTATTGTATAATCCTGGGGGTAAAGAGCACCACACAGAAGATGTCTGGGTCACAGCCAAGGAAATGACCTGTGACAGGAAAGGGACATGAGCAAGAGGAAAGCTCATCTCTTTCACTGAAACAAGGCACCACCTTCCATCAGCTTTCCATCTCAGCTCTCACCGGCTCCTCTATACTGACACTCAATCTCCTCCACCAAGTTAGATCCCCTCTCAGTTTTGAGAACTGCTACCTGAAACTTAACAAAATGCAGATTTTGGTCAAAAATATCCTTGACTGTGCTAACCACCAGACTATAGGGATACCAACTGTATCTCTTGTTTCAGTTGTGGGACTTGAGAGCTATTGTGAACTCAGTTTGACATTCTCCTACTTTTCTCTTATAAGGTATGGAAATATTGCATTCAGGACTATAAGCGTTACTTGTTTATTTATTTGAAAGCATTAAAAGAGTTATTTTGTTTCGAATTGTGTAGAAGATAACAGGCTCACGCCCCCCATGCTCCCTTTTTTGCTTCAGATATTAAACTGCCTTCGCTTGATTCTCCTTCCCCAAAAAGTTTTGGCATATTTCTGTGAGAACGTGGCGGGAAAAAGCCACCCTACACGTTTCCTGGAACTTTGCCTTCTTCACCTTCCCATTCCTTGACTGAAATTGCCTTTCCGTGCTTGCTTCCTCATCACCTAAAACAAGTTTGTTGTTTTTTTTTTTTTTCCCTCTCTAATTAATACAAGTAATAAACATTTAAACAGATACCCAGACCACGGCCTGATTAACATAACCCTCAGGCAAGTTTCGATGAGGAAGAGGGCAAAAAATCCCACACCGACTCCACAACGAAATCTTCCCTCGTCAATTCACGCCTCCTCTTCCATGTTTTCTAGTTTGTTTTTGTTTCTTTATGCCCCGATAGTGTCTCTGTCTTCTGGATACCTCCGTCCCACTGAATCACCGAGGGGTAAAAAGAGGGGTTGCGGAGCTGTGTGCTGAATTACCAAAGGAAAAAATACAGAGGGAGAGGCATTTGTCTCCCAGAAAGCAGGAAGAAGGAAGAGCTCTCTCAGCAGGGAACGAGGCACAGCTCGGCTGGAAAGCAGGTGCAGGAGGTGTGGAGAGGGCTGTACGCGGCGGGGAAGAGGCTAAAAAAAATCCTCACAGAACAGGGCGAGTTGAGGATAAAGGTGTCAGTAGAAGAGTGGGAAGGCAGCTACTTTTTAAGAGCACTTCGATTTCGCTCCAAACCTCCCAGTACCTACACAGGCGTGCGTAACAATCAATAAAATACACTCGCACACTCCGACACACACCCCCCGACAAACACGCCCCCGCGCCGAGACACTCACACCTGACCCTACAGATACCTATGAGGACTGGTGCCCCTCGGCCTCCCGCCGCTCTCTGCCCCTCAGGCCCGCTCCCCCCACACGCCCCCTCCGTGAGCGCCGGGAGGGGAGAGGTGATCGCTGAGGGAGGAGGGTCTCACCTCGCCGGTTCATGGGGCGGACGCGCACCGCCACCTTCACTTTGGAGTCCCCCATCGCGCCGCTCCAATCTCCCCAACTCCTTCGTCCCTCCTCGGCTTCCGTCTAGGAAGGGAGACCCGGCGGCGCGGGGAGGGGCGGAGAGGGGGGGGTGAGGCCGGGGGCGGGGTGAGGGAGGTGCCGCGGCTGACCAACGTCGGGCCGGACTACACCTCCTGGCATGCAGCGCGCCGCTCTGCCCCGCTCCCGGATGGGCTTCGTGATGCACGCTGGGAGCTGTAGTTTGCCTTACTGGGGGCGTTGCATTCTGGGATATGTAGTCACCCACCGTAGAGTTTCTCAGAATCCTAAAATCACATCGTTTCACACAACTTCATCCCACAACATCCTCTCTCTGATCTCTGCGGATTTGATAACTGTTCAGTGGATAAGTATTTGGTCGAATGGTCACATCCAAGGGGTAGCGGACAGTGGCTTGAGGTCTGCAGATAGAGACTGGTGTCAAGTGGTATCCCTCAGTGGTCAGCGCTGAGATGAGTGCTGCTTAATATTTTCCTCAGTGACAAAGACAGTGGGATCTAGTGCATCAAGTGGGCTTGACATAAGATTTCAGAAAGTAGCACGTTTTGCCCAGAAGAATCCCACTCAGTGTCTATCAGTTCATGCCTGCCTGATCTCAAGAATATCTTGTCAAGGCAGAGAGAAAATTAATATTAAGTTGGAATCTAAGTAATGCTAGAATTAATATCCATGGCCTTAAGAGCACACCAAGAGAGCACAAGGGTTAAGAAGACATCTCGAAGTCAAAATACAAGTTAAATAACAGCAGGTCAGACCAAGCAGAGTGGCAAACGCCTGGCACAAAAGGCTAGGTTTTGCCCACAGCAGCAGCAAACATCGTCTCCTCGGCATGCTGTGCCCGTGGTCTATCCCTGCACTCCCTGTTGCAGAGTTTCTGGCTGGGAGAGGGGATGTCCTGCTTTCAGCCTGCACAGTTGGTTCTCACACTTGTGATCTTGAGGATCCAATTACAGGATGAAACTGGCCTTTGAACTTCTTGTGGTATTCTACAGCTGGGGCCTCAGCAAACCGCACCAACATCTTCTGAAACCGAGCACTTTCTGATAGTGATAAATATAATCCCCATTTTACAGCTGGGCACGATGTGCAGCAGCCAGAGGGTGGGGTTTCTTTCCATGTCAGGCTGAGTCACCTCGAGTCTGATTTTAATAAATGGGCTGAAACCTGCCAAATGTGCACACTGCTGGGGTTAGCAGGGGTCACACACATCCAACCCTTCCTGCTGCATTTTATCCCCTGTTATTAGCTATCACACGCGTCTCTGTTATATGAGAAACTAAACAACAAGTCTTGGGGTGGGCTGGCCATCAAACATGTGACAGACACACTCTATTAGTCCCTCACAAAGAGCAAGAGAAAGGGAATAAGGGAGAGAGAGACGGCTTGGAAAAGAAAACAAACTAATTTAATGAAGATCATAACATAAAATCTGTAGAACTACGTACAAACCCAGGCCCCTGATGACCATTACATTACCATCACCACTGGTACTGTGGCAGAAGACCCATAGTGAACTCAGCATCAGATGGGAACCAGGTTTGGGAGCTGGACTCTGGAACAGTATTCAGGAACTCATGGATTGGGATTGAAGGCAGAATCCTCCTTGGAAGAGCCTTGACCCTGGTGGCCCCTCAGCTTTATACCGAATCTGATGTACATGGGATGGAATACCTGATTGGTCAGTTTAAGATCATGTCCTGAACACTTCTCCTCACTGGCACAGCCTTTTACTTTGCACCCCAACATGGTACACAAGATTTAGCAGTGACCTTGGTCTCCACAGGACCAACTATGAACAGGAGCCTTTCTACACACCAATCCTTGGCAATAACTCTGAACATCAGCACTGTCACTGCTAGAAGCAGGCACTGCAAAAACATTCTGAAAGTGCACTGAGAAGACACCAAGCTGAAAAGCAAAATCACTAAACAGAATGAATTCTGTTCTAGCTCAAACCAGGTCAGCCTTCTGGGGAAAGGATTGCATACTACTGGTTTCTGTGTAGAAAGAAACCAGCACGATTTTCTGTGTAGAAAGAGGTGCCAGCACGATTTAAGTGCCACGCACGTGCACAATAACACATGCACACATAGAATCCTTGCAAGCTTTGTCCCAGTTACTTCCTCAGAATGAAGAATTTAAAATCTGAAAAATCACCCTTTTAGCCTTTCTCAGGTTCCAACTGCAAATTGCTAAGTTCTTCAAATTTCTTCGAAGATGGAGACATCCTTAGAGCCTATAGAAATGTCCCCAGCTTCAACACTGGGTTTTACCAGGGCTCTGGGGTGGCCTGTGGGAGCAACAACTTCTGACGGGACTCTGCAGTTCTGCTTCTGGATGTCTCCTTTATGCACACCTCTGCTGCTTGCTATGAATTATAGTTCTGCAGCTTCTCTTACACTGGCACAAGGTAGCCCAATGTAATTACCCCACTGTGAATTCCTCAACGAGCCCTTTCCCTGGCTCTAAGTTCCACAATCTGTGGGAAGCATCTCCCTGGAGGGGCACAGCTTGGAGGGAGGATATTGTTTCCATTCACAGCACTGGAACATGCTAATTATGCTGGGAGGAAAGAGGAGGGGTGGCAGCTTTTACTTGGGAGGGACAGGCTGGGCAAATAGTTTGTGAAACGCCAACTTAACCCCATCTTGTAGGGAATTGTCTCCAGCTCTTTTCCCCCTTCCTAGTTACTGTAATGAGGGGCTGACTTCCCAGATTAGCTCTGCCTATTTAAATGCTAATTTAATTAACAAAACATCGTTGTGGGGAGAGGCATTGCTTGTCCCTCCCATTCATTTATCGAGGTTTCTTAATGCAACACTATTTTCCTCAGGTTGAGGAGCCACAGTTATTGTTACACCCACCTGGTCATAGCGGGGGTTAAAGCACTAATGTGGAGGAGACAAAACCAGGTCCTTCATCTCACTTTTTTAACAAGCAACTAAATTTGGTTGATTTTGTTTAGAGGTAACCATGTCAAAACTATTTCATGTGTCCTGTGTAACTATGATGCCTGGGCTGTGTGCATCACCAGGCTGCAGTGGAAAAAAAGTTGACTTTTATTTTCATCTAGAAGAAGATGAGAATGATTTAGATGTCAGATCATCTAGATAGAATTAAATCTCAGGGCAAGGCAGAAAACATGACAGTCCTTTGGATGTCTCTCCTTGCAAGCAATGACAAACAACAAATCACACATTTAAAATCCATTTCTTAATTTGTTTGACTGTGTACTGAAGGAGACTCATCAATTATGAATTTACTCTAGACCTACTTTCTGCACATGAGTCATTCAGGCATTGGAAAGCAAAAGCAGAAGACTTTCTTAGCGTTTAGTTAGTTGAATGCAAACTGGGGTCTGCTTTTGCAAGAAGCTGAACACCAGCTGGGACAGTCCCAGTCAGAGAGGGAGCTATTCAGCGCATACATCAGCTCTTTAGCATCTTCTTTGACCAGGCTTTGTCCTGTCCCTGTGGAAATGAGTTTTATTTTCTCTTCAGGTTTACTTTGCTTTTCAGTCTGGATATAGAAATATTTACACATAGTAGAAATTTGTAGCTATTTACAGGCAAAACCAAGACAGCTTTGTTATGGTTTTCTTTCAACTGTAATCAAAAAAGAAAGCACTGAGGGAAATCTGTATTAAAACAGGTCAAGAAATCTGGAAAGAACAGAACATTGGTTTCTCTAAATCAGTTGTGTGGGAGACCTGGACAGGCTGGAGAGTCAGACAGAAAGAAGCCTCACGAAGTTCAACAAGGCCAAGTGGGATTCAACAATCCCAAGCACAAATACAGGCTGGGTAGTGAATGGCTGGAGAGCAGCCCTGAGGAAAAGGACCTGGGGGTCTTGGTTGATGAAAAGCTCAACATGAGCCTGCAGTGTGCACATGCAGCCCAGACAGCCAACTGAGTCCTAGGCTGCATCAAGAGAAACGTGGCCAGCAGGGCAAGGGAGAGGATTCTGCCACTTTACTCTGCTCTTGTCAGACCCCACCTGGAGTACTGTGTGCAGTTCTGGAACCTTCAGCACAGGAAGGACATGGAAGTGTTGGAGTGGGTCCAGAGGAGGCCACGAAGATGCTCAGAGGGCTGCAGCAGCTCTGCTATGAGGTCAGGCTGAGAGAGTTGGGGCTCTGCAGCCTGGAGAAGAGAAGGCTTTGAGGGGACCTGATAGTAGCCTTCCAGTATCTGAAGGGGTCCTACAGGAAGGCTGGGGAGAGACTATTGACAAGGTCTTGCAATGACAGGACAAGGGGCAGTGGGTTTAAACTGGCAGAGGGGAGATTTAGACTGGATGTTAGGAGGAAGTTCTTTACAGTGAGGGTGGTGAGGCACTGGAACAGATTGCCCAGGGAGGTTGTGGCTGCTCCCTCCCTGGAGGTGTTCAAGACCAGGTTGGAGGAGGCCTTGAGTAACCTGTACTAGTGGGAGGTGTCCCTGCCTATGGCAGGGAGTTGGAACTGGATGATCCTTGAGGTCCCTTCCAACCTTACCGTTCTATGATTCAATGATTCGAAGTGTAGGGTCCCACACCTGGGGAGCAATAACTCCCTGCACTGGGAGAGGTTAGAGGGTGACCTGCTGGAAAGCAGCTCTGTGGAGAAGGAGCTGGCACTGCTGATGGACACATTCCCCATGAGCCAGCACTATGTATGCCCTCTTGGCCAAGAATGCCAGTGGTGTCCTGGAGACAACATCTTTTCAGTATCACCCAGAGGGAATGCCATCTCAATTGACAGGTTCTAATCTTGCCATAAACCCCAGATGTGCCCTGAAATGAAAATTCTTTTAGCCATTCATAGGCTGGGCTGCTTCTCCTGTAAGGTGGGATTTCCATGCAAATTCACACTTTTGGCAGCAATGCAGGGCCAGGTAATACCAGCAATTTACATGCCAGTAGGATGAGGCCCCTGATGAGAATTTTTTCAGCTTATTCACTAAAACTCTATATTATTCTGTGATAGTTTGGGAGTTCCCCACTCCCCCACACTTTGTAAAATGACCCAGACTAGAACTCAGCCAGCTGGAATTTAAGGACTGAAGCTCTATTTACAGCTCAGCACAATGTCCAAGCAGAGATATACACTATAGACAGGAATAGTTACAGAAATAGACAAGTTAAAGGTAATACAGAAACACAACTCCCCTCCCAGAAATCAGAGACCCCAGGAGGGGCTCCCAACCACCCTTCCACCTTCTCCCCACCCCTGTACCTTACCCCAAGGTTTGCCTTATGCACAAGGTGAGTTTGGAGAATTGGTCAGGGGGGTTAGAAGAAAAGTGGTTAGTGAGATTACTCAGCAGAGAGGAGAAAAAAACAGAAGCTGCTAGACCTAGACACTGTGCCCCAGAGACTGACTTATCTGTGTTTTGAGTACTTATTCTTAAACATCTCAGCAAGCCTATGAGTGAAGTAGACATCACCACTGTTTCCTTTTCTCAACCTATAATATAATTTTCTCTATTAAAATATTCCAATTAGCCTCAAACCAGCACATGTTCTTATTGTTCAGTTTGCAGATACAACATGTTTCAAAGCAACTGGGTTCAATAGATGTGTTGCATTTTGTTTGGGAGGTTCTTCTCTCAGATGAAGATTTGACTTTGAATTTAATTTCCTTGAGAATAAAAGTGTTTTGGTTTTTTTTTTTTTCTTTGAAGAAAATGGGGAGTCTCTAGAGAACTGAAAAATACAAAAAGTATCAGGAGATTATGGTTAGTAGCTGTAAGACAAGCTCATAGTCTGAGGAAAGCACAAACCCCCAACATAATGGCAATCACTGATACTCCTAAGAATGAACCAATGGAGAGTCATTTAGTGTTTGCAGCACTGATCTCCCAATAGCTCTGATTTATGCGGTGAGAACTGAGCTGCCTTGACTTGGAAGGCTGGAATATGTTATGGCTGCGTCATGTTGCTCGTGTTCCACCTCTGCTGAGACACAAACCCCATGTTTTATTGCCTTTTTCCCCTCTTCACCTTCCAAAAGCTGTAGAGCTTCAGGTTACATCCAAGCTACCCAGACATCATCAGACACTGATCAAGCTTCTAATCCAAACCCAGATCTAAATTTTTCAGTTGCACTTTCACTAAATAATAAGTTTATTGTGTTTTGCCTATGTTTAGCAAATAACACCACAGGCTAAAACATGATCTCCAGATCCCCCAAGATTTGGCGAGCTGGTGATTTGACGTCAAAACCTGCAAAACTGAGATAAATGGGGATGTTGCGTTTGCCTCTGGGAGACGTAGAATTTGCCGATGAAAGAGCATTTTCATAGTGACCAAAGCAATCCTTTCGAACACTACAGGCAAGGGTGACACCCGGTGGCTAAGAAGTAAAAAAAACAAAGTCAGATCTAATCGCTCTGTTCCCCTTTCCTGTCCTTATTAACTGATTTTCTCGTGCTGCTTTTAAAGAAAAAAATGGAGTCTGGGAAGTACCTCTGCCACCTTAGAGTATCTGATAGCCGGTTGGAGATGAGGCAACAGTGTGGTCAGATAGCCAAGAAGACCAGCAGCACAATCCCAAGCACAAATGCAGGCTGGGTAGTGAATGGCTGGAGAGCAGCCCTGAGGAAAAGGACCTTGGAGTCTGGGTTGATGAAAAGCTCAACATGAGCCTGCAGTGTGCACATGCAGCCCAGACAGCCAACCGAGTCCTAGGCTGCATCAAGAGCAGTGTGGCCAGCAGGGCAAGGGAGGGGATTCTGCCACTTTACTCTGCTCTCCTCAGACCCCACCTGGAGTACTGTATGCAGTTCTGGAACCCTCAGCACAGGAAGGACATGGAAGTGTTGGAGCGGGTCCAGAGGAGGGCCACAAAGATGATCAGAGGGCTGGAGCAGCTCTGCTATGAGGACAGGCTGAGAGAGTTGGGGCTCTGCAGCCTGGAGAAGAGAAGGCTTTGAGGGGACCTGATAGTAGCCTTCCAGTATCTGAAGGGGGCCTACAGGAAGGCTGGGGAAGGATTATTTACAAGGTCCTGCAATGATAGGACAAGGGGCAATGGGCTTAAACTGGCAGAGGGGAGATTTAGACTGGATGTTAGGAGGAAGTTCTTTACAGTAAGGGTGGTGAGGCACTGAAACAGGTTGCCCAGGGAGGTTGTGGCTGCTCCCTCCCTGGATGTGTTCAAGGCCAGATTGGATGAGGCCTTGAGTGAGCTGTACTAGTGGGAGGTGTCCCTGCCTATGGCAGGGGGTTGGAACTAGATGATCCTTGAGGTCCCTTCCAACCTTACCATTCTATGATTCTATGATTCTATGATCCTGGCTTCGATCAGCAATAAGGTGGCCAGCAGGGCTAGGGCAGTGACTATCCCTCTGTACTCGGCACTGGTGATGCCACAACTCAGACTCAGACTTCTTACTGCATGGAGACTGAGGTGCTGGAGTGTGTCCAGAGAAGGGTAATAAAGCTGGTGAAAGGTTTTGAGCACAAGTCTTGTAAAGAGTGGTTGAGGGAATTGGCGTGATTTAGCCTGGAAAAAACAAACCAACCAAACCAAAAGCAAAACAAACAAACAAAGAAAAACCCACCAAACACTCCACAACTCCCCTCCTCCCCCCCAAAAAAACCCAAACAACCCTACCAACCAACCAAAAAAACCCAACCAAAACCAAAACCAACAGCCCCCACCCCCCCCTCCCCACACACAAAAAGGAGGCTCAGTGGGCTCAGTGGAGACCTTCTTGCTCTCTACAACTACATGAAAGAAGGGTGGGTTGAGGTGGGGATCAATCTGTTTTTCTAAGTAACGAACAATTGGATGAAAAGAAACAACCTCAGGCTACATGCAAGGAGGTTTAGATTGGACATTAGGAACCATTTCTTCCCCCACAAGGCTGTTAAATCTTGGATAGGCTGCCCAGGGAAGTAGTGGGGTCCCCATCCCTTGAGGGCTTTTAAAGTTCTGTAGATGTGGTACTGAGAGACATAGTTTAGTGGAGACCTGTCAGTGTTGACTTAAAAGTTGGAGTTGATCTTAAAGAGCTTTTCCAGTCTAAATGATTCTATGGTTCTAATTTATGACTATTATGTGATTCTATTCTATGATTCTGCGAGCACCTATTACCTGGTGGTATCAATTCCTGTGGACCAGCTTCTTTGGGGTGAAATTCGGTTAGCAAATGGATACTGGCAACCTTCCCATGGTTTCTAATACACTGCACAGATGTCACCCAGGCACCTTGAATTTGGGCAGAGGATTTCCACTGACCTTGCTGCAACACTTCGGTGGCCCTTTCCAGGGTTTTTCTAGACTTAGAGTTTGTGGTCATCAGGAGACAAGATGGGATTTCTTTAAATAGTGTGCAACAAATTCATTGGAATCATAAAATATTTTAGGTTGGAAGGGATCTTTAAAGGTCATCTAGTCCAATTCCCCCCCTCCCCAGTAAGCAAGATCATCTTCAGCTAAATCAGATTGCTCAAAGCCCTGTCCTGCCTGACCTGGTATGGAGCATCTTCCTGGGAAACCTGGGCTAAGGTTTCACCACGCTCAATGTAAGAACTTCATCCTTGCATTTAGCCTGAATCTCCCCTCTTTTAGTTTAAAACCAGTCCCCGTTGTCCTGTCACAACAGGTCCCCAAGTCTCTCCCTATCTTTCTTTATAGGCCCCCTTTCAGTATTGAAAGGCTGTCATAAGGTCTCCCTGTATCCTTCTCTTCTCCAGGCTGAACAATCCCAGCCTGTCCACACAGCACAGGGATTCCAGTTTTTGCATCAGCTTTGTGGCCTCCTCTGGACCACTTCAACAGATCCATGTCTTTCCTGTGCTGAGGACTCCAGAGCTGGACACAGCCCTGCAGCTGGGTTCTCACTAGAGCAGAGGAGAGCAGAATCCCCTCCCTGAATATGCTGACTATGCTCCTTTGGATGCATTGTTGGCCTCTGGGCTGAAGGTTAACACAGATTTTCAGAGAAAGGTAGGTACTGGAGGGTCCTTTTTACTTTGCGCTTATGAAGCACTGCTTACCATAGACTAGAGACTGTGTGACAAAAGGGAAGGGAACAGCGTTTTTAACCACCAGCCTGATACTCTTAGCTAAGTGATTATTGATGGGTATTATGAATGGTTAACTTTATTTAGACTTTAATTTGGGCTTACTAAAAATGAAAATGGAAATGCTCAGGTAATTACATCACTCACTGAGCTGTGGCTTTAATAAATGTCAAGTGTTGGCAGCGTACTGCTAAAAGCTGGTGTCATGGGTCTCCACTGGAAATTTGCCCATCGAACAAACAAACTAATTTGGCTCCTAAATCAAAAGTTCCCGTGGTATTTCTGTGTGTGTGAGCCTTGATGTTGGATGCTCTCTAAGGTATCTATCCACACCTTGATGTGTCACGCAGGGAGAGCTCAGGCTGAGGACTGAGTCTATGCATTTCTGATTAGCTTACTGGGAAAATGAAGCCCAGCTCTGACACTTGGATCCCGCTGCTGACTCTGCTTCCAGACCCTTGCTTCACTGCTCATACCTGAATAGAGGAGCCTGCTGATGCTGTTTCTGATTGAAAATGTGGAGCAGGGGAGGACAGTTGGAGAGACAGACCAATGTACTCTGGTCTCTGTCCTAGGAAAACACAAAACCACTTTGTCTTCAAATTCGGTCCCTATAGCACCAATATGATTAACAAAGAGATGTATGGCTCTGGGAACAGATGGGTTCCATTCCCCAAAGCTGTCTGATGAATTTCTCGGTGTATTTTACAGGAACACTCAGCATTTGGCACTCGATAAAGTCAACCTGACTGTTCTTTTCATGCACTGGAGTTTTCAGGCAGAAGGGGGAGCCCATACATTATTTTTTGTGCACAATCATCTCAAAATAGTACTACAAACCCATCAATTCGGTAGGTTTTTGTGGTTTTTTTTTTGTTTGTTTGTTTTTTAACGTGAGTGCTTCTGCCTAGCTGATGTTACAGACTCACACAACTAGGGGAAGGCAGGATTGCAGAGCCCAGATTACTGTTATCTGTTCCTTCACAACAATGAGAAATCAAGGAAGATTTGAATTCCAAATAAATTCATCATGTGTCATTGTGTTAGTTCAGATACTAGAAAACAGAATTTAATTAAGAATTCATTAAACAAACAAAAATACAGAGGGAAAACAAACCCTTTAGAAATGTCATAGCTGCATGACATTTATTTTTGCTAATTTACTTCGACACCCACTGGGAAACCAAAGAAGTTGTCTGAAGAGTACCACTGTGGTTATTTGTACAGAACCAGTGTGTCAGATGTTTCCTAAGGGTGTACATGAATGTTAAACTGTTAAACAAGGTGGGGGGCTTTTGGAGATACTTCTATCAGGATGAGTGACTAAGTAAAGGCACTGGTTTTATCACTGCTCACACCCCCTTCAAATCCTTTCGCAATGCAGAATCACT
The DNA here is from genome assembly GCA_013396675.1 of Eubucco bourcierii. NCBI lineage: Eukaryota > Metazoa > Chordata > Aves > Piciformes > Ramphastidae > Eubucco > Eubucco bourcierii. The sequence continues at coordinate 32,015 of VWZE01015805.1, forward strand.
GAATGATTTGGGTTGGGAGGCACCTTGAAGATCATCTAATTCCACCCCCCCTTGTCATAAGCAGGAACACCTCCTACTGGATCATGTTGCACAAGGCTACATCCAACCTGGCTTTGAATAATTCCAGGGTTGTAGCCCCCACAACATCTCTGGGCAATGCGGTTCAGTGCCTCTTCACCTTCACAATGGAGAATTTCTTCCTAATGTCTAATTTAAATCTGTCTGCTTCCAGTCTGAAGCCATTACCCCTTGTCCTGCCACTACATGCCTTTGTAAAAAAGTCCTTGTCCAACTATCCTGCAGATGCCCCTTTAAATACTGGAATGTTACTGTAAGGTCTTCCTACAATCTTCTCTTTTCCTGGCCAAACAACCCCAACTCTCAACTGTTCTTCACAAGAGAGGAACCCCAGCCCTCCAATCATCTCTCAAGAATGCCACTGTCACATCCTTCAGCCACAGCTCCTGCTCATCCCTATAACCAACATTTTAGTCCATCCTTGTGCACCTTGGGAAACCTTTAAGGCCATTTTAGCTCTGAGGACCTCTGTGGTTCACCCCCTGGGATGGGTTTCTTCTTACTTTTCCTCCAACAAATCATTTGATTGCATTTTCTGTTGAGTTTGACAGCCAAGCAGGTACTTGTGACTTGTGTCTTTGACACAATCTGTGCTGCTGTTTAGTGGCATTACCTACCTGCTGCCTGCCAATAATACTTCTGGGAACGGCACGAGCAAATATTTTGGCTCTAAAACTTGTGACTATGTGAAGTTGCATTAATAAAAAGTCAGGTTAGGTTTATTTCACACCATGTGTAGGAAAGGGTTTTTTTCCCAACTGGTGAAAAACAGTGTGCTGTGACAGGAGTGCATGTTTAAAGCCTTTGCAACTTTAGAATGATGTATGTATGATGTTAAAATAAAGGTTAAAAGAGCAGTAGCCATAGAGAAATTGCTCCTCACCCCAGGAAGGTAGCTACTAGACAAGAGTAGATCTCTGCATCCCAAGAATGACAGTCCTGGAGGAGGTTAGAAGTTCATCTAGCCAAGGAGATCCTGGGCTGCAGGCTTGGTGATAAGTGGTGTTTGTGGAAGAGTAGAATGGGACATCACTGTGTCATCCTGCTTCCCACACTGGTACTGTAATCTCCATGTACAAACTGCAGTGGGTAGGAAAAGCGCAAGAGAGCTCCTGCATGGGTGGAAAGAAGAGCTGGATTTTCAGTACTCAAGCCAAACTTGAAAAACCCAGGCTGTGGAGGGCCTGGAGGAGCAGATGGCTTTCATATCTGAGCATTTCCTTGGACACAGAGACAGTCAAGTGTCTGACTGTTCATGCCGTAGTCAAAGTATTCTCCTGCCTGTATTCTAAGAGCACTTGCAACAGGAGTTTACAGGAGCAGAGCTCCAAAGGGCTCATTTTAGGAAATCCAGATTTGTGTTGACAAGCTGTAAATTAGCCCAACAAAGTTTTACAGACTCGGTTTTCAGAGCATCTGTAAGTGATTTAGAAGATTCCCTCTCCAGAAATGCTGTTACTGGTGCTGGAGTTGCCAGCAGTACTTCCCAAGCCAGAACTCTCCAATTGGAGCTGCATTTCCCTCTCACTCTGCTTCTAGGGATACCCCAGGACATAATTTCTTGGATGACTTTGCATTGCACCCTCATGGCTCATGTATCCCAAAGCTGGTGTGTTAGGAACTAGTTGGGTGTGAGCTTCTGTCCTATGGGAGAGTGAATGATTGTGGTTGAGCTCCTGCACTGGGGCATCACTGGATGAAGATGCTGAAGCAGAGCAATGTGTTTCCTTGTGAGCTTCTGGGCATTAGGATATCCTGCAAGACTGGATGCACTGTCACAACGATTCACCAACATTTTTTGGCAGCAAGATCTCAGATGCTTTGGGAGAACTCAGTGTACAGCCCCACAAACAACAGTGGTGTTACAATTCTCCCTGACCCCCTGAGTAGATAGCACTGCCTCTCTGCCAGCCCCGCTCCTTCATTCCCTCTTGAGTGCTACGAAGTTGCTAAGCAACTCAATCCATCCAGCAACTCAATCCATAGAGCCACCAGCAGCATCACCACCGTGAGGATACCGCAGCATAGATGCTTGAGTACCATTTTGTCCTGTGGGAGATACTGCACCCAGGAAAGCCCTGTCCTTTTTCCTCACCCCAGGCAAGAGCAACAAAGGGTTGTGCACAACTTTGCAGAAACACATGGGCATACAGATAGAAGATAGAGAGGCCTGCTCTGTATATGAAGCACCTCTGTTTAGCCTCATAGGGGGTCATTTGGGGATGGTGTGGCTTTTCATCAACATGAGCAATATAGGACATTTGGAGGTCAAACTATCTGCTCACCCCTGAGTGTTGCATGATAATAGAACGGTTTGAGCTGGAAAGCACTTTTAAAGGTGCAATGGGGAGGAACAGCTTCAACTAGATTCATGTTACTCAGTGTCCTGTCCAATTTGACTTGGAATGTTTCCAGAGATAAGGCATCTATCACTTCTTTAGGTAACCACCCTCACCCATTTTCCTGTTGCAACTCTGCTAAAAAGCATGTCCCCATCTTTCTTACAAGCCATGTGAAGTGATGGGGAGTGCAAGGGGCAGCTCAGAGAAGGACAGGATGGGTGCTTGGGTCCCTGTAAAACCTCCAGCATGGGCTATTCTTATGTATAGAGAGACCACAGGAGTGGTCTCATATGTCCATTAGGCTTGGGCGTCCTAAACGTGTGACTAGCCCAGCAACTCACTATTGCTGGGTCTTGCTATTCCTCAGAAAATGGATATAGGCACAGATATTTATGGCAGCCTTCTTTAAAACTAGCAAATAGTTGCTGTGTTTCTCTGTTTTGAAAAAAAATCTGCTTATTTTCTTCCTCCTCCTTTTCTCCTTCAAGCTGTGAAGCTCCTTGGTGTTGTTAGAAGAGTTTTGCTTTCCCAAAGGCATCCAGAGAAGGGCCACAAGGATGATTAGAGGGCTGGAGCACTTCTCCTATGAAGACAGGCTGAGAGAGTTGGGGCTGTTCAATCTGGAGAAGAGAAGGCTCTGAGGAGACCTTATTGTGGCCTTCCAGTATCTGAAGAAGGCCTACAGGAAAGCTAGTGAGAGACTTTTCAGGATGTCACGTAGTGATAGGACTAGGGGGAATGGAGCAAAACTAGAAGTGGGGAGCTTCAGATTGGATGTTAGGAAGAAGTTCTTCCCCATGAGGGTGGTGAGAGACTGGAACAGGTTGCTCAGGGATGTGGTGGAAGCTCCATCCCTAAAAGTTTTTAAGACCAGGCTGGATGGGGCTCTGAGCAACCTGACCTAGTGTGACATGTCCCTATCCACATCAGGGTGGTTGGAGCTAGGTAATCTTTGAGGTCTTTTCCAGCCCTGACGATTCTATGACTCTGTGACCCATGAATATTTGGCAAACGGAGATTGCTCTGAGACAGAATGATGATAAATCACGTGGACGTTGTGATGGGGTTTTTTTGTTTGGTTGTTTTTTTTCTTTTCGCTCGTTTCTTGCATGGATCCTTTTTCACAAGCCTGCTGCCTTCCTTCACACAGAGTTTCGAGCTGCTCCTTCTCCCCAGAGGCTGCCAGGATTTTCCGGGTCCCGCTGCCCGACTGAGCCGGTGGCCGCACAGCGCCGAGCGCTCCCTCTAGTGGCTGCCGCACTGAAATGCCGGGAAGTGCTCTGCGCGTTTCGACTCATCTCTGCTCAGAACAGGCAGCGCTGCCAAAACCAGATCGTCTGCGAGAGGTCCGTGGTTCCCGCAGACCGGGAAAGCAAACCCACAGAACATGCTCCACTTGTGCCATGCCATGCCTGCTTTGCACCAGGCTTCAGCCATGCTATCGTGGTTTCTGCTGTTCCTAGATTTAGATGGGTCATTTACAACGCAGGATTTGTCCTTCTGGACCGGCAGAGAGGGGTGTGAAAGGGAAGAGCTGCATCACACTTCCCATCTGGGACTCGTCACACATCTGGTCAAGGACACTTTTCATTTGCATGGGTTTTGTACTGCTAGGATTTTGGATTCATCGGCACCAGACATGCCAGGGTAAAGCTGGTTTGATTTCAAATCTCATTACAGTTTCTCTGTGTTTCATCATCCTGCAGACATGCTGTTTGCTGCAGTATTACTCCTTGCAGCAGGAGGAATTGCAGTGAAAGCCTCCAGGGCTGGTGGGAGGGAAAAGTGCTGCCATCCAGCACACAAGACCTTCATCAACATATCTACTTCGTCATCACCATGGAGCTCAGCCCACATAACTGTATGTGCAGCCATTCTTGGGGTTAAACTGCCAAATCCTATACAAACAGTGCATAGTACTTTTTTTTTTGGCTGAGAGGTGCTGCGGTGCTGCATAGATGTTGAGAAGGAAAAGCAACCACAGGGGTGCAAGTTTAGAGCACAAGTCATGTGAGGAGCAGGTGAGGAAATTGAGGATGATTAGCCTAGAGAAAATGAGGCTCAGGGGAGACCTTCTCGTTCTCTACAACTACCTGAAAGGAAGTTGTAGCAAAGCGGATTTTGGTCTCTTTTCCCAAGTAACAAGTGACAGGAGAGAGGAAATGGCTTCGAATGATACCTGAGGAGGTTTAGGTTGGAGATTAGCAAAAGTTTCTTCCCTGAGAGGTTGTCAAGCCCTGGAACAGGCTGTGCAGGGAAGTGATGGAGTCACCATCCCTGGAGGGAATTAAAAGGTATGTAATGTGGTGCTGAAAGACATGATTTGATGATGGGCTTGGCTGTGTTGGCTTAACAGTTGGACTTGATGATCTTAGAGGTCTTTTCCAACCTAAACAATTATATGATTCTATGATTCTAAGATGTCCTGTCTCAGGTATGACCAGAGGAGTACATCTGACACTCCCTGCTATGAATACATGTGCCTGAATCTGTGAGTGCCTGAACCATCCCCAAGAGGTGTGCATGGCATTGCTCATCTCAGAAGGTCATAGATCCAGACCCCTCAAAGGAGAAATGTCTTAAAAAACCCCAAGATAACTATTTAAATGTGAACACTTTAAACCTTCTGTTGGTGAGAAAAACCTGTCCAGGTTGAATGGAGCAATCAGTGTTTGTATCTATCCACAAAACTGCTACTCCAAAAATCAGAACATGTGTCTGTGCTGATGCATGCTAGAAATTATTCCTGATCACTGAAAACTTTCATTATCTTTTATGATCATGGATCTTTCCTGGATTATTTCAGTTCCAGTCCTAGGCTCAGGGCTGTTCCACTGGTTGATTAAAGAACAACTACTTGTAGCTACTGACCAAAATTTTCAGCAGTCATGAAGATATTCTGCACTTCACTCAGCTTGGTTATAAAAACACACAGGATGGTGTCACCTAGTTATTGCTGTTTCTCAGGCACTGGCACAAAGCTGTGCTGCAGGAAACACAGAGATTTAAAAAAAAACCCCAAACCTCCTTGTTCTTTCTGATCACAGATTTCTCTGCTGAGCATCAAGAAATAGGTTCTCTACTTTGGGTACCTTTGCTTTGTACAGAGAAGTTAGGGTAAAGCCCACGTGCCAGGTCCCCTAAAGCTACAGCTGTGCTAGTTAGTTACTAACCAATAAACTAACCAGTGCCAGGAGGAGGTTATTAAACTCTCTTGCCTCCTGACAGGGAAGCTGCTTCCAAACTGTCTGCTGAGAACAGCCCTATTCTAGTCCTGTGCCTGTCCCTGCATGGGAATTATTTTTACAGTCCATATGAAAAGAAGTTTCTTTTAATTTCCCTTCTCTGATGCTTGTGGACCCTCTACTGCATCTCCTGGCCTTTCTCTTCACCAGGAATGCTGCTACCACCCAACTCTCTCTGCACTGACAGGCAGGTTATTCCTCTGTGCTGCGGCCAAGTATTTATAGGCAGCAGATCTGGGCAGTAATTAGGCCATTGGATAATTTCAGTTTGCACTGGGACCACTGAGTGCTGCTAGAGGGAAGCAGGAGATCCTCATCCAGTGGGAATGAAACTCTGTTGTAGATGTGTTACTCCTCAGAATGAGCAGAAGACACTAGCTCATTGTGTCTGGTGACAATTCATACCTGCTTGTTCATCTTGAAGGTCATCAGGGGTATATAGCAGGCAGAGAATACCACTTTTTGTGCCATGTGAAGTATTTATGTAGCTGAGGGCTGCTGGTCACTGGGAAATTGCCCAAGACTTTAATGGTTTAATTGTTGTTTCCTGTATGTTCCCCTCTCTGTTGTTCGTCACAGATGACAATTGTGGCTTCTTGTCCCTGGTATTGGGAGGGGTATCCCTGGCAATCTCATCTCCTCATACAATTACTGCTCCTGAATATCTCTGCTGGTCTGGGTATTTGGATGTGCTAAAAAGAGCCCGGCCAGCAGGCTGAGTTCTGTGTCCATTGTCTGGAGTACCGGGCTCCCCGGCTGAAGAGGGAGAAGGAAATTTTGGTGAGAGCCCAGTGGAGTCTACAAAGATGCTAAGGGGGCTGCAGCATCTCTCTCGTGAGGAAAGGCTGAGAGAGTATCTTATCAATTCCTGTCAATATCTAAAGGGCAGAGATCAAGCAGATGGGGCCAGATTCTTTTCACTGGTGCCTGGCCACGAAACAAGGGGCAGAGGGCACAAACTGAAACACAGGAGGTTCCATCTGAGCACGAATTAAAACTTCTTTCCTGTGAGGGTGGAAGAGCACTGGAACAGGGTGCTCAGAGAGGCTGTGGAGTCTCCTCTGGAAAGATTCCAAATCCTTCTGGATGTGATCCTGTGCGGTAGGTGATTTTGCTTTGACAATGAGAGATTGGACTAGATTATCCCTAGAGGTCACTTCCATCCCTGTCGTTCCCGTAATTTTGTGACTCTGTGTCCTATAATTCTCTTTCCAGTTAAGACCATCTGAATGGGCCTTATTTCCTAGCCAGAACTGCTACAAGGTGATGCTGGTTGCTTTTTTACCCTGAGGCATGATTGAGGGCTGAAGTGCAGATTCGGGTATCCTTGGCAGTAATCGATAAAACACACTGTGTGTGATGGGGTGAGACCAGGATGTACACAATGCACAACAAAAATCAGGGGAGGACTGGAAAATGAGCACATTTTGGGCACCCTGATACTCACTGGCAGTACCACAGAGCTACATTAGTGTAAAGCAGGGCATAATTAGACCTTTTAAGGCTTGTGTGTGCTAGCAGATAAATACACCATTTGCTGCACCCTGATATTGATCCTGAAATAAAACCATGCCACCCTTCACTCCTGGTTCCATTATCTCCAACCCCAAATGCCCAGAAATCACAACCAGAAACCCCCGGATCACAAAACTGGGTCAAAGTTTTCAGTCATATTTTTAGCATTCTTTCTGATATGCTTTGAATTTGCCTGCTGGTTTTATTTCTCCTAGAGTAAACTCAGCTTGTGCCTCAAACCTTTTGAAAATTGAGGTTCTTAGAAAATGATTTGCCTCTGGGGCTTGTGGCTTGAAGAGAAACAACAAATATGCATGTGTATGTATTCCTACACATATTTGTCATTACATAAAATGGGATACATGGTAAAATTACAGTTGCTGGCAAAACAACCACCCTGTCATAAGAATCTCTTTGACAGGGTTACAAAGGACCTGTGCCCAATGTACTGTGCTTTGTCTGCCTGGGACCGATAGGAGAAGGCAAATGTTGGCTCGGCTAAATCGAGTCCTGTCAGCCCTGATCCTTTATGTCACTCCCCTTTGGGTTTCACATGTGCACTCCCTTCTTTTGCCTTGAAACCTTTAGGTGAGATACCTAAAGAGATACCCCAATTCAGACTGGACTATGGCAAAGAACTGGATATTTGCTTTAAATCATAGAGGTCTTCTCTGCCGTGCTTTAAAAGCTGATCCTGGGCTGAAGTCATTCCAGGACAAGTTTTATCAGTGATAGAAAGCAGAATCTGATAACAAATGCTACTAATCTTTCAGAGCATAAAACCAAACAAACAAACCCCAAACCAAAACAAACAAAAAACCCCAACAACCAAACAAAGCTGAACAGGAGGTCTTTTTTGCCATGGACATTTTAATGAAGCAAGTTGCCCCAGGACTGGATTAGTGCCCACCATGTGCCACTCCCACACCTCTGGTTAATTTGTCTCTTGATGCTTCTCCCTCCAAAGCTACCATCAGTACCACCATTAGGTTGGACTTGGTGATCTCAAAGGTCATTTCCAACCTGGTTAATCCTGTGATTCTGTGGTCACTTGGTAAATCAGATGGAAAAAGCTGTATGTGGGTATTGGCGTGTGCAGGGACACTGCTACCTTTGCCACAGACATTGCTGATCCTGTGGAGAACTGCCAAACTGGCTGATCTTTGGGGAAAGGTTGCAGAATTTGGACCACTACTGGGTAATCCCAGCCAGAGACCTACACTCCTGCCTGCTGTGACACCATGGGAAGGCTCTGAGGCTTCATATTTAATGCATGAGGAGAATTGGCAATACTCTCAGGCTTTACTTAGTTTTAACTGTGGGGTAATGAGGACTTTGAAATCAGGATTTGAGTTTGTGGGGTTGATAACAGAGGTTTGTAGGGTGAACATTTGGAGTCAGAGGTTTGCTGGAGCCTAGTCTTCACCCTGGGGACCAAGGACCCCTGAAGATCCCTGACCCATACCTGGCTGCAGGTCTGGACTCTGTTGCCCAGCCAGGAAGGCAGTGATGATGGAGGGGTGGATCCAAGGTCCTTTTCTAGCAGAGTGTACATCCAACTTCCCCTTCCTTGAAACTAAGGAAAATACTTTTTGCTTGAACTTCAGTTTTACAACACTAGAATTTGTTCCAGAAGAATGGGAGTCCAGAGTTCTGAACTCTATCTTCTGTTTTGCCAGTGATGTGGTGGGTGAAAATCTTTTCCTCTGTTAAACACATTTGTAACCCTTTGCTGAATTCGGCCACCAGCTTGGAGGTCTACTTGTACTACCTGACTTCAGTAGATTAAAAGCAGGAATCTTTCTTTTCTACTGAATTTAGTCTTGTTAATTTTAAAGAGAAATCCCTGACTCAAATGAAGCATACCTGGTTCAGTTCACCCTTGTCCCTTGGATGGCTCTGGTTTGGACTATGCTGCAAGTCAGCTCTTCTTATATAGATACTTTTAACAAAATGCAAATGAAGCAAGAAAGCAAGAGAAGGAAATCAAGAGTTAATTTCACGTGCATTTCTGTTGTAACCTCTCTTTTCTGTTGGCTCCAATGACACACAAAGAGCCTTGGGGATTGGAACGGTGATTTACAGGTTAGCTAGACTCAGAGACCCATGTAGCTTGAAACAAGACCATTGGATATCCCTTGGTCCAACCTCAGAAGCTTTTCTGGTTCTTAGCTCTGTTTTAAAGTAACTTAATGCTTTTTCCAAGACTGATGGGAAGTAACTCACCCTCTTGTCTCAAGGCAGGAACAACTATTTCCTCCTGTCATTCCAGAGACACATTTTCTAAACCTGGTATTAAAACCTCCTAGGAGCAGAGTGTCCACCCCAGCTGGAGCCAATCCATCCCCATGCTAAGATAACCTCACAAGAGGGAGCTTTCCTGGGAACAGGATAAGAAAAACTCACAGCATCAACCGAATGAAACCACATTTATTTTACTGACTGTATCAGTAACCGAATCCTGGTTTTGTCTGGGCTATTGAGATGAGGACAGTGTTAAGAGAATGCTGCACTGGGGTGGGTATATGAAAAGAAGGTAAATAAGGGTCTCTCATAGGTATCACAGAATCACAGAATTGTTGAGGCTGGAAAAGACCTCTGAGGTCATCAAGTCCAGCCTATAACCTTAACACCATGATGTCAGCTAAATCATGCCACCAAGTGCCACATCCAACCTTCTCTTAAAGGCCTCCAGGGATAGTGACTCCACCACCCCCCTGGGCAGTCCATTCCAGTGCTAACACCATGATGTCAGCTAAATCATGCCACCAAGTGCCACATCCAACCTTCTCTTAAAGGCCTCCAGGGATAGTGACTCCACCACCCCCCTGGGCAGTCCATTCCAGTGCCTAATCACCCTTTCCATGAGGAAGTGCTTCCTAACATCCCACCTAAACCTCCCCCAGCACAGCTTCAGATCATGCCCTCTTGTCCTGGCACTAGTTGCCTAGGAGAAGAACCTGACCCCCGCCTGACTACAACTTCCTTTTAGGTAGTCGTAGAGTGATAAGGTCCCCTCTAAATCTCCTTTTCTCCAAGCTGAACAACCCCAGCTCCCTCAGCCTCTCCTCACAGGTATAATTATTGCTGTATAGTGCCTTCCCAGTGTGCATCAGATCCCATCACGTCACCCCATATTAAGCAACCCAAGGGCATTTGTCTTCTCTCTAGGAAAATCTGACCAGCTAAATTCCTCACTACATAGCAGGACTCAAAGCAGTAGGGGAAAGGAGAAGAAAAGGCAATATAATAGGCCACAATATAGTGCTATCTATAAATATTTTACCAGCAAAGGTATGCAACTGGTATTTTGAACAAATCCCCAGCTGCAGTTTTAATAAAGTGCCTTTAGCATGCCACTCCGCCGTGTTTAAATCTAATTCCAGTTGTCAGTCAAATCGCTGCATGTTATTAACCCATGGGCATAATTGCCTTTTCCAACTCTGCAACTCGAAGAGGCTTTATGTACAATTGTGATAAATGAAATAACTTTTACGATTCCAGCTCACAGCTGAACACTTTGACATTGAATATTACACATGTGTCGGTGTTACCTTCGTCCGTCCCTGTACAAGATATTGCCGGTGCAGCGACGACTGTGGAGGAAGACCTGTGTGAGCAGAGGAATGGTTGAGCTTTGCATTAGCTCATCTCTGTAGCTGGTGCCGCATGGAAACACTTCAGCCCATCTTGGTGTAAGAAAAAAAAGTCTCTGCTGCGTATTTGCAATGGAAAAACCCTCACACGCTGCCGTGGCCAAAGCGATTGGTATCAGATTTAGGCACTGACGGTTGCTGTGTTTCCATCCCCAACCTCCTCCCTCCCCCGATGTTGTATTTTGTGCCTGCAGCAGGAACTGATGCTAAAGGAGGATGAGTTTGTTGGTTTTGGTTTTGTCATCACTGGGGCAATATGAACATGAAACACAAAGGGCAAAGGCAGCACTTTCCAGCCTTTTTGTGCGATGAAATGCACAGCATGAGTGGGAGGGCAGTGAAGGGTCGCCAGCCACCAAAGGATGTAGATGTTGTGTACAACAGGTCCCAAAAGGCATCACCTCAGCCTCTCTTGGATGTCACCAGACTTTATAAGAGGTCATGCCTCCCCCAGCAGTACTTTGTGCCAGGAGGATCTCATGTATACCCTCAGCAAGCTTTCAGGCAACAACAGGCTGAGCGGTGCTGTTGAATGATGGGATGAACCCAGAGGCACCCAGACAAGCTAGAGAAGAGGGTCCATGTAAATCTCATAAGGATTAACAAGGCTGAGTGCAAGATCCTGCATTTGTATCAGGGCAGCCTCCAGTATTCTTATAGGCTGGAGGATGAAGGGACTGTGTGACTGGACATAAACCAGCAATGTGAACTCATAGCCCAGAAGGCAAACTGTATCCTGGGTTGCATCAAAAGCAGCATGGCCAGCAGGTCAAGGGTGGGATTCTGACCTTCTGCTCTCCTTTGATAAGATCCTCAGCTGCAGTGTTGTGTCCAGCTTTGGGGTCCTCAGCAAAGGAGAGACTTGGACCTGTTGGAGTGGGTCCAGAATTGAATAAAAGGATGCAAAATTGATCAAAAGGCTGAAGTACCTCTGCTACAAAGGCAGGTTATTCTATGGCTCTGCAATTCTATGCTCTTGACAGAGCCAGGCCTCTTGGCCCCAATCACTCGCCCAGATTTTCTTGATATTTGTAGACTGGATTTGGAGAAAATCTCTCTTCACTTCAGCTATCTGAAAGGTATGTAGACAGTCTCCACTGGCTTGCTGAACTGCTTCCTGGGTGGGCATAGATGAGCATCTCCAAAGGGTTGTTTATCTCAGAGGCGAGGGAAGGTTGTCCATTTGCAAAGGATGTTCACACAATGTGATTCACAGGCATTGGAGGACATTTGGGCAGCTGAGATTTGGTAGTCTGAATCTCACCTCTGCAACTCCTCCACCTCCCTACTGAAAAGGCTTCTGAAGAGAGAGTGGGACACATGGAAAACATTTTCTTAGGACCAGACTCTGCTCAAAGTACCATAAAGGATGGGAGGAGTGGTCTTCACTGAGCATCCAGTCTGTCCCCAGCTCCTTAAGTACTCTTGACAGAAAAACGAGGAGAGGGCTAAATCCCCTACCAGGCTGCCCAGAGCTTACCCTGGGTATGGGGAGAGCTTGTGCTGCTGGACACCTCCAATGATCAACCACTGGGGCATTTTATCCTCTCACTGTCCTATGCTCTGGCTGAAATGGTCCAAAATTGCGCAAGAGAGACTCTTTTCACTTCAAAACAGTGTACTTGATGGAGAACAAGAAGAGTTCAACCTCCTGGTTATATGATTTTCAGGGCTAGGATCAGCTCATGCCCTAAAGTTGGGCTATTTGCACTGAACAATGTGATGGACATTGTACAATACAAGGTTTCTGGACCCAGTATAGGTGTCTTATGTATCATGATGTATACATTCATGTGAGTGAGTGGGACCATTCAGATCCCTCCTGGCATTCATAGTGATGTAAGAACTGTGTTTTAACCAAGCATCATGTCTCCACAAAACCTTGGATGAAGGTTCAGATAATTGCTGGATCCCCTGTATCTCTTGAGCTCCACTTACCAAGCTCTTGGCCTTCAACACAGCTGCTACTGTGGAGAAAGTCCTCCTCCAAATGCAGCAAACTAGGAGCTATGGGAGTTCCTCTTCTTGTGATAGGATAAGAAAAAATAGCCTTGAGCTGCACCAGAGGAACTTTAGGTTGGATATCAGGGAAAATTTTTTCCCCCAGAGGGTTGTCAAGCCCTGCAACAGTGTGCCTAGAGAGGTAGTAGAGTCGCTGCCCCTGGAGGGATTTTAAAGCCACGTAGCTGTGGTGCTGAGGGATATGTTTTAGTGGTGACACGGCATTGATTGCTTAGTGTTCCGACTTGATGATCTTCAAGGTCACTTCCAATAAAGTAATTATATAATTCTTTACTCATCCCCTGGCATTCAGGACCTCTCACTTCAGAGTAGCTCCATTCCCACCTTGGCACTCAGCCTTGGCTCCCTTGCCCCTCTGTGTGGTGGTTTTTGGCTCTGAGCCTTGGCTGCAGAGCAAAGCATTGACAAAAGCTCTATAGATATCAGGATACCATAGTAGCATCATCATGCTCTGATCACAGCATGACTTGGGACCATATGCATAAACAAGTGTGCAAGTGCCACGGTGAGGATCTACTGGAGAGAGTCCAGTAGATGCTACAAAGGTGCTGAGAGGACTGGAGCATCACTCTGATGAGGAGAGACCCAGGGTTGTTTAGCCTGGAGAAGGCTGAAGGGGGAATCTTATCAATGCTGATCAGTATCTAAAAGGTAGGTGTCAAGAGGATGGAGCTGCACTCCTTCCAGTGGTGATCAGTGATGAGACAAGGGGCAATGGGCACAAAAATTTCCATCTGACCATGAGGGAAAACTTCTTTACTGTAAGAGCAATGGATCACTGGCTCAGGCTGCCCAGGCTGTGGTTTTCTTCTCTGGAGACTTTTAAAACCATCCTGGCAATCCTGGCAACCTGCTCTAGGTGAGCATGCTTTAACAGGAAGATTGGACTAGATGATCTACAGAGGTCCCTTTCAAATCCTGTCATGCTGGGATTCTGTGATTCTGTGGTTCTGGGATGGTATATTCTCCATCACCACCATCCACATAGCAAATGCTGTATCTGTTTTCCAGCTCCCAGGTGGCAGGAGATGTGACTTGCCTCTTCTCTGCAAAGCTCATCAGCTTTGCTTATTTGGCTACATACTGCCTGCAGGCCTGGAGCAAACCCAGTCACACCTAGCATCCTGGCAGTGCTGATCTGTTGCGTGTCCATGGTCTTTAAGCTCAGCTCTTGATTTGAGTTAATCTAATAATGGATTGCATTCTGGGCATTTTGGGTGATGGGGAAAATATATGTTGAGGGGCTACTTTGGGATGTCTTAATAGGAGAAACAGAATGGCCTTGATGTGTGGGAGCATCACTGAAGCACCATCCCTGTTCTTCAGGGTGTTGCATTCAGCTTCCCTATCTGACCCCTCAATTTCCAGCAGTGACATCACCAAAATCCCTGTTTGTGGTCTCACTAATAGCCTAAATTTAGAGTGCTGGGTTGGATGTGTGACTCTGTTGCTGGGTGCAGGGAGGAAGGTGGGGGGCAGTTGAGGAATGGTATAGAAGTCCTGTGTCATTGAGGTTTGTTTGAGCTTTGAAGACAGTGGAGAAGTGTGTGAGGAACACAGTGCTGTCCAGGAAGAGTGGAGGGGGGAAAAAAAACCCCAGGTCTCTCAGTCCTTTTTATAGTCTTAGCAATTTAATTGAGCTCATTGCTTACCCAAGACATTAAGGAAGGATTTTCCCCTTGAATCCTGATTCGATTTCCCAATAAAACGCCCACTATGACTGCTGCTGCTAGGAGATGTGTTGGTTTGTGGTTCAAGGAGGCACAGAACATAAAAATGAACTGAAAGAAAGGAGCTGGATTTTGCAGGGATGCAGGGGAAAGGATCTTCCTGCATGGAGACCATCATCCTTCGTGGGACTGGCTGAACAGCAGAGCTGGACGGGGCTGGGGTTCAGTGGAGAGGCAGAAAATGAGGGGAAAAGAGGAATTTCCCACACCTTCGTTTCTTCCTCCCCACCAGAGCCAGAGCATCTTGAGTCAAAACAGCACTGCAGTTGTGAGCGAATTGGTCAGGAGGTGGATGTGGGCAGGGAGAAATAAAAATGGCATAAAACTGCAGATGGAAGGATCCGTGTGCCTTGCTTCTCTGAGAAGTTCCATCCATCCCTCTCTTGTCCCCACATTCTGGGTACCCAAGGGTCCCTCTTCCTGGCCCTGGTGGCCCCTTCCATAGCTCGACTTTGAGGCCAGACTCCTGAAGGTTATTTGGGGGCATCACTGTGTTAATCAAATGTTCACACAAGCTGCTTAATTCCCCCTGTATAATCCAACTGGAGATGGAGCCTGGCAGGTTTCTAGATGTTATGTTTACATCGGACTGCGGGTGGAGGGAGGAAGGAGGGGATGGGGCGGATGGGGTGGAGGCAGATGACGTGCTTGGAATAAAATTGTGCTACCTCCTCCTCCATCCCCCAGCAAAAAAAAAAAAACCAACCACAAAAAAACCCAACAACAACAACAACAAAACCCCAAAAACCCAACACCATGGATTTGTCCACCCCCCCTGCACCATTTCCATACCCAAAGTGTCCACCCAGAAGAGGAGGGGCCATGCTGCAGCTCATCTCAAGGGGGCAAAGGTCTTTGAGAAACCCCCAGCTTGATTTATTCAGGGCATCACAATATTTCTGAAGATTAATATTAATAAGAGCCTTCTGCCCCCTCCTCTCCATCCCCTGAGCTGAGCCCAAGGGATGCAGCTAGATCCTGGCAGGATACAAGGCCTCCCCACCTTTGGATGCGATGATGTCTCTTCCTCCCAACTGTTTCACAAGCAATAAATGGGTTATTTATTTATTTGGGGTTATTGCGATCTTGTTTTTCCTCTCTTGTGCTGCAGCTCATTAAAGGAAAAGCTGTTCTCTGTCTGGGTGAGGGCCGGGTTCTGCCGGGGCCGGCAGTGCTGCAGAGGGATGCTTGGCGCATAGTGCAGCAGGACAGAGATCTGCTGCAGGGATGGAAGCAATCCCAAAGAGAAGGCACCCCAAATCTCATTTTCCTCCTCTTTTTATTCACTGAACAGGAACTCTCTGGCAGTTCAGACCCCTCTGGAGGTCCAGGATGTGGAGGCAGCCACCCTGGGTTGAGCAAGCAACTGTGGGCAGCCAAACTTAGAGGTTAAGGGTTTTATTTAGGGTGGATTTTAGTATTTATCCCCCACCTGGTGCTGACTGTGGGTCCTTGAGGGGGGTCCTGCCTCCGCCACTATAAAGAGATTGTGAGAAACCTCTGAAAACAAAGGAGAAGATGCGGGAGCCTGCAGCGAAAGAGCTTTATTGGCACGGCATGACCTGACAGGCTCCTTGCGGCATCTGCACCAGGCAGGATGCAACCCCAGAAAGGGCTGTCCCAGAATACCTGCAGCACCCCAGGGCAGGGTGCAAGGAGGCGTCTTAGGGACCCTAGGGTGTCAACGCTCCCGGTGGCACTGTCCCATAGGTGAGGGTCTGCTCGCAGGGCTGCAAAGAGAGATGGACCCCCCAACACCATCATCGAAGGGCACCGCAGCCTGGCTACAGCTCTGCCACCACCTCGCGGGGTTGAGAGACCATCCCCTCCAGTAAGGCCTGTCCTTGTCCAGTGCAAGGCACCTACTGGGAGCACTGGGATGGTCACTGGACGGACCATGGGGACACAGTGATGCGGGGCAGGTTGGCCTCTAGCTGCAAAGAGAAAGGAAGGGGTGGGAGAAGGGCAGGGAGGTGAATGAATATGGGAGAAGGTTAGGGGGTTAGCGACAGGATCACAGGAACCTTTCTGGGTAAAAAAGATGGAGGGAAAAAACCCATAAATCAAAATAAAAGTGCAAAACCAGAAGGGAGGATAGAATAGAGGGTGGTGGAGCAGTACCCTATGCAGGAACACCTGCTCAGCATTAGGCCGCGGGTTCACAACATCCCTCCATTGCTTTCCCTCCTTGGGCTTTCAGTTTCCCGAATTTTATTTTATTTTCCGAATAATTCA
>VWZE01015808.1:2185-16283 GCA_013396675.1 Eubucco bourcierii
ATAGATAGATAGATAGATAGATAGATAGATAGATAGATAGATAGATAGATAGACAGATAGATAGATAGATAGATAGACAGATAGATAGATAATAATAGAATCATAGATTCTAGATCCATTCTATGATTCTATGATTCTTTCAGCAGAGATGTGTAGGCAGACCTTCCTTGCAGCATAAATGTTCTTGCAGTCACCAGTTCCACTTTAATAGACACATATTTGCTCTTTATTCCTTTTCTAACCTTTTATATTGATGTATACCAATACATTATCCAATAGTTGTAACTCCCATGAGAGAAAGAACTGGTACAGATCTGTGGAAAGTGCTGAAATCAACAGAGCTACTTCAGTCCTGGGCAGGTTTATAGGAAAAAGAAATTCTTGCCCATACTTCATACAAGGGATCTTTTGTTGCTGAAATCTGTGACATAATTGCAGGTTTGTTTGGTTTTTTTCAGCTTTCTTACTGGCAAGTGCACCATCATGACCTCTCTCTTTTCTTTCTCTTGGAGCCTTTTGCATAAGAGAGAGGTATTTGGCAGAGTTCTGCTTGCTTGCTTTTTTTTTTTTTTTTTTTTTTTTTCCCCTCTTTTTTCCCTTTGGCAGAACAATGATCTTTCTCTGGGGTATCTTTGGATGCTGAAGCAAATGTAAGTCCAAAAATTAACTTTTTTTTTTAAAGGATATTCACAAGTTTGATTAAAGACAGATTTTTGCCTTAGAAGATAATTCTTTTAATGCTGAGCATAAAGGGCAAATGCATTATCTCCCAAGAGGTACCTTGTTCTGTGCAGAAAAGTGAATTTGCTCTCTATAAAACTGCAGCATATTAAACCATGCTGGTTAAAGCAAAACAACATCAGTATCATAGATCTGATGAAGGAAAAATTGCCAGGGCAGTAATTTTATCTCAGCACAGTGTTGCTGGTATTCAGAGACCTGTCTCTTCTCCTGTTTTCTTTAGCCATAACAAATGGGATATTTCAAATAATATCTCAAAGACCATCCAAAATTTTGAGGTCAAGCCACTGCTGAAAACCAGTTTGAACCATACTATTGCCTTGGTGGTGTGGAGTTTGAGCTACAGTTGGTGATGCTGTTCAGCTACACTGTGTACTGGAAAAAAACCTTTTGAAGAAGCTACTCGTGTTTCTCTGACATATATGCAGTGTGTAAGCACACAAAGCAGAGTCTGAGGAAAAGATGAAGAGTGAAACTCAGATCACTTCCTACTGTGCACAAATCAAGACCAAAAGTTGTAATCCCTGTAGAATCCACTTGGACAAGCTGCAAAAGTGCTGAGTGGTGCTCTCAATATTCCAGAGGGACAGGATGGCATCCAGGAGGACCTGGACAAAGTGGAGAGGTGGGTCCAGGTGAACCTCATGAGGTTCAACAAGAGCAAGTGAAGGGCTCTGCACCTGGGCTGGAACAATCCTCACTACCCATACAGACTAGGGAGGAGGTGACAAAAAGCAGCCCTGGGCAAAAGGATTTGGGAATGCTGATGGATGAGAAGCTGGACATAAGCAGACAGTGTGAGCTTGCAGCCCAGAAGGCAGATCACATCCTACATCAAAAGCAGCATTGTCAGCAGATCCAGAGAGGTGATTCTGCCACTCTGCTCTGGTGAGACCTCACCTGGAGTACCATGTCTGGGTCTGGAGCCCTCAATAAAGGAAGGACATGGACGTGACAGAGCAGGTCCAAAGAGGGGCTATGAAAATGACCTGGTGGTTGGAGCACCTCTGCTGTGTGAACAGGTTGAGGGAGCTGGGGTTGTTGAGCCTGGAGAAGAGGAGGCTGTAGGGAGACCTAACAGCAGCCTTCCAATACCTGAAGGGGAGCTACAAGAAGGATGGAGACTGCTTACAAAGGTCTGTAGTGATAGGACAAGGGTGATGACTTCAAACTAGTGAAAAGCAGAATGAGATTGAATGTTAAAAACATATTCTCTACTTTGAGGGTGGTGGAACACAGGAACAGCTTGCCCAGGGAGGTGGTTGAAATCCCTCCCCTGGAGACATTCAAGGTGAGGCTTGACAGGGCTCTGGGCAACCTGACCTAGTTGAGGATGTCCCTGCTGACTGAGGGGTGGGGTTGGACTAGATGACCTTTGGAGGTACCTTTCAACCCAGACCTTTCTATGCTTCTATGATTCTATAATCCAAAGGAATAGTTCTATCATCTCCAACAGCCCTGAGAACTGGCAGTATCTACACTCAATAGATGTAGCTCATTTTGGACTTCATTGGTGGCTGTGTTTTAGGCCCTAAGCATGCACAGAAGCAATTTTCAGCGGACCACACAGAAAACTTAGCTTCTGTGCAAGCTACATCACTGTTTGAATCTGTGCAGGATTTGGTCTCAACTCGGGCTTATCCTGGCTATTTGGTAGGTGGCCTTTGGCACAGCTCACACACTAGAAGAAGCAAGAAGTACAGTAAAAAGTACATCAGACCTTGCTAAAAAAATCACAAAAGAAAAATATTGATGATGCTAATCCACCCCTAGGATTTAAAAAATATTGTAAGAACTGTAATTCCAAAGCACCCTCAGGCTCCAGTCAGTGCTCAGCATCAGTGGGGAACATTAGGCTTGCAAAAAGCAATCTCAAAACCAGGATACTCAGAGAGCAGAACAGGATCTGTACCTTCTGTGTTGCCCCCCAGAAGAACCTCAAAGAGCATCCAGGACAAAACAACTGGCAAACTCAGGACTGGACCCATTTCCTCCAACAGATGTGTGTGGGATATTTAGTGACATCCCACTCCCTCCCATGGAAAGATGGAAATGATCTTCAACAGGCACCTCTAGCAGTCAAAATATTACCAGATATGAAGCTGCGACATACAGATTGCTAATGGTTATGTTTATTGAGCTATGTCTTCAAAGTAAGAAATGAAAATCTGGTGGAGAATTTCTAAACCCAGGAGGGAAACTGGGGTGAGCACCAATTCAGTCCAAAGCAGATAGCAATGAAGTAATTTTACAAGCAACCTATATTTAAAGACTCTCTTCATTCCTTCACGGACACTGCAGGAGTCTGACCCAAATGCAGATCCCAAACCTGTTGAACTTTCTTTACCTGCTGTTGTTAATAACATCCAGAATAGAAAAACCACAAACAAACAAAACCAAAAAAATCCAACCCACGCCAACCAACAAACAAACATAAAACCCAAACCAAACAAACCCCAACAATTTCTAACCCATTAGGTACAGCAACTTCTTTTCATCCTGTCATCTTCCACAGCATATACACTCTCCTAACTCATTCTTATATTTACATTTATATCTTCACTTGCCTGTTTCACAGTACTCCTAGAATCACAGAATGGTTTGGGTTGGAAGGGACTGCAAAGTTCATCCAGTTCCAACCCCCTGCCATAGGCAGGGACACCTCCCACTAATACAGGTCACTCAAGGCCTCGTCCAACCTGGCCTTGAATATCTCCAGGGAGGGAGCATCCACAACCTCCCCGAGAAACCTGTGCCAGTGTCTCATCCTCACTGTAAAGAACTCCCTCCTAACATCCAGTTTAAATCTCCCCTGTACCAGTTTAAACCCATTACTCCTCATCCTGTCATTGCAAGACCCTCCCTAGCACTTCTGCAGCCCCCCTTCAGATACTGGAAGGTCACTCCTTCCAGGAGTCTTCTTCCAAGGTCTCCTCAAAGCCTTTTCTTCTCCAGGCTGAAGAGCCCCAACTCTCTCAGCCTGTCCTCATTGCACAGCTGCTGCAGCTCTCTGAGTATCTTCATGGCCTCCTCTGGACCCACTCCAACAGTTCCATGTCCTTCCTGTGCTGGGGGCTCCAGAACTGCACACAGGACTCCAGGTGGGGTCTGATGAGAGCAGAGTAAAGTGGCAGAATCCCCTCCCTTGCCCTGCTGGCCACACTGCTCTTGATGCAGCCCAGGACTCGGTTACTCCACGTACTGCATATGAAGGAGAAGAGAATGCAAAGGCACTGATCAGGTGAGTACCTAACTTTTGACTCATGCAAGAGGAGAAAACTCTCCTGATGCTCCCTGTCATATCACATCATCATAACACAATGGCAAAGTCTGTAAATGGCATATAGTCAAATACTCACCATGCAACAATTTCTGTTCACAGTAAGATGAGAAACTGGCAAAGTAGCAAAACACAGCTATAATGAGGTCTGGTTTGCAACACTCAAACTGGTGTTGGGTATTTTGGAAAAATGGCAATCTTAAATCAGCCCTGCTAGTTTTGTCTGGGGTTGGCCTGGATTTGCTCAGATAATTTCATCCAAGTTCTGTTGGTTGGCTGAGGAGATCTTAAAGTTAAAAACCAGATAATCTAGTAAAACAAAATAAAAGGCTTAATTAGTGATGGTAGCTCTGGCCTCATAAGAAAATAATGTGGTGGATTTGGAACACAGATCAGAGCACTAGCTCCACAGAAGTGTTATTCCAGCCACAGAAGGTCTTAAATACACCTTTTAAAATGCATAATATAATGCCAGATGGTTGAGCCACATCTGAGTATTAAAGGGCATTCACTATGGGATCTAAGTTAGGTAATGGCTGAAAGAGAGTAAAGGTGCTAAGGACCTGCCACTACAGCTAATGTGAGCACTGATAAATTGAATCTTAATCTCCCTCAGAAAACCTCTTGGTGGGTGGCATTTTTGTGAGAGAGGTGTTAACTGGAATAGCCCAGGTTTAGGTCATGTTTTTCAGTTGAAAACTTAGTTCTTTCTGGTACTCTCATAAAATAAAATTAATATAAAGCAATAGTTTGTCCAACTAATAGCCAAACTTCTGAGTTCCCTTGTTATAGCCAGAATGACATCCTTCTCTGAACCACAGCCTGGGTAGTTTTACTCTTGAACCAAATCAGTTGCTGGCTGGATAATTTGGCTGCATCTACACCCTCTCTTGAAATCCTTGTGTGGTTGCTTCTCTAGCATCTATCAACATTGCTGTCTTCAATCAACTTGTTTACAGAGTAAGCCTGAACTTTGCAATAAGACAGAACTTCAGACACGTGCATGCAGGTGCATATAGACA
This sequence comes from Eubucco bourcierii, assembly GCA_013396675.1. Classification (NCBI taxonomy): domain Eukaryota; kingdom Metazoa; phylum Chordata; class Aves; order Piciformes; family Ramphastidae; genus Eubucco; species Eubucco bourcierii. The sequence goes on from VWZE01015808.1 coordinate 7,229, forward strand.
TAGCACCTAATGGAGATCTGCTCAATGCTATCACCAGTGTCTGAAGGGCAATTACCTCAATCCATACTAGACACTTGGGGCATGATAGATTGTGTTTAAGTGTCCCATGCTATTTGAGGTGCTCTAGGGCATCTGAAACATAGAATCATAGAATCATGGAATGGTAAGGTTGGAAGGGACCTCAAGGATCATCTAGTTCCAACTCCCTGCCATAGGCAGGGACACCTCCCACTAGTACAGGTTACTCAAGGTTACTAGTACAGGTTACTCAACATACCCATAGAGGAAGTAAAGGTGACACATAACCCACCAGCAGACCTGTGATTTTCTAGATTGGCAGCTGTAGTGGAGGAGATAATTAATTACTTCGAGATGATATTTCAAAAATATTAATATAGTTTATTAATATGAAACATTCAGAACTTGGATCACCCCCATCACCAATATAATAATAATAATAGGTTCTTTGCATCATTTGTGGAAACTATATACAGGTTATAACAGGATCTAGGAATAACTAGTAAATATATACACATTAATTGAACTTGATTAAACTGGCAGAGAAGGCTTTGCGGTCAGTGCACCGCTTGCGGTCAGTGCACCGCTTGTGGTCAGTGCACTGCTTGTTCACTAGCTGGATGCAAGGAGCTCCTTTCTGCTTATGGCAGAAAGCAATTAATGATTACAAGAAGCTTAAAGAATTTACTCACAAAAATATTATCTGACAGTACCCAAAGCTCATGGTGGGGTCGTGTTGGTAGCCATTAGAGGCTTCGGAGTTTCCCCAGGCTTCTAGGTGCTGGAAAAAGGAGGCAGACGATCTCTGACCTGGTCCTGGTTCTCTGGATGATCTGTGTTATCTCCAGGGCTTATGTCCAGGCAGGAGGCTTCCCGGTGCAGGCAGATGTCTTGCGGTGTGCAGTCTCAGCACAGATAGAGCAGATACAATAGTGGAGCACAGGTATAACAGCAGCCACACCTTGTAATGGCAAAGCACAGGCTGTGCTCCCTGCTCATCTCCTTTTATCCATACAGCCCGAGACTAATGTGCCTTTGGACACAGGATAGCCAATCAGAATGGCAGTTAGCCAAGACTGACCATATTAGTTGAAGCCATAGGCTTGCGGGTAGAGCACAGCTTTGCACAAAGCTACTGTGTGTACCTTGTTTACCACAGGGTTCAAAACAGGTCTGGGCAGGCCACAGTCCTCAGACTTAGTGGCTCCAGGTTCTTTGTCTTCTTTCCTGCGGTTGCTTCTCCCCAAAAGAGAAGGAGGGAGAGCAGAAAAACATCTCTGGGCAAGCCAGGACATGTACAAGCCTATTTGGGCTTGCTTAGGCCTACCATGATACATTCTATTTATCCATTTACTACCAGAAAGTTACTGGTTACATGCCACACTATGTAGTGGAGGGGAAATTAATGAAACGCAGACAGTACAGCCATAGTATGAGACTGGCCCTGGAGTATATCCTTGCTCACCACATCAGTGGTATATAGGAAGAAGACAGGAGCCATCTGGAAGAAAATGGACACTTAGGGAGGAACACCATGGAGGCATTACCAAGTGGATTTATGCTGTTCAAGGTAAAAAAATGTCAACACAGTCATTCTGGTATAAAATTAATGTAAACAATAGGAAATAATACCTGCATTTTGCAGGTAACCATGAAAGTTAAGAGGTAAAATTAACTCACAGGGATACAGGTATGGATATACCTTTCACAACAATACTAAAATCACAGAATCACAGAATTAACCAGGTTGGAAAAGACCTTGAGATCATAGAGTCCAACCTATCACCTAACACCTTCTGATTGACTAAACCATGGACTAAGTGCCTCATTCAGCCTTCTTTTAGATGCCTCCAGGGATGATGACTCCACCACCTCCCTGGGCAGCCCATTCCAATGCCAATCACTCTTTCTGTGAAGAACTTCTTCCTAACATCCAGCATAAACCTGCCCTGGCACAGCTTGAGACAGTGTCTTCCTGTCACTGGTTGCCCGGGAGAAGAGACCAACCCCTACCTGGCCACAATCTCCTTTCAGGTAGTTGTAGAGAGCAATGAGGTCTCCCCTGCATCTCCTCTTCTCTAGGCTAAACACCCCCAGCTCACTCAGCCATTCCTCATAGGGCTGTGCTCCAGCCCCTCACAGCCTTGTTGCCCTTCTCTGGATATGGTCCAGCACCTCAACATCTTCCTTAAATTGGGGGCCCCAGAACTGCACACAATATTCCATCACCAGTTTAAAACAGCAAAGCAAAAGAATGAACCATTTTGTCTTCAGGCTTTTATCCTTCCTTGATTCCGGGTCAGGAAGGAACTAATGAGAAACCATTCCTGGGCAAGGAAATAACTTGACAGTCTGTTATTTATTTGGCCCTGGCCCCCCTGCTGTTTAGCTTGTAAACAACTGCAAGCACAGCCTGGTCAGCAGAGTAGGCACTGAATGGCAGCTCCACAGCCCAGAGGCTGAGCATAAATATGTTTAAAAGACATGGCTGACTAGATCCTCAGCAGGTGTCCTTCACAGCAGCTCTATTAAGGGCCTTGCTAATGCCTAATTAAGCCTCTCTGTATGCCTAATCCCAATGTGGACTTGGCTGATGGAGGATTTTTCTGGGTTTATCCCATGAAGTCACTACTTGATGCAGTTCTTTCATACAGCCCTAATGTTTTGGTGGGTCATTACTAGTAAACACAGTTGTTATAAAATTATAGAAGTGATACCTTAGGGTATGGAAAGCAATTTGGGAAGATTATTTGTGGATTTATTTTTTTTTTTTACTCTATTGTTTATGAGATGTTTATGCAAGCCCTTAATATTAATTGTCCCCATGACTTTCAAACTTTTAAGCCATGCAAATGTGTGAAATACATGGCTAGGGCTTGTTTATTTCCTTCTTTCCTTAACAGAACACTTAATTTTTCAATAAATAGCAACATAAAAGTGTTCCTAGACTCCGCTTCTTCTCCTAAAAGGCATTTCAACCTTTCACCAGAAAATAAATATTTCAGAACCAAACTATGCCTTTAACATTTGAAAATATCTTTGCATCTTTAGTAAAAAGGAAAGGGAAGGGGGATTTCCCCTCACTTTAGCAAATGAAGGTAAATTGGATTATTACTAAAGGCTTGAAGTGAGCATAATTCCTTGCCCCAATGAGATTTCTTAAGCATCTGGATGAGTTGCTCTGGACATGCCTAGAATGTGTTAGTCTCAGCAATGCTGAGCAGCTTGGCACCTATGCCAGTGACATCAGGACCAGTGTTGAGGCTGGTTTTGATCAATGATATGGCCTCAGAACACACCTGGGACTGGTCCAAGCACAGCACATAGGACTTGGTACACCTCTTATCACGTCAAACCCCACTTACCTGTGGTATGGAAAAGTTGTTCCAGCACTGTTTCACTCAGGTTCTACAGCACCCAGAGTTATGGTTCTCACTATCCTCCTCAAGCTGTTAGACTTTGCATTGACTAAGAAATCAACTGGCTATTGAGGAAGGGAGCAGCAAAGCCCTAGCTTCAAGATCTGGGTTAGGACAAACACTTGAGAGAAAGGAGAACTATAATGACTTGACCTAATTGATACTCACCACTGTTAGGTCCCCTAATTGTTGCTTTAAAAATGCAGCAGCTTCAATGGAACGAATTAAAAGATATCCCAATCAGAATGCTGCTGGGGTGTGGTATTTGGAGAATACATCCATGTGGAGGGAAATTCAGTTTTATGTGCACTCCAATGCTGATAGAGGGTTGGAATCATAGAAAAATTTGGGCTGGAAAAGCCCCTCAGGATCACCAAGGGTTATCAGTTGATAACCCTACTCTACAAGGTTCACCCTAAACCGTATCTCCAAGCATCACATCCAAAAGACCTTTAAACACATCCAGGGTTTGTGACTCTGCCACCTCCCTGGGCAGCCCATTCCAATGCCTGACCTCTCTTTCCATGAATTTTTTTTTTTTCCTAATATCCAATCTAAACCTACTCAGTCACATCTTGAGGCCATTCCCTCTCATTCTATCAATAATTACCTATGAGAAGAGACAAGGGATGAAGGGGTTCTCCTCCCCTTTGCTGTAATTACCTCTCAGTGGCTAGTGGGAGCTCAAACACTCAGACAGAACTCCAGGTAGACATGCTCCACACAAAGCAGAGAGGACCAAGTTCCTGATAAGGGAAATGTCTTCAGAAAGACCACATTTCATTGTGCTTTCTCCTGGTGGAATCTCAGTCCCAGTTGCCATGTAGTGAGACTGCTCTCACCACATCACAAGACTCCAGTTTCCCAGATCCATCACATATCTGATGACCTTCAAAATGTGTATGATTACTGTCAAACTCTTCTCTTGTTTTTTTTTAGTCTTCTGCAAGCAGAAAAGCAAACTGGGAGCCATGCATCAGCAGCTTCAAGCACGCTCCTGTCAGCTTCGTGCCTCAGTCTGTGCAGCCATCTGCTGCTTTTGCTGCCCCTCTGAAGAAATCATTCTACAATCCAGTGGTACAAGAATGGAAGTCAGCCTGAACCCATAGAATTTGCAGATATCCCACAAGATTTTTCTTCCTTTGGGCTTTGCAGTGTGTTTAATGCAGTCTCATAGAATTATAGAATGTTGGAAGGAACCTCAAAGATCATCCAGTTCCAACCCCCTACCATAGGCAGGGACACCTCCCACTAGTACAGGTCATTCAAGGCCTCCTCCAACCTGGTCTTGAACACCTCCAGGGAGGGAGCAGCCACAACCTCCCTGGGAAACCTGTGCCAGTGTCTCACCATCCTCACTGGAAAGAACTTCCTTCTAACATCCAGTCTAAATCTCCCCTCTGCCACTTTAAACCCATTGCCCCTTGTCCTGTCATTACAAGACCTTGTCAATAGTCCCTCCCCAGCCCCCTTCAGATACTGGAAGGCTACTCTAAGGTCTCCTGGAAGCCTTCTCTTCTCCAGGCTGCAGAGCCCCAACTCTTGTAGCCTGTCCTTCCAGCAGAGCTGCTCCAGCCCTCTGATCAAGTTTGTCTCCAAACTTACCAGCTTCCCAAGCCTCCCTAATTAGTCACTTGTGATACAAGAATGTTTTAAACAATATTATTTACTTTTCCTGAGACATAGCAAGGGAAGGTTATGTTTCTCTCCCCACAGAAACCAGTAGCATGATGGTTGAAAGTTCAGGAAATATTATACTGGCTGGTTGTTTAAGTTTTAATATAAAACATACTTATGTCTGGGCTGGGCCTGAGATTTTCAGCAACCTGAATTCCTGTAAGGATATTTTCATTTCCTTCTTTTGATGCAATTAGTTGTTTGAAATATTTCAGATTGTTTGTTTTGCTAGGAAAGAAAAATCATTTTCATTCAGACAGTTACTCTTGATATTGCAGTAAAAGGAAGAGGGTGTTACCTCCAAGAGAAGAAAAAAAAAAATAAATATCCTAGCCTAATTTGCCATTGGAATGGGCTGCCCAGGGAGGTGGTGGAGTCACTGCCTCTGGCAGTGTTTAATAGAAGACTGGATGTGGTAGTTGGTGCCATGATTTAGTTGAGTAGGTGCTGTGGGGTGATAGGTTGAACTTGATCTTGGAGGTCTTTTCCAACCTGATTGATTCTGTGATTATCTTGTCAGCCATGTAGATATGCATACAATAAGCAAAGGGGAAAGGGGAGAGGGCAGGTACCAAGATGAAGAACACCCCCAGGTATGACACCAACACAGTACCTGTAAGGAGAGCAGAAATTCCCCACCTCTCCCATCACATAGAATCATAGAATGGTAAGGTTGGAAGGGACCTCAAGGATCACCTAGTTCCAACCCCCTGCCATAGGCAGGGACACCTCCCACTAGTACAGCTCACTCAAGGCCTCCTCCAACCTGGCCTTGAACACCTCCAGGGAGGGAGCAGCCACAACCTCCCTGGGAAACCTGTGCCAGTCTCTCACCACCCTCACTGTAAACTTCCTCCTAACATCCAGTCTAAATCTTCCCTCTACCAATTCAAACCCATTGCCCCTTGTCCTGTCATTACAAGACTTTGTCAATAGTCCCTCCCCAGCCTTTCTGTAGGCCCCCTTCAGATACTGGAAGGCTACTATCAGGTCTCCTCGAAGCCTTCTCTTCTCCAGGCTGCAAAGCCCCGACTCTCTCAGCCTGTCCTCATAGGAGAGCTGTTCCAGTTCCCTCTTCTGTCCCCAGCTAGAGCATGGTGCTGGGCTGGGCTGTTGGAATCTGCCTTCATAGTACTTCCCTTAAATTCAGAACAAATTGATGCTCTCTTCCAACTGAGAGAAATGATCCTAACATCCAGTCTAAATCTTCCCTCTGCCAGTTTAAACCCATTGCCTCTTGTCCTGTCATTACAGGACTTTGTCAATAATCCCTCCCCAGCCTTCCTGTAGGCCCCCTTCAGATACTGGAAGGCCACTCCAAGGTATCTTCAAAGCCTTCTCTTCTCCAGACTGAAAAGCCCCAACTCTCTCAGTCTGTTGTCATAGCAGAGCTGCTGCAGCCCTCTGAGCATCTTTGTGGCCTCCTCTGGACCTGCTCCAACACTTCCATGTCCTTCCTGTGCTGGGGGCTCCAGAACTGCACACAGTACTTCAGGTGGGGTCTGACAAGAGCAGAGTAAAGATAGTGGACCAGCAGCCAAAGCATTTGGTTATGTAACAATACTTATTTTGTCTTCTCTGCAGCACCTTCTGCAAAGGAAGGCTTATAGCAACAGCAATTTGTTTCAGATTTACTCTGTCAGATCAGATGCTGATAGCTTCAGACCACCCTAATCTGAGAGAGAAAATGAAGCTATTCGTTGACAGAAGAGTCGCTGGTGATTTTCCTGAGGCACTTCATTGTTTATGCAAAGCCATTAAGGAAGCTGAGGGTGACAGGAGTTCAAATTCTTTTTTTCCTCTCTTTTTTTTTTTTAATTTTTTTTATTTTTTTTAAAGATAAGGAAAAAATACTTCAGATTTATGGTTTTGTCTCCATTCTCCTCATAAGTGTTTATGGTACTGCAGTGTTCTTGGCTCGGGTGAAATGCGAGTCTAAATGCCAATTCTGACCACAGTGCCTGCTACTACAAAATATTTAGTTTCTTTTCACAGAGCACTAAACAGTGGATTCGATTTGGGAGCTGTAGATAAATTAACTGCCTTTTGAAGCAAACTCTGGAGTTTACATCATCTTTCCTAGAAACTGTTAAATTAGGTGCAGTGGAAGTTACATTGGATCTTTACATGCCACTTAGAGATAAAGCTTGCAAAGGTGTCACAGAATTTAAATATCCAATTCCTATTAATTTTAATAGAAAGTTATGCTCACTTCCCTCAGGTAGTTTCAAAAACTTCATCTCAACAGTCTGTGTTATAAACCCTAAAACTATTAGGTTCTTGGAGAAATTCCCACTGAGTTTAGGAAAATTGGATTGAGCTCTTTTATCCCTCCCAGTCCAGGGATCTCCACCCTGGACATCAGGATCTGCAGCACAGCAGCAGGGCTCTAGATGCCTCTCTAAATGCAATCCCCTAACTTGTCACTACAACTTTTCATAATTTTTCCAAGAGTTAGAGTCAAAAAGAGGACTGCAGTGTAAAAACATACCTAAAAAGACCACATATGACTCCTGTACCCACCTAAAGATTTTGCAAATTTGCATACTGTCTTGATCTACATGAAAGAGTGATTGCCTGTTGGAATGGACTACCCTGGAGGTGTTCAAGAAAATACTGTATGAGGCACTTAGTGCCATGGGTTAGTTAATTAGAAGGGTTAGGTGGTAAGTTGGACTCCAACCTGGTTAATTCTGTGATTGAGAAAGCTGACAGCTGCTGTAGCCTCTTGAAGTGCCTGGACAGAGCAACCCAGGTGTTTTTGTCTGAGCTAACACAGAACTAGTTGTGTTCAGTGATTTTACTTTTCACCTCAGCTTCTTCTAAATAGCTGCACTTTCTATAGCTAACACGTTTTTTTCAGTGTCTGCTTCTAGAAGTGACAACACTTGAGCTTTGTAGTTACTACCAAGGACAGGTACACGGAAAGACTCTTGCTTATACTTGCTTCTGTAGAAATCAAGGTATCTCCTAAAGCTTGTGTACCATGTTTGGGGGTGCAGTAAAGTGAAAGTTCACACCTGCAGGGAGAAGAGGAGAGGACAGCTGACCCTAACCTAATGTATATTCCATATACATCACAGTCAGCAGAAAACTGAGGGCTCATCAGGGTCGGTTGCTCTTCACCAGGGGCTGGCATCCAGTGAAGACTCTGTCTTCTAGTTTCAGCCCCAATCTGTGTGTTCCTGAATCCAGCTCTTGAGTTCAGCTCCTTAACTTAGCTCCTGTCTGAAACTGAGTCATGTCTAGGACTTCTTTGGTGCCTGCCTACAGCACCAGTGGTGATGGTGATGTGATTGCCATGGAGGAAGCAGGGTTGTGTGGCGTTGGGTTTGGTACTACCTTTGTATGTATGTGTATATATTTCATTATTTTCATTACTTACTAAAGCTGTTTTAGTTTACTTTTTCAATCTTTAGGTCTTACTCCATTTTCCACTTTCTTTTCCCCTTTGGGAAGGGTGAAAGGTTAGTAAATAAAGTCCATTTGCCTAGTGGCCTTGGTATTCATAGCATCATAGAATGGTAAGGTTGGAAGGGACCTCAAGAATTATTTAGTTCCAACCCCCTGCCATAGGCAGGGACACCTCCCACTAGTACAGCTCACTCAAGGCCTCATCCAGTCTGGCCTTGAACACCTCCAGCGAGGGAGCATCCACAACCTCCCTGGGCAACCTGTACCAGTGTCTCACCACTCTCACTGCAAAGAACTTTCTCCTAACATCCAGTTTCAATCTTCCCTCTGCCATTTTAAACCCATTGCCCCTTGCCCTATTATTACAAGATCTTGTAAATAGTCCCTCCCCAGCCTTCCTGTAGGCCCCCTTCAGATACTGGAAGGCTACTCTAAAGTCTCCTGGAAGCCTACTCTTCCCCAAACTGCAGAGCCCCAACTCTTGTAGCCTGTCCACATAGCAGATCTGCTCCAGCCCTCTGAGCATC
>VWZE01015818.1:0-19300 GCA_013396675.1 Eubucco bourcierii
AGAAAAGTGGTTAGTGAAGGTTAATCGGCAAAGAGGAACCAGAAGCTATACCACCCGAGATGCTGTGCCCCCAGAGAGAGACAGATTGGTGATTAGTGAGATTACTCAGCAGAGAGGAGAAAGAGCCAGAAGCTGCTAGACCCAGACGCTGTGCCCCTACAGACAGTCTGTGTTATCTAATGTTTTGATTTCTTCTCTTAAACATCTCAGCAAGTCTATGAGTGAAACAGACATCACCATTATTTCCCTTTCACAGCCTATAGTGTAATTTTCTTTATTAAAATATTCCAATTAGCCTCAAACCAGCACATCTATATAAATTCTGGAATATAAAGATCTGGATGTTTTTTACATTAAACATTAGATGAAATTAGGCTCCATAAGCGGTCTCATTTAGGAAGGCATTTTCTTGCTTTTAGCAGAACTGTCTCTTTATCACAGAAGACAAGAGTCAGAAGTGGACAGCCAAATTGCTTCCCTCTACACAGACCACTGAAAAACACCACAACCACAAAACAACTGTCCTTCCAGAACCAAACAGATCCACAACAGGATAATTCTCAAAGAAAGTAACTAACTGGAAGTTGGCAGTCTTTGCAACACTTTCAGTGATGCAGCATATATGTTGGTCCTGGTAAAATGTCTACATTTACCTCAGCCACTTCCTGTAACTAAAAGCTTATACATACGATAGACACAGGGAACACTTCCTTGTGCTGCCACATGAGCCATAACACAGTTGTAGTTGCTCCTTATTTTTTGTTCTTTGTAGTCAGCATTTGTACCACTCCTCAGCTTTATCTGCCATAGTGTAACACAAGTTTGGAATTCAAGCCATGGCAATCTATCATTTTAGAATTTATAGCAACTAACAGTTTGATGATATTTGGATGGTGCATGTTTTTATAATCAAATGAATAAATGCCATACCTCCGAGTTCTTTTACGTTCAAGATGGCATTCTGGAACGGCACCGCTTTTATACTAAAACCTAAGAACAGAAATAGAGTATTAATAAGTTATTTCTTAACGAAGCCATTTGAAAATCAACTGCATAAATTCAGAGAAGGCTGGGTTGGTTTTTTTTTCTGTAAAGAACCAGGACTTTGTATGTGAAACTCTGTTTCACTATGATATTTAGAAATAACAGCAGGGGAGAAGTGGAGACTAAACCAGCATGCGCAATTAAATATGCAGTAATTCTATTAAACACCTGGCACGTACAATATTCAGCACAAAGCTTCCATCCAGACCATCTACCACTTGGTAAAGAGTTAGTAAAGAATACAACTTTATAAGACCATTTTATAATGTATCTGCAACACAAGTTTTGTTTTCAGGCAATACTCCTGCATTTTTGGGAGATGTGGGAGACAACATGCAATGCAAATAACTTTTTTCCTTACATTTGAACTTCACAGGTTTTGGTTACATCTGGAGCATTAATCATGTCTATAAATGTTATTAAGAGAAACAGCCTTTTACAGACCCAAGTGGTATGTATTACAATAATTATTAAGCACACTAGAGGCATCCCTCAACTTAAAATTCAGTCAGTCAAGAGAAATAGACCATGAAAGGCTTCCAGCAATCCAGTAACATAGTATATAGTATATTCTGCATGTTTAGTGCATCTATGCATGGAGTACATACTTTAGATAGGAAAGTTATGTCTGTATAAAATGCATTTCAGCATAAAATGTCCAGATAGACTTTAAATTTATTTCCATCTAGCCCAAGCAGTTCCAGTGTGATTACATACCTGTGAACTGAGTGAAGACCTTTTTTTAAAAAAAATGTGTTTCACTTCAAGTTTGTTATAGCTATCATACAACAGAAACAAGATTTTGTTTTTATCCTAGAACAGACCAAATAAGATATTTCAGTGCTCCAACCACTGTCCATTCTAGATCCACAGATGCAAGTGAAAGAGAAATGATTATGAAATACCTTAGCAGTTGTTGTTTTAATCCCTAACTTCTTCCCAGAAAGGAGTTCAAACTGGAATGGACATGAGTGGTATTGATAAGAACAGCTTGAAAATAGACAACTGGAGTTGTCACACTGGATATTGTATTTTCTGAAACAGCACAGATTTGGTCCATACAGGTAGATTTTTAGAAGCTGGATAAGCCTATATATGCTTCATTTTGGTTTGCACGTTGCCTAGATTTTTGTAAAGTCCAGATTAATTTCTGAGGTTGCCTAACTAAATAATACTATTTTGATGCCACCATCTAGAGACATACAAGAATTTTTCATTAGTTCATTTGCTAGATCTACACTGTCGTTCACGTTGCTGTTACTATTTATTTTAGGACTTAAAGTGTTAAAAGTATAATTTGTGATAATTCCACGTGAACTCAAAAGCTAAAGCTCAGGAGAGGAAATTTTTTAAAGGCTGAGTTACTCTGCAGCTTCCCTCTACCTTTTCGAGTTAGACAGTGACTTCTCCACACAATGAACTTTCAGATCTCTTTAATGTTGCCAACAACACTACCATGAAGGCATTATACATCACATAAAGAAAAAAAAAAGAGGCTGTGGTTTTTTGTACCCATTTTACTTTGTTTACTTACAGTTGTATTAAACAACCTTACGTGTTTGTAATTTAAACACATACACTGAAAATTAGTTATGGTTGCTAAGGGACAGTCATAAATCCCAAGTCCACGAACCACAGCTACAATAGAAGGCCATGTAACTATAAACACAAGTTACTTGCATCACACTCCTTATCCATTCCCTGAGCATATCAGCCTCCTTAAATCAGAACCTTAACCACAGAAACAGACTTCTTCCACCTCTATGATCTAATCTGTCCACTTTCAGAACTGTGCAGCCAGGTGTTCCTTTTTCTCACTCAATGTGTTTGTTTCTGGGTTTTTTTGTGGGGTTTTCTGGATTTGGGGAGAGTGTGTGTGTATTTGGTTTTGTGGTGGATTTTTTAGAGGCGTGGGCTATTTTTGTTTGGTTTTATTATTTGTTTGTTCACATGTATGTTTTTTAAAACCGAAGTACTTTTTTCAGTATTAGGCATTAAGTTCTACCACCATGCACATTCAATTTTTTGGGACTTAAGACTTATCTTTTAGTTGTGATTATGTCAAATTTTATGTCACTGATTCCGCGACCTCAGCCTGCCCATACCACATAAACAAGTCTTTCTTTTTCTCTGATTCAAAAGGAAAGGAGTATGATCAGAAATAAATGTTGCCATTCAATTTATTATTTTGGTTGCTGGCATACACAAGGCACTACTGAGCAATCATAGTAAGAAATAAAAAACAACTGAAGTTGAGAGCAACGCTGACCCTTCTACTGTATAATACATTCTCTCCTGCCCACACAATGACTGCTTAAAACAAGTAAAAACAGAAGCATGAAACCTTTTAATGTGTGTCTACACTGCACTGGTACTGCACATTTTCAGTGGGTCTACATCATTATGCCACAGTGTATATTTTGACTTCCAACACATTTCAAATTGTATGCTTTCATGGATATTCCCCGACAGATGACCAAATAATAAAAGAGTAAGCTGTGATAGCTTCAAAGCAAGCCACTAGGTACTTTCAAAAGCAATACAATTAAGCTCAAGTTCTCTACTACTCCTCCTCTGTGTTTCAAAATTTATCTTTAGGAAACATACCAGCACATTGTGAAATAAAGACAACATCCTACCTGTGGTAGACACTATGTTCTCCGGGCTTTCACTGCAAAGTTGTGACAGAAGACTTGTCTTGCCAGAACCAGTGAGACCTATGCAAACCAAGTCATATTCTGGTCTTGGTGGTGGTGGTCCCTTGCAGCAAAGTGCTCTAAAACACTGCCAGGGCAGAGAAAAATAAAGACAAAAATAAGAAATTACTTTTCATTTGTTTGGTTGGTTTTGGAGTTTGTTTGTTTGGCCAATGTTTATTCATCGAGGTTCTAAAAATCAAGTTTGTAGACTTAAAGGCATTAGTGAGAAGCAAATTATTATTCCTGCTTACTATTTTGACAATATCAACAGTTAACAGGCTGAGACCACCAGAAATGCTTTATAAGAAAACATAACTTTTCCCCTAACCCTCCTAGAGCTGGATTGAGCAAAGTCACATGCATTTCCTGTACAGCACCAACTGTGTGAGATGGCATGTGCTCATGCTCAACTCCATTGCTGCGTATACACAAATTTGCTTCCTGTGCTCCTTTATTGCAATAGCTGGTGTGAGTATCAAAATAGCTCCTGTGCAGCTGCTTTCTAGGTTCTAATGCTTCATCAATGTCCTTTGAGGGTTTGCTTTACCATGTGTTTTACTTCACAGTATCAACTGTTAAGACTACGGATGATAAACAAGACTTTGCTGGACATAGAGCTAAGTAAAAGTATGCAGATCTCTCATTTTCCCTGGAAAAACTGTATTAATCATTACACAAAGAATAAAAATCTCTTAAAGCCTACTCAGAGTACTGCAAAAGTCAACCAAACTCATTCAATAGGTGCTTTAAGACTGTAGTAAGGTTCATCAGACATTTTTACATACACCATATGTAAGAGTTGTATGTAAAAACTTAAGGTACCCACTAATGTCCAAGACATACCTTCATCACCCCAATACTTAACAATACCTTTTCCCCAATATCATTCACCTTCCTCCTTAGAGAAATACATCTACTCTAATAAGGATGGGAAAACATATTTGTGCACTCAATCTCTCCATACATGCTGTCTTTATGTGATCTCAGTGCCTTTTTTTTCCCCACCAGGGGGTTTGATGTGTGATTTTTGGGGGGTTGGGCTTTTTGGTTTGGGGTTTTGGGTTTTTCGGGAGTTTTCCCATTTTAACCACAAGTTAATCACTACATTGGTTAAAGAAATCCAGTCTTTACCACCTTATCCCAGTTTGTCTACACAATTGACTGCCCAGAATGTCTCACTGTGTAGCAGCACAGAAACCAAACATAAGTCAGTAAAGCCCTGTTACAAGTAGTGGGGTCTGGCTCTGAGAGCAAGTCATCCAAAGAGAGAGTGGTTCTAGAAAGACAGTTTGCTAGATGCAGAACTTTCACTGGAGTCTTCCTGTGTGGACGGCGAGTTGTTATACATGCCAAAACAGTCTTCACCAATTTAATAAACCCAAAATTTAACTTAGGGAAAAGTTACAGAATTCCTTCAACGCCTTTTGAAAATGTGAAACAAAAATACTTCAGGAATGAAAATATTTACACTATTTAGTTAAGACAAACAGAGGTAAGCGATTTTAAAAATGAAAGCTTTACCTCTATTAAAATGTTACTCAAAAAACCCCAACTTTTTCAAGGATGTTTGACCCTGTAAGTCTTTCCGTAAATACTTCTCCAAGCTGTATGCACTGATGTCAGGTTATACTTACCTCACAGATTCTACAAAGCCACAGCAAATACTCTGGTACTTAAGCGAGAAGGGACAATAGAGTTCATTGCACAACAAACTCCCTTGGAGTTTCTACTTAATGGATATCAGGCTGAAGGTCACAAAATTATCTGAAGTTTGTCAGAGTTCTCAAGGATGTCACGCCCTTTGCAGACAGATTTTAACGAGAATTCAACCCTACCCCACCAGAACAGCATATTTGTTACAACTTATTGATGTCCCACCAAAAGAAACCCAACCAAGAATAGATGAGATGATGAAAGTCTGTGCTGCCTGTCCACACATGGTGCCATCTTTCATGTAACCAGACAACTCCTGCAGCCACAACGACACTTAATAACCTGCAGTTCTGTCAAACATAATTACTCTTTGTAGCCCACACAAGGAAGCTTTGTGGGTGCAGAGGGGCTCCCCAGGCTGGTTTTGACTTCCAGTATCTCTTTAGCGCAGATTCCTTAAGTCTAATGTGTTGTTGATTAAATCTGTGATCAAAAATCCAGATCAAATGCCATGTCCAAAGTAGCATTCATAGCCTCACCACCCACTCACTCACCCTTCACTGGTAAGGGCAGAACCCCAGAAGAGAGAAATGGTTCCCTCCAGACCACTCTCCTGTCTTATGTGGTATGACTCATACTCATCACTTAGTCCTTCTGCAAGGCTAATTTCCTTCAGTATATTCTTGGGAATATTCTTTCGTTGGGTTGGAATGAAAACATTTTATACATTCTGGTTTCAATAAGCTGATGAAATCTAGGCTGCTGGGCTGGGTTACTTAACATTACAAATTGTACATCATATTTTAGGGAACACTTGCAATAAAGTACTTAAATTTTATAAACTTATTTTGCAATCCATTTTACTCAAGCTTGACGAACATCTCTTCCATTGCACACATTACTACACAAATAGACTGATCACTTTCTTCTTGCTCTCTCAGCAGCTTAAAGTTACTTGGGCCTTAAAGTCAGGGCTACTTAAGCATCCACCAAAGAGACTACACCACTGTTGTCACAACCTGGGCAAAATGCACACGATCTGTGGAGAGCAGAAAGTTACATCCTGTATTCTGGGTTTTTTTTATCATGGACAGAAAATGCATCCCAAATATTTTATCAAGTATAGACTAGAGCCACATCATTCTTTAAGATACCATCAGCAGGCAAAGAGAGATGGGAGTATAGTTATTTATTTAGTTAAATGAACAAGCAGGTTTGAAAGTACTGAAATTAAAACAGTAAAGTATCTCGCAAAACAGATCTATGCATTTAGTTAGTTTTGGAAGTAAGGAAACTGGGAGTAATTTGGTGCTGCAGCCTGTAGAAACCTCTGTCGTATTCAGCACCATCTTTACTTTTGTTTTACTTGTATGATTATACATCTACACGCAGCATACATGCACCCATACATCAGAGGTAAGGGAAAAAAATGGCTAGTCCTACTACTGTTTAGAGATTTATATCCCAACCAGACTACTTCAGGTTTAGATGGATCAGTATTAAAGCTGACAATCCAAGGCAGCACTCCTTTAAACCTGTAGAGGTATTTTTTTCTGGAAAAATCATTAAGATATTTTATCTGTAACACAGGTGGCCAAACACTTCTGATATATGTGCCACTCAGAGATCACAGAATCAAACTCTGGGCAGCAAATGTCCCTGAATTACTACCCTCTCCAACACATTATACTGCCTCCAGCCATTGAGTCTGCTTTTGCCTACTCATTGCACTTCTCGTTTCACTCTCCTTTTTGGGGTGAAATACTCCATTATTTCTGCTTTGTTCTGGACCCATCTCCTGTCTATTTCTTTTGTTGTCCCTATTTAACAGAGACAAACAGAAGCAAGGGATTTCATGTTTAGTTGGTTAAATACACACACTCATGCAAAAATACCCTAAGTTAGTGTAACATTAATGTTAACAAACCAAGCATTCAGAGCTCTTGAAATCCAGAATTAAGGCTGAAAGCTCAACCATAACTCTGTTCCCTTCCCCCTCTTGCTTAATATTTGTGGATATGGTCTGCCTCTACATTTTATTTTTCAATGAAGGGATCATCGAACAAACAACATTTCTAGTACCCAGCAGACACTTTAATTCAGAAGACTGGTAAATCATCTGAAACTGTTGATGAAAACTCAGGGAGATTATTTCTAAAAGTCCAATTTACACACAGCAGATTCTGTAGCTCTGATGTTGTAAGAGATCATGAAGTGCAAAGAAAGCTCAATGCTTGAAGAGATGATGTAAGAAGTAGGGAGACAACTGAAGTAGACAATTATAACACTGAGAGTAAGAAATGACTGGGGATGGTGGTAATTGAATGCCAGTAACAAGGCACTTGGATGAAATTTTGCACACCAAGGATAGACTAAAAAGCCATACATAAATTAAATAGACTTTAACTGTATGATTATTTTAATGTTAAACTAGTACAATAGTGTCCATGGACGTGACCGTGTGAGCTACAGCTGCAGGTACCCACAGCAGTACATGTNNNNAAAAAAAGAGGAAGTATAAAAACCTGCCAATTTTCAGACACAACCATTGACACCATTTTAACGTTTCAGAGTATCAGATTGATATGGTTCATCTTTGTCTACACAACAAGAGCAATGAGGATAAAACTCAACCAACTGCTGTTTATTTTGTGGATACCAACAGAGACGAATGCACACTCAAATAGCCTCTGCCACCTTGAAGTGACGTTAAGCACAAGTAAGCATATCAAAATTGTGATTAGTCACCTTCTCTGACAGCCCATAACCTCATTAAACAGTGGCAGCTATACTCAATCTCCTCCAATACTACACCAATACTAACTAAATATCCAAATTAGTCCAATTACTCTAGTTCAAGGCACCATTCCCTCCCCCACCACATTACCTAACACTCTAACCTGGCTCATTTTCACGAATGCACGGTTGGCCAATTAGCTGGACTGGAAAGTGTTCTTCCCCTACATGGACCTGCACATGTTCAATTTTATATCAGCTTGTGCTGCATGGAGACAGGTAAGTATATGGCATTAAAGACAGGATAATATCAAATGGGACAGAAAAAACAAATTCTCAATGAACTGAGCAGTTTTAAAGAGCAAACAGAGTCCTGATCATGTCCTACCTTACAGAATCATTCTAGGACACAAGTGTAAGAATCTCAAGTTGTCCCATCAGACCACTAAGAAAAAAAGTACATTTGGATTCAGTGACTAGAATTATTCACCAACCCCTGTCAAAAACTTCTCAGTATTTCAGAGAAGCCATGCCTCTGGAGTCTCTAAAGCAGCAGCTGTACCTCAAATGACTTTCAGCATCTCTACATGGTCACCAGCTGAACAAGACATGAGACACACTCACGTGGTTGTCAAACCAGACAAACAACAGTCCTCTTCATTCTTCGACATACTTGACAACTGCACTACCAGTGGAGTAGGTCTGCAGGAAATAAGGTCAAGAAGAAAGTACTGACTGACTTGTGACAAGTCAGATATGACACTGCTATTCAGAGCATATCACTTCAAGAGACTTCATGGTCAACGTGCATTTTTCTCTTGAGTGACTATAATACAACCACAGTGGGGTGAATCCTGTCCAAAATTCAGGATAACTTTTGTATTTCTCAAAAAATAGTATAGTTCTCTATCTCAAGGTTAAATTAAAACTTTTGACCCAGTTTTTGATGGTCAGGCTGCTGGCTGCCACACTGCACAGGGGTGAAGGACAGTGTCTTTGTTTATACATCTGGACAGGAGATCATTGTTTTATGTGATATCAGAGGGACTGCTCTGGAGTGAAGGCTTCACCTAGAAGTTCAGGGCTATAAGAATCCCAAAAGCTGGATAAAAGCAGTCCAAAACGCAAACTCCCTGGAAGAAGTTTTAAGGCAACAGAAGTCCTTTCCCTACTAAAACAAATCACAAACCCCCTTGTTCCAAACAGAAAATTAGCCTCTCTGAACTTCATCTCTTGCACAGTTCCTATATATGAACTCACCACTTCATTCACACTGTGCCTGAAGAAAGCATGAAGAACAGTATCAGGTTCTAGATGTACTCAGTACATAACATAACATAAAATAGCACATGGCTATGATAAACCAATGCTGAGTCAGCAAAATAGTTAAACATGTGCACAGATGCTTCTCTGAACAGAAGACGATCAATCACTCACTTTGCTGTAGCGTCAGATCAAGCTCAAGGGGGTTGTCAGACACTTCTAGGTTTCATCAAGAGTAGAATTATTGTTTAAATTGTTTCCTCTCTGACAGTTTCCTTCCCATTTGTTTTGCTGCAACTCATCTTTTTCAAGCCATCAGTCCCTCCACATTTAACAGCAAGAGACAAAGGCAATAAAAAAGATGAAGGAAAGCCTTTGCAAACAGCTTTTCATTATTTAAGAAAACACAATAATACTAAAAAAAACCTGAAACATCAGTGAAAATTTCAGCCAAAAAGGCAGGAGCAGCACCACCAAAATGTGTAGAAGCTAAGGCATCCTCCTGTCAGTTGTAATTTCTTGTACCAAAAAAAGGATCAAGGTAAATTGGGTTTTTTAAATAACCCTCAAAAAAAAAAAATAAATCCCAAAACCTTAGAGCTTTCAGATTCACTAGGAGTCACTCCTTTACAACTTTTACATGATTCCTGTATTTTACAAGGTAATCTACAGCACAGGTTTAGCACAGCACAAGTCATTATTTTTGCTCTTTAAGCCTACACAGGAACACCACACCAGAATGCATATAGAACACTTCATGTTCTTTGATTTTTCTTATTTTTTTAAGCTGACTAGATGTCCCCTAAATGCAACAGCACATTCTGTTTCTTTCTTCTCCCTAAAAACTATTTGGCATTGTGCAAAAAATCAGACTGAAAAAGAAATTATTTGGTTTAACAAAGTATTTGAGAAATAGGACTGTGTTCTCCACTAGTTTAGTGCAGTGAACAGCATGTCAAAGTGTCTTTTCTAACAGTAGATTTTAAGGCTATGGCTAAAAAAGACTAAGATTAACCTCTGAAGAAAGACTAGAAGTGTTACAGCTAAAGGGGAAATGAGAAAGGTTATGTTGTAGGATATATTAAGCAACAAATGGCTAAGCAAAGGCCAACCTGTGTTTTCTGTTGGGATCTTCCCAGAATACAGGAGTAAAAGACAAAAAGCCCTAAGGACTGAGAAAGCATTTTCAAACCAGTTAACTGGCACAACAAATGCTGTTGAACATCTGCTTGGAGGCAGAGGCATAAAGTGTTAGTGGGTTCTGTTCATAATACTTCAGGTAAGATTAGCTGATATTTGGCTAATGTTACCACAACTCCCTGAGTTGCAGCCGGGTGGGGAGCAGTATCTTCTCCCAAGTAACAAGTGACAGGACAAGAGGAAACAGACTCAAACTGCAGCAGAGGTGGTTTAGGCTGGGTATCAGAAGAAATTTCCTCACTGAAAGAGTTCTCAAACATGACGACGCTCCCCAGACATAAGGCAAACACCTCCCTGGAGCTGTTTAAGAGATGCATAGATGTGGTGCTAAGGGGTAGAGTTCAGCACCAGGCTTGGCAGAGCTGGACTCAATGATGTTAATGGTCTTTTCCAGCCAAAACAACTACCTGGTACCCTAGACAGCCATGTCTGCTATACATGGCATTACGTTTGTGATAATATAAAAGAGGACCGATGGAAACGGTGCAGTGATACATCCAAATCCCATGTCCAAATGGGTCAAAGAACGTCAAAGACATAAAAACAGATAAAAACTTCAGGTGCAAACAGAAATACAGATGTTCACCAGATGATGAGCAAATTAAATCAAGTCTTACACTGTATTCCATACAACAACAAAAAAAAAGAGAAAGAAAGCTACTATCCTACTCTGAAATTGCTAGGCAAATTCCAAGTACACTAGAGACTAACACCCATTTCCAAGTGTGAAGTGAGATTTGTGCAAGTTGCAATAGAATTTACACAGCAAAAAAGGGACTCAAAAATTTAGGTTAAAATAAAAGCAAATTGATTTGAAACCTAGTTGGAAAAAGCAAAAGGAGTGGCCAAGTACAACAAACAAGAGAAGTGTGTCCTTGTGCACTGACAGCCAGAGCTCCAGGGGCATTTGGATGCTATCAGTTAACACAACCCTGCAAAAAGCAGCAAGATCTGAATTCCTCCACCCACTGTATATGTAACATTACAGAAACAGGCAAACTCCAGGGAATTTTTCTGCACAGCTTCAGCCCACACTTTCAAGGTTGTTGGGCATCATAATTGTAACTAAAAGAAAACAGCTCCTGGGCTGCATGTCGCTGAATATCAAACTGCAAAGGAACCTAGAAAAACTCTTTAGTGTCTTTTCAGGGAAAAAAAGAAGTAGCAATGTTTACTTAAGGCAACGTTTCCTCTGAGGTTAAGCCGCAGGATATATCTTGTTCTTTCTTATGAAATATTTTGAAAATAACATTTACCATCAAGTCTCAAAGAGAGGAGAAATCTCTAAGGACAGTAGAGCAGACTACTTTCTATAAAGTCTAGTCTTACTGAACACTTCCATAGCTGAGGCAGAACAGCAAGCAGGAAGAGACTGTGCGCATCAAAGTCAGAAAATTGGTACAAATAAACTCCAAAATAAAACAGAAGGACCCAACATCAAAGGGAAAACCTAGAAGAGTTTTTAAATTATTTAGAATACCATAGAGCAAAGTAAACAAAATTAAGATAGCATGATGGTACATTAAGAAGAAAAGTACAGTTGCAGCAGTCACTTTTAAACCTACCTGGTGAGGGGTCCCAACTAACAATTCCCTCTTTGCTCATGCAGTACAAGAAGCACACCATAAGAAAACCAGGAACTACCCAACTGATAAATTAGCAAACCAATGATGGCTTTGAAATGATCAGGAATTATGGGAAAGAAGATACCAGTAAAGACTGATGCAAAAATAAATAAAAACAATCCATGTATTTAACATTTCATCATAAAGGTGAAAAGCATTACCAGTCTAGCAAAAAGTAATAGGAGGGTTTAGGTAAAAGAAGGTAGACAGAAGAACAAGGATAGCTGAATTTTACAGACAACCCAAATCTGGCCATGAAGAATAGACTGCCTTTCTACACCAAAACCAGTGTAAGAATTGCACCTGTGTTGGTAGAGAAGCAAATGGGAGAGCTAACAGACATGCTCTATTACCAACTCATGGTTTTACAAAGATGTCTAGCACTGAATCTGAAGCATTATATGTTGCAGGTTTTGGGCATCTCTTATTTATTAGACTCTCTATGAATGATTTTGTTCTTACATGACATTTTCATTTTACTTTCCCAGTAAGCCTATGATTCTATGATTCTATGATTAAGCCATATATACAAAAGCGAGATCATCTAAGAGGGTATCTATTGTGTCCAAAAGACCTAGGAAGTATGAGATATGTATTAACATATACAGGAACTTATCTCTTCCTCCTGTCCCCCTCCCCTCCTTACAGCAGAAGAGTTTTACTTGCGTAGCACAGAGTATTACTCCTGTGGGAGGAAACGAAAGACTGACCCACATAAAACATTAATCCAAAATATACAATTAGAGGAAAGCAATACAAACCTCGAGTACCCTTCAACATTCCTCAGATTTTAATCAATGAGAGCGTCTTTGAATGTAAAGCAGCTTCTGCCTCGCTCAAACTCTTCAGGAGTTTTTGAAACTTCAGCCATTGAAAGTATCTCGCGCTTCCACATAAGCATTTGCACTTCTGTGTCTAGCTGCAAGTTTTGTTTGGGGTTGGGGTTTTTTTGAGGCTATATATTTACATCTACCACCAAGCTTCTCAGCTGTCACCAATCTGCTGGCTATTTTGTTCATCTAACACTGTAAAATCAGAACTGTCACATTTTTGCTGCTGAACACACATGGATCAAGTACTAGAGAGTCTTCAAACTGCCTCAAAGAGAAAGCAAGCAGGTGCTCTGTTTCTACTGCTTGAACATTTGGCGAACAACTCAATTTGAGATGGAGACTTCTCAGCTGACAGAGCACAGAGCAATGAGTCAACTACAGATACCTATTAACAAAAGGAAGCCAACAAAGCAATACAAAATAAAACAAAACCCCACAGAACCACATAAGCAAAACTTTTTAAAACTAAATATTGACCAATAACTGTTACCTACTTGAGCTGGCAGGGGTTGGAAAAAAATATAAAGAAGGTTAAGCTGCCTTTGAAAAACCACAGCTGAATTTCACCTTCAGCAGGGAGAACAGAGATTATTGTGGCCTTGCTCACAGAATAGCCTGCCATACAGTTAAGCCTGCTCATCTGTATGCCAGTGTGTCCTCTTTGTGGGGCAGACAGCCCAAATCACTTAGTTTCTCCTGGTTTATTTACTTAAGAATATACCTACGATGATGAAGTATGATCCATGCAGAAATAAACTTACCAGGCTATTCAGGTAACAGCACAGGCCTCAGGTTCCCAGTCCCTCATGTGCATTTTAATGCCAAGCTGTGAGAAATTTAATACTTACAAGGAGGCTGCAAACATCTCACTAAGAAGTGACTCAATGCCTCTTACTGGAACAAAAATCTTACCATTTATTCTAGATCAGTATTAATCTTGTCAAGCTGTGAAACTCATCCTCTTCCTGGCTAGAGATATTTCACTGAGGAGCAGGGAGAATTGCCATAGTGATGAAAGTCTATCAGAGAAACATAATCAATCTGGAACTGATGACATAATTCAGAGTGAGACAATGAAGAAAAGGAAGACAGCTGTCTTCTATAGACAAAGGTATATGATTAGTCATAAAAGTACAACAGTGGCTTTAAGTCAATCTTTTTGTTTTGATTATTTTTCACTTAACCTTTCCTAAGGACTGAAGGATTATAAAGAATGGTAACAATGAACTGGAAGCCAGGAACTTTGGTAAGGAAACAACATTTATGGTGAAGCATCTGCCAACTACCTACACATCACTGGACCTCTATTTCTGAAGCACAAGGAATGTACAGAATATGAGAAGAGATGTTCACAATTCTCTCACTAAAGATTCTTCACTGAAGAGCTCACTAGTATTTTTCCAAAGCAATTTATAACAGCAGAAAGGTAAGACAAGACATAACATTTTATACAAGGATTAAGAAGTGAAGTGCAGTTTATGTTATTGGGTAATAAAATTACCAACTGTAGGCTTTAAGAAGCAACTAACTGCACCAAAACATGTCAAATAAAAGATTGCAGTAACTGAAAAAAAGCACGGGAAGTATTTTACTTTCCTAAGTAGTAATAATAATAATATAGTCTATTTAAAAAGAGGAAACATAATCAATTACACATCTTTACTAGAAATTCTTAAGCACATGAACACATGAACCTTCACAGAGTAGGTTTGTAAAGCACAGATGAGAAAACAGTGCTGGTGTAGTCCTATCCACCAAATCATCACCTCCACAGAGCAGCGGGAAGCAGAAACTCTGGCTCAAACCCTACAGTGAACAGAATGAACCAGCAGTAGGACACCAGTTCTTCATACGGTCTCCTTGGACTTGCAAAGGTGTGTAGGAAACAGAGGGGACTTTCTGGATAGCTACTGTACCAAAGGAACTGAAGAAATCCTCCAAGACTCCCAGTTACTTCCAGCTCTGCAGGTTGAGAGCATAAGGATGAGAATTTGAAGTAGTTGCTGCAAAATACTGTTTTCTACACATTTTCATAGAAGCAGATTAGAAGGCCCACATAAATTAAGAGAAACGTACCATTTGCAGTCCTCTGGCAAGAGGCAAAATTTCTTGTGCCCAATACAAAATATTAAGCCTTTCTGTCTCCTGAAACAGGAGCTGTAGACACCTGCCAACTGCTTCATGTCACTATCTTCAACTGCTACAGAAATCGAAACTAAAAAATATGGAGCCACATACAAAAATTACAACTCTAATCATTCCTCCAGCCTCATTTGGTTAGGTAGAATGCTGAAGAAGAAATTCTCCTGCACTATTAACTACACTGTTCAAACCTGAAAATTTGTTAATGCCTACTGTTTTCCTATAGAATTTTCCAACTTGCTTACCACAGGAAACTAAAAAACCACATATCCTTCAAGCAATTAAGCACACTCTCTGAATCCAGAAATACTTGATGAAAACAAATACCCAGGCAGGCCACTCAAGCAAAACAAAGACGTTCTAGTACACATATGCCGTGTCCAATTCACAAACCAGCGTGCATCTTTCTTTGATTGCTATGGGGCAAACATTCCCAAACCCACAGTGCCATGGGGTAACCTCTGTAAATGGCAAACTAACACCAAATTGGGTTGCATTATGGTTTTGTCTTTAGTCCTAGAAATATGCCAGCAAATTTTACGAAATCTATTTTTAAATGCAGCAAACTTCAGAAAGCTGAAGATAATGTCAGCCTGAACAGCAAAACTCAGCCAAAGAGCTGAAAAAAGACCTAAGAATCTTATTGGGAAGGAGAAAAATTATGTTGTTATTCACGTACTGCTTCTAGTGAAATACCACCACAGGCCAATGTGATCCAAACCACAGCACAATTTGTGTCAAGCAGTAAAACCTCTAAGATCTATATACTAAACAGGAGCAACAATCATAAAGTTTTGGGTTTTTTTCTGTTATTTTGTTCATACATGGAATTTGGGTTTGGGACTGATTCAACTTGACTGTAGATCCAACTAAGGGAGTCCTTTAGCACAGAAACATGGTGTAAAAAAGGGTGTAAATTGTGATACCCAGCTTTCTTCCTAAAAGGCAACAAAAAACATGAGAACATGATTTCCTTGCCCATCTACTACAAAGAAACTAGAGTATTTTGTTGGAAAAAAGGCACAACTGAGCTTAGAAGTCTCATACTTGACTCTTGTCCAGAAACACAAGTCAAAATGAACTATTAAGCAGTAGTCTAAATGTTTGAAGATTTTTCAGATGGGGACATTTTCCAACCTTAAATGGTAAAAACAGTTAAGTCCTATCCCAATAAAAAAGCCCAGGAAAAATAATCTTCTACAAATAAGATGAAGTTCCAACAGACTCTAAATTGATTTGGAAACGCTCACATTAGAAAAAGCACACGGACAGCAATTAACACAGTGTTGGACAGTATGAAAACAGGTAAGTATTTCTGCACTTAAGTGTACATATGAAGTGCATTGTAAAAACATTAAAATCCACTTGGACTTCCAGGCATACTGAAATATTTTAATGACAAATGGTTCATGATCCTCCTTTCTGCTGTCTACTGCTTTTCTCTTCTGCTAATCCTTACATTCCAGCCTAACAGCAACATACTTTCTACTCCAATCAACCATAGTCTTCAGTGGTATTTCCTAGAAAATTTTTGTGTGTCAGATAAACATGGAAGAATATCCTTCAGGGACTGGTTCATACACCACAGTTGAAATAACACCACAGCAAGAAATTCAGAATGTCCACAGTGAACCAGCACAGAAAATCAGGTAGAAGTACAGACATTTTAGCAAAATTCAACTTTATCAAGCATGTGAGTTAGACTTCATAAGTTTAGGGCTATGTGGATTCAGGAGGATCAGAAAAGTCACACTGCAGTAAAAATAAACTGAAGAATGTCTACACAAGCCACATTACAGTACTGCGCTATCACACGATCACAGACGAAGCGCTTCCTTCGCAAAAGCAACTCATATGTGGAATTTTAAGAGAGTCCTTTTGATAATTTTTTTGGTTAAAAATAATTTGGTGGTACTTGACCAGACAGAAAAAACAGTGGCAGGAAAAACTTTCCATGCAGGTGCCACACCATCTCATTAAGGATAAAAAAAATCCACATTCTTTCAGGACTTGCTGAACTTCTCTTAACAATTAAACACTCCTAAATCAAACTACATATAACAAAGAACTATGTGAATTTGCAGTGCAACTCATTTATCACTGTTCTGTGCTGCCCACATTTTCAGGAATTAGACCTGCAAGTTTCCCCATTTTTACTCATGTTCAAAGAATTTAACATTATTAGACTGTCATAAATGACTTAAGATTTTTGGCAGGCCATCTGCTGTAATAGCTTTGATTTTCCCTTAAGTGCTTATTGTGGATGACTTATTTTAACAAGAATTAACATTACCTTGTGGCTCAGACAAAATCTAAACTCTTAACTCCTTTGAATCACTAACATGCCAAGGGAAGGACAACGTTACACATGTAATGTTTGCTATTGTACATGAAGACACGTGGCATGTTACATATACTGGCCGTTCTTTTGATCTTAACTTGAAATTTAATCCTTCTAAAGCAAAATAAGACCATATCCATATGCTTGATCACTTTGCACCTCTAGTCAGCAGTAAGAACTCTAGAGAAAATTAGAATACTTTGCCAATCACAGTAGAGCTAAAAAACAAGACCACTAACACTTACCATTCCACAAATTCCAACTGTATTTGAAAAGTCATACCAGTCCTGTTCTGCATTCTGAATTTCTGCATTATTCACTAGTTTCAGTGTAAGAATCATCATGAACAGAAGAATGATTGGCTTGTAATGCTTCCTGTGTTGGTTGCACTTTAGATCTACTTTGTTACAACAATAAACAGAAGAATTTTATCAACCTTCCCAAAAGGTATCTCAGCAACTAGAGTTATTTTGGTGGCTCATTAGATATTATTAAAAACAGACTTAATCACTGATATATTAGGACAGCAAAACTAAAAAAAAAAAAAAAGGGCAGGCTACATAGATTGGTTTCTAAAGAATTTTATTGTCATCAGCTTTGCTGTTGCACATTGAGACAGAAAACAAACATTGACATAGAAAGCATATGTCCTATGCTTTCTTGATGCCTCCACTGCCTATGGAAAATACTGCTCTGACACCACAGAATCCTTTTGATATAGGCAAGAGGTGAAGTTTCAGAAATTAATGTGCAAATTACTTTGTCCTCTGTCCTGTCATAGGGACCAACCTCCGTTTACAGTTTTCAAAATACATTTTTCCCACAAAAAATATTTGAAAAGATCCTGCAGTTTTCAACCACTTTACATTGTTTATCATGTGGTACAAATGTCTGCTGTAATTGTCAGCGTTCTGTACTCACTGCCTCAGGTACTCCTCATCATAGGAATAAACAGCCATGTAACTTTGTCCATTTTCAACACACAGAACTTGGGACTTGAGGCACAGTGGAAGGTTTCACTGATAAATAGGAGCATCTCTAAGTTTTTAGAGACATTCGGCATCATGATAGTGAAGTCTGCTGTACTGTTCAGTAACTCTTCAGTATCATCTAGTGACTATACTTTTCTTTTCACCACTTCAGTCAACATTAAAATTACTAAAGAATTTTTAATTCCTAAGTCTGTCAGAAGAGATTTTAGAACACTGCTGCAAGCACCAATTGTTTTCTCATGTACTTTTATGCAGACTAAGAATACAGAATATTGTGCTTACATGACTTTACTCAATTCTTCCATCTAAACACCCAAAAGAATTTCAATACAGAAAAGCCACTGTTCCCCTACTGTTCTTATCCTAGTCACATCATGCCATGTTAAGGACGCTACAACTAAGTAAGGCCCATCAAAACCAACGTGTGAACATGAGCTATGGAAAACAAAGCAGAGGTGATTGGTGGGAACCAGCAATGGCTGCACCAAGGGCAGATCTTGCCTGACAAATTTAGTGGCTTTGTATGATNCCTGGGTAGGCACAATCCCAAGCACAACTCCAGGCTGGGTGGGGAATGGCTGAGAGTAGCCCTTAAGAAAAGGACCTGGGGGTCTGGGGTGAGGAAACATGAGGAAACAACATGAGCCTGCAGTGTGCACATGCAGCTCAGACAGTAACCGAGTCCTAGGCTGCATCAAGAGCAGTGTGGGCAGCAGGGCAAGGGAGGGGATTCTGCCACTTTGCTCTTGTCAGACCCCACCTGGAGTTCTGT
>VWZE01015818.1:19512-29542 GCA_013396675.1 Eubucco bourcierii
CTGGAACAGGTTGCCCAGGGAGGTTGTGGCTGCTCCCTCCCTGGATGTGTTCAAGGCCAGATTGGAGGAGGCCTTGAGTAACCTGTACTAATGGGAGGTGTCCCTGCCTATGGCAGGGGGTTGGAACTAGAGGTCCCTTCCAACCATTCATTCTTTGGCAGGGAAGTGTGTGTATGTGGATAGGTGTGATTGGTTTTTTGGGAGGGAATGCGATTTTTTTTTTTTTTTTTAAAAAGAATTTGGTAGTTGCCAGTTTTAGACACTGGCAGTCTAAAGCTTCCAAATCCGACTACTGACAGGATTACCACACCTGAAAAGCAGAGCAGGAATTTGTTTTTTCTTTTCTTTTCTTTTTTTTTTTTTTTTNTCTGTAGTACATCTGAGTGCTTACACAGTAACAGTAGCTAAACACTCTTGACATCCTCAAATGTCCAGGAGACTGCACTCCTTTTCTCCAGGAGCGTGGATTCAAGCACAGTTACCCATGTATTCATCACCCCCAGGCTGAGTATCCTATCGCTAAGCAGCAGATCCCAGGGATGAGGCGTTTCAACTGAATCAATAGGCAGCCTGCCCTGCAAAGAAGCACATGGAGATGGCTCACCCACATCATGCTGCCTGCTGGTCCGTTAAAAGATTCCAAGATCTTGTGCTAGATTTCATGCTAATGAGTGGGAGTGAATCTGCTTCCCCAAGAATTTCTATGATGATGGCAGTTGAGAGATCACTGGCATGGGCCAAATCAGGGGAGGGAGGCTCGTTTCCACAGTAGCTGACTTCAGCAGTGAAATACTTGTGGTGGTGTCTGAACCACAAAACAATTATTAATTCAGCAAATCTTTCTTTGCAATAGCATTGTGATTGGAGGAATGCTTTCAATGCCTACTGAAGAGAAAAATGAAAAGCACCATCTCAGAGCACCAGACTGAGTTTCAGAAACCACTCATATCTCATTTCCTGCGTGTATTTAAACAAAACAAACAAACAAAAAAAGGTATTTAAGGAGCTGCACAAGCTTACAAAAGATTAAACAAATGCTCCTTTATATAGGATCCAAGAGCAGGGAGGTGCCAAAAAACACCGATACAACCACGGCAGAATTCTTTTACCCAATTCTGTTGTTTGCCAGTTGGAAAGTAGTTAATACAACAGAGATAAAACAAATAGGTAGGTAAATCGAAAGAGAGACTGTACAACAGAGCTCACATTCTTCATGTCTTCCCTGTCCCAGCTACTCCTATATTCCTACTCTAATAAACAAGCAGCCCACCTCAGGAAATAGTATTTTTTTCTTAGTCAAGTCTTGTACAAAGAAAAAAACCACTTTTTAATCTAGCCTTGATGCTAGATTTTTAATCCTGGCTATTTATATGCAGCTCTGCACATTAAGAATGATAGTGTAGTACTGCAGAAACATAGGTACCTAAGACACAGGTTTTAAAATCCAACCACTATAGTTGCTGCTGCAATATGGCAAAAGCTCCAGTTGATCTGGTCCAAGCACAGGAAGAGAACACAACACTGTCCTTCTGCAGAAGTGGGGTTTTACCCATTTTAAAATAAAACAAGTAATGTACCTTACAAAGCCACAGTAGGCCCCAGAGAGCTCAAGTGACAGTGTAGCCCTGCAGACAAACAAGTGAGACTTAAGCCCTTTCTCCTAACGCACAAAAAAAACCAAGCACGAATCAAGAAGTAGATTCCTATTAATCTGTTACATTACGCATACATGTGCTGCAAGTTAGCTCAACTTAACTCAGTGAATCCTCAGACACAGGCTAGTGCTTACTTACCTAAACTGGTTTTAATCAATTTTAAACAAACTGCCACATGTGCCCAGACCTGACTGTAGGTCAGCATTTACTTACTATTGAAAATCCACAAGTAAACAAACAAGAATCTACGAACAAAGCTTGAAGATACTACATAGCTACTATATGGCCATTAAAGAAAAACCTCCTCAGAGACCACAAACAATTAAGACATCTATTTTCATTCAGTTGACTATTTTAACATGGATTTCAAGCTGCTCCACTACTTGAGAAAAGCAGCACATTAACATCTTGCTATTTTCCAGTTCTGTTGGCATTTTTCTGTCTTGGGGGACAGTCTAAGCTCAATTCCAAGCCCTGAACCCAGCATTATTAAAGCTGCTTTATTTTTCATAAATCCATTTCTCTTCATTGTTTCAAGTGCTTCTAATTTCAGAATACGTATTTGTTAATGCAAATGCATCCTACATCACAGTTTTTTCTTACATTTCAGACAATAGTATCGAAAGTACAAACTTCTATTTGTTCGAATGTACTTTGCACTTAAACTACACGTTGCACACTGAATGTGCCAACTCTGAAAAACTCACTGCAGTCTAAACTGCACCCTCTGCTAAAAGAAATCTCATTTATAAAATCTACCAAGACCACAGCAGTACAGAGACCAAGCCTCGGGACAATCCATAACAACTGAAATACCTGGATAAACATCCTGAGAACTTTCTGAAGTGATACTTGCAGCTGCAAATGGAGTGAGGACAAGAAACAATGGACAAATTGAAGCCCAAGAGGTTGAGACTGGATGTAAGAAAACACTTTTTCCCCACGGGAACAGTCCAGCAGTGCCCAGAGAGGCTCTGCAGTCCTTATCTTTGATGGTTTCTTACATTTTGTTTTGAAGACCAGAGCTAAGCTGAACAAAGCCTTAAGTAACCTAGTCAGCCCTCAAACTGACCCTGTTTTGATAACAAGGTTGGACTACAGACCTTCCAAGATCTATTCCAATCTCAATTATCCTGTGAAACCAACACAAAAAGATCTATAGAGCATTTCTTTGATCTCACATCTACACAAGTCTTAGGTGGAAATATTTTCCAACCAATACAATTTCTAAGTTGACAGTGCCCTTACAAAGCTACCTACAAAGCAGGGGATGGACCTCAAAAAAGCCTGAATAGCTTATTAATTTGAATAGACTTCCACAGACTGCTCACTGCAACCTAGGCATGCTGACAGACTGCCAGCTTTGCCCAGGTGCTCAAAACCAAGTACCTGCATGGAAGGGTGAATACTCACTACTCAAGAGAACTGTTTCTCTCCCAGTGAAAACAGTCCTAGAGGTGTATCACAATAGGGCAAGGTAGGGGTTTTGCTTCATTTTTTTCAGTAAGGGAGGAAGAGAACCTTCTCCAGTAGGCACTGGAGGGGAATCATCAAGCGTGCAGCTGTGCTTCAGAGACAGCTCTGAAGGACTGACAGATCTATTCCCTATGCACGTCGGTGCAGTTGGCAGTTCTCCAGACTGTTAAAACAATACCTGAGGTCTAGTTTACAGTCCCAGCTGGGCCAGCTAGCTGGGATTTAAAACACTCATAAATTTGGGTATGAGGGCAGCATGTGTTGTCAAGGGAATCAGGCCACAGCTCCAAAGGACTTCTCTTCCGATGCACCCACAGCACAGCTAGCCAGTAGCTTCCAAGATTTCCCTCCCCAGCCAAGTGCTGCTGCAGCAGTCTGCCTTTCACTGTGACACCAGAGGTTTGCCTCTCACAACTGACAGTAGATCGTAATGTACCAACCTCAGGCCCCCATGTGGGTTTGGGCAGTACAACACACTAAGCTAGGAATTTGGGGTAGATAAACATTTTGTTATTAGTAAGTTTATCTGCTCCAAAAGTGAGGATTTGAGGGTGTGAGGACCAAAACACATTAATAAGAGACAACATGCAGCTTTTAGCTCATCTCTGATAAATTCACTCCCAATAATTTAAATAAATAAATGTTATATTTAAATCAGTGAAAGATGCTCCTTAAAATGAGAAACTTCTCTATTGTCTTGCTATGTATCAATTCTTGAAAACTTAAAACTGCCAATCCAAAATCTTTGAGTTGATTGAGACAAGTTAAAGACAGCGTGAAGCAAGATTTCATTCCCAAGTCTTCATCATATCAAAAAAACCCCAAAGCATGCTTGAAGAAAAATCTCAATTCTGAAAATTCAAAGGAAAATACTTCGTCCAGACACTCCAAGGATGCATAAGGGTTTCTGACACACCATGAGTTAAAAAAAGTAACCAGATATAACTTAAGGGTCTCGGAAAAAAACCCAAACAAACTAACCCCCCAGAAAACATAGCATAGCACCTGTATTTTCATATCTAGACACATTTTACAACATTTAGTAAAAAACAGAACAAAACCATAAGTTAAAATGCTAAAACACTGACTCAAGTATTTAAATGTTGTATTAATATTAATTAAGCTTATATGAAGATTATCTTGTCAATTAGAATATCTTAATGCAGCATATGCTTGTTTTGGTAAAATTGGGACACACAAAAAAACCCAAACCAAAACAAAAACACCCCAAACAAACAAAGAAAACCACAACCTAGGAATAGTTCTCATGTTCTACTTAAAGGTAGTCAGAAAATCATGTTGCCACTGAGACATGGAAATAAACAGTATGGAGACAATGTTCAACAAACTATTAGTCCCAGTAGGCACAGATAATATCCCTACGAAGAGGAGGCGGGGGAAGAAAACAGTAACAGGTCCATGCTTTTTTCTGCATTATGGAAAATAATTATTATTCTGCTGTTAAAGATCTGTTTCTCTGGTATCTTCTATTCTTTTCACTAAAGAACTCGTAGAGAGGAAAACTGTGTAACAGTCAAGCATGTTCAGGACACATAAATCACTGAAATCTGCCCAATAAACAAAGATTACACCATCAGAATCTCTGACCATGGATTTGCAAAGAATAAACTAGCTGCACTTTCCAAGATTCTGCGGTACACTGCTGTGGTGAAGCAGGGAGGTTTTGAGCCCCCAAAACAGTGCAAAGGGACCACATGCATATTTTGTGGTAATAGTGAACTGCCTGCTAGAAAACAAGCTCTGATTTCCTGGAGCTAAACCTTGTCAATTAATTTTTACACATTTACCTTTTTATTTATATATTTACTGCCTGTATTTACTTTCTTCCAATGCACAAAGCTCCTACGAGCAAGAAAAACAGCAAAAGCAGAGTATAAAGCTGTCTATAAAATGGCTTTATATTTAATCCAATGCTTGTTCTTACTCATGATCTGTAATAATTATTGTTAGCAGACACGAGAGACTTTCCAAAGCACATACCACAGGCAGACTTGAAAATTAATTTGAGTATATAGTAAAATTGTTTCTTCATTAAGTGGTAGCATTCCCCAAATATACAGTTCATTATATCATCTGGATCCTTTCATCATTCAAATCCTCCCTTTTCTATTCTTGAAATATCCTTGTAACAGGAAAACATTTTCAAAACATGCTCTGGCATGTTCAAGCCCAAAACTCTCCACTGCAATTCAGCTATTTGCAAATTACACCACTTCTTGCTTCTACCAAACGTACCAGCACGTCCAGCGTAATTTAAAATTTCCACAGTGCTCCTGTTTAGCAGTTACACTGCAACACACAATACTGATGCTCTAAAAATAAACAAATAAAGATATCTCAAACTTCATGACATTCGGTTTATTTTAAGTATGTTCTCCTCAAAATCATCTCTCCCTCAGTCA
This sequence comes from Eubucco bourcierii, assembly GCA_013396675.1. Taxonomy (NCBI): domain Eukaryota; kingdom Metazoa; phylum Chordata; class Aves; order Piciformes; family Ramphastidae; genus Eubucco; species Eubucco bourcierii. The sequence continues at coordinate 25,067 of VWZE01015818.1, forward strand.
ACCATCGGCGGTTCTTACATTGCATAGTAGCTATGACCCCTACATTTGAGGTGGCATGATCAAAGAAGCCCTGGCCAGACTTGGAAAAACATTTCCACTGAGAATGGACATACTGCCTGTCAAAAGGTTATTCCCACTGCGTACAGGGAGCAGCTCATATTACTCCAGTGTTAACATGAAAGTGCAAAATCTAGCCATAGTAATCCACATACATGTTTTTCTTTCCAAATAGGGCATATGGGAGACAGTGACTGGAACAGAACATCCGTATTATCATTTGAAGGGAGGGGATAGATGGGAGGGAGAAAGCTTCCCTAATCAATTCAGCTGTAGGAATCAGTCTCTTTTAAAAAAATACTTTTAAAGTTTTACTTGGTTTGGGGTTTTGTTTGGTTTTTTGGTGGTTTTATTTGGAGTTGGGTTTTTTTTTGGGGGGGGGAGGGGGTTGGGGTAGGTCAGTGTTTGGAGATTTTTGGGCTGTTGGTTTGGTTTGGTTTTGGTTTTTTGTGGATTTGGTGTTTGGTTTTGGTTTTTGTTTTTTTTTTTAATCCTGTCTTTTATCACAGCAATTACTTCAGCTGCTTTCCTCTTCTTTAGTTAAAAATTTATATATGCAAATATACATCTACATGTAGATAATTGCACACATACACACAATCAGACTTTACACTCTGCGGAAGACAAAATAACTTTGGAGGCGTAAATCTTAATGTCAATGACAGGAAGGCTTTGGTGAACCATTACCATAAATCTGACAAACGCTAATTTGATGGGTGGCTGTATCTGTCTGCTGCAAGACCAGTCTAGACAGTCTATTGAGAAATCCTAAAATACAACTGTTTGTTCCCTGTAACACCATCTGGATATGGCAATAAGAGCCGACCCAGTGCCATTCACACATGGATCAAAGCACATGCTAATGCCATCATGAAGTCATACACATAAAAAATTCAATCTGAGAACTCTATGCAATTTTCCTAAGTCCTCAGTGAAGAAACCTCAGACTTAGCACAACTCAAGCTAAGTGCATGAAGAGGGGGAGAGGGTGGAAAAAAAAGAAGAGAATATTTAATGAGCTTGGCCTTCCCGTGGAATGTTAGGCCACCCATTGTATTGGAAAAGGCTCATGTCACACTTCAGTCATGGCACCCATCAGGGTGCCCCTTTACAAAAATTGATCCGGAGGTTTTTGTAATTACCTGTTTCAAACAGAAAGAGCGCCCAGAAATACGAGAAGGTTTTCGAGGTGTAAATCTTGCATTTTCTTATTTAAGACAGAGTTGGCATCATTTGCAATATTGCAGACAATATTGAAAACCCCTCTCATTAAATTGCACCATGGCACTAGATCAAAGCACCAAGGGCCCCCTATTGAACTTCTCTAAATATTACAAACATAAGAGCAAGTCTGGCTATACAGAAACTAAAAGTAAAGCCTTTTTTTTTTTTCCCCTGCCTTCAAAATAACAAAACAAATGGTTTCTCATAATACAAGTTTAAAAGGTACCAAGTACTCTATAGCTATACTGCAAATTTTAAATTAACAACACTTCATCCACTCTAAAATACTTTTTAAAAAATAAAAATCAAGGATTACTGTGGGGTTTTTTTCTGCATAGCTCACTTCCTAGAGTTTCTAGGGTGCATTACAAACTACTGCCTTCAAGAGGTCTAGTAATTTTTATTTAATGCAATGCATTATGTAACAAATTCAACAACCTGTGCAAGACACTTAGCTTTGTAAAAAAATCCCTTGTCCCCCTGCCTCCTGTATCCACTAATACTAAGCTTCCAGTAATTATATTGTCACAGTCTTTTGACCATTGAGATTGTATTTCTCACTTAATTCTGTTTTCACGATGCAGAAGTTTACAACAACCAACATTTAGTCTTTCTGGAAAAACTACAGTATGAAGCCAGGTTGCTGACACAGAAGACGTATCAAGACAGAAAGCAGAGGCAGGTTTTACCAACCATTTCGAGACAAGCTCCATCTTTAGAAACTGACATCTTCTCATTTAAGCATTTTTCCCTTTTGTTTTGGAAGGAAACTAAATGCTTCACGTGGAGGTATGCCATATAGAAGATGTTGGGGCAAGATCACAACCCTAGCTCCTAAAATATTTTTATTTATAAATTGTAATATGGTAAGTGGAAAACTGTCTGTCATCATTAGCAGTTCAATGCAAGTTAATTAACTACTAAAACTGCACTTTAAACTTCTGTAGTCTGATGTTGGCAATTTCTTTATTCCCCAAAAGAGAACTAGTATGCTAACAAGAGCAGCCTGTGCTAAAGTACTGCAAGCTTAATATAATGTTTCATAGAATTACAGCAGAAAAATAAGAAAAATACATGGGGTTCTTTGACAAAACACACGTAAATCTGCAAACACAAAGACACAAAACCACACAAACACAAAAATCACTGGAACTGAACTTCCAAAGACAAATAATTTAATAGCACTCAGTCCAGTCTGAAAACATACAGACTTGGAAGAGCACAGCTATGAAGCTACCACAGCTGTAAGGCGGTGTATCACTGAAATGCAACTGTAAAAAAAGTATACACGATGATTCCTTTTTTTGGTTGATATGGTTTTGCTTTTGATTCGTCTGGGGGGTTTGGGTTGGTTTTTTCTGGTTGGGTTTTGTGTTTTGGTTCTTTTGGGGGGTTTTTGTTTCTTGGTTTTGTTTTTTTTTATATTGTAGCGGTAGTGAAGATATAGATTAAAACATATTTTTTTCTACAAGATAAACATTCAAAACAACACAACAAGAAAAGACAGGGTGGGAGACATGGATAGTCAGAGAGGGCTTCAGACAAAACTTTTCGCAATTAGATGACTATTGAGGACAAAAAAAAAAAAAAAAAAANGTAATACTTAAACAGAAAAAACAACTCCACAAAGGTTTCTGGCACTTAAAAAGCCAGGCAAGATTGGCCATGACTTCAGACTGAAAAGACCGATAAACTATGAGTCATCAAGTTTTCAGACTGTAGAGATCTTTCAGTATAGGGAATTAGAAGACTTACACGAATTAACCGTGCACCATGAACAAACAGTTGTTTGTGTAGAAAGCAAATAATTCCCCTTCAGTAAAAGAAGTTAGCAGAATACGTATTTCAGTGAAACTATTACATTTGTGATGGTACTAAATGGCATCATACTAACTCTGGGCTCCTTCATGTCTGAATTGTACAAAACAGATAACCAAAGGGTCAATGTAACAACTAGCATCTATTTCTAAATAAATACCTATAATCTCCTGTCCCCTCCAAATTCCTACAAGGAGAGCTGCCATCAGAGAACTAACCTAGTTCTACACAGAATAACACTTCACCTAACTATTAATGTTTCAGCAGCACACATGTAGCAAAGGGCAGTTAAGAAGGATTTGAATTTCTGCTAACATCGGTTACATCAGTGCAACAAGTCTGCACTGCCATCTGCTGTTCTGTGCTGCACCAGAACGCTCACACCTTCAAAAAGTCTCCTTGGATTGAAAACCATCTCTCTCCTAAGCGCCAGATAGAGCAGAATCAAAGGCAGAACCTTGAGAAGTCTGTCTGAGGGAAGTCACCCGCATCGGTAAACTCCTAGTCACTCTGTGAAGACACGTAATACGAAAGGCCGCGTTTTGCTCTTTGATTGGGGGTATTTTTATTTCTACTAACGCCTGTATGAAAAGCACAGAATTGCAGCACAGAGCAGAGACCTCTGCAGTTGCTCCCTGGAGTGGGGTCACCAGGCAGCTGTGCAGTGCCCTCTTCTGCCTTCCCACCAATGCAGCCCTACCTGCTGTGAACACAGACAGTCTCTTTTCCACTTTTCAGTCCTTTCAAACTACAAACAAAACTCAAAATAATCTGTTTGTATCCCGAGAAGCTATCCATTTTTGACAGATACACAAAAAACGCCAGGCTACATAGATTATATACTTAGTATTAAAAGCACAACAATCATTATTTTTTCAAATTTTAACATAGCAAACATGTCTAGAAAACGTTACAGACTCAAGTCACAGCTCCATTTAAATTAAAGCTTACAGATAGGCCATGCGCTAATTAACCAAAAAATATTTTGTTCAGCTACTTAAGAGTTGCCAAGAGGTTACTGACATACCTAATTCACCCTGTTTACAATCTTGGTACGACAAAGAACTTCATAAAGTAGCAGCACAAGGATTTAACTGTATCACTGCCTCTGTCAGTGCAAGAAAATAAGTTTGACTGGATGTTAAGAGGAAGTTATTTACAGTGAGGGTGGTGAGGCACGGGAACAGGTTGCCCAGGGAGGTTGTGGCTGCTCCCTCCCTGGAGGTGTTCAAGGCCAGATTGGACGAGGCCTTGAGTGAGCTGTACTAGTGGGAGGTGTCCCTGCCTATGGCAGGGGGTTGGAACTGGATGATCCTTGAGGCCACTTCCAACCTTATCAATCTATCATGGAATGGTAAGGTTGGAAGGGACCTCAAG
>VWZE01015852.1:9997-22547 GCA_013396675.1 Eubucco bourcierii
CCGGTCCCCTGGCGGCGCAGGAGCCAAGCCGGCGGCCTGGCCACCGTGACGAGGGGGTGAAAACAAAGCCATTTAGGCAAAAAGCGAGGGTGGTTAGAGCACAGGCCCTGCCTCAGCGGTTAATAATATCTCGGCGCTGAAAATAAACTGGAAAGGAAGCTCCTTTGTGACAGTAGGCAGGCGGCCAGGCTGCGGCGTGGGTCATTCCAGCGCGCCGAGGATGGCGGTGGGGCTGGCACTCACCCGCGGCCGGGCCTAAGCCTGCACCCGCTGCCCGGCCTGGCGTCCTCCCTACAGCACCCGGAGAAGACCCTATCCACCCCGTTCTTCCCCATGTGCCCTCACACGAGGTGTACCCCCGCTGTAACCCAGCGTCGGGGTTGACGGTCTCGGCCGCCGCGGTGAGGAATTGGCGTCCCCCCCAAGCCGGCGGCGGGGGAAATGCATGTGGTTAATGTTACTGGTTCCTCTAGTGTAAGTGATACCCACTGGCAGACGGCGGGGATGGAAACGATGCAGCCCACATCCCCCCCGCCAGTCCGGGGCTGCTCCTCTACGAGTGTTTTCGTCCCGTCGAGTCTTAAATGTCCCCAGTGATCAAGTTGCCGGCACTCATCGGGACATCTTTTTTGAGCAGAGCACGGTTTGAACTGACACCCGACTTCAAAAATTCACCTTTTTCCTTTCCTCCCTCAAAAATGCCAGGTTCAGAGACAAAACCTGCGTGGGTCCCCCACCATGAAGGGACTTGGTGGGATCTTCTGTCTACTATTACCATCTACTCTTGAGGCACCCTTTGGTTGGGAAAATCCACAGGTACTTGGAAAAATGGATTTCACAGAATCACAGGTTCACTTAGGTTGGAAAAGACCTCTGAGATCATTGAGTATCACTGTTTAGGTTGGGAAAGACCTTTAAGATCATCAAACCCAACCAGTTAAGTTCAGAAAGACTAAAAATGATCAAGCCCAACCACTAATCCAATACTACCCACCATAAAACTAGGTCACTCAGAACCATTTTTAATGGTGGTTTAAGGATTTAACAGAGCTGTGCAGGAGTGGATTGGAACACCCAGAGTTTAACGGGGGAGCACCTCTGCCCTAGGTCTGTTTTGAAAACTCTTCCTAGAAGAGTTTCTAGGAAAGGATCAAAAAGTTCTAGAGGATTTAATTATTATATGAGTCCTATTTGTTGTGAGGGGGATTTTAATTAGCTCAGAACCAGGAGGAGGACGAGGGGCTATCCCAGCCGTGTCCCCAGGCTGGGGGGTCCCTGCAGGGTGAGATCCCCCTTAAAAAAGAATCCAACCCCACGGGGCTGAAGGATATGGAGCGGGTGGCCAAGCCAAGAGTTGCAGGGCTGGTGCCAAGCGCCGGCTCCCTCCTCCCTGCTGCCGGCCACGGTGCTAGGCGAGCCGGGAGGCTCCTAGTCTGGCAGGCAGCCTGCTTTGCTCCAGAGGCTCCAGTGCTGTCATCTTGGCATTAACCCCTGATAACCTTGTCCTTTCCGGGACGGGATGGTGTTTTTTAGGTAAGCCCAGGGGGAGGACTAGTGTCTCCAGCAAGGCTGGGAAGAAAAGGGTAGAATGCTTTTTGATGCTCGATACTAACAGAAAAAATTACAAAGAGGATATATGTGCTTGAAAGTGAACTGAGAATAAGTGACTTTAAAAAACCCAAAAAAAAACCCCCAAAAAAACCAACAAAAAAACCCCCCACAAGCCAAAACAAAACCCCCAAAAACCAAAAAACCACCAAAAAACCCCACCAAAAACCAACACCCCACCACACAACAGAATTCCCAAGCAACTGTTTATCCTTGGGACAAATATACAATCCCAGTTCCACAGGAAGATGTCTCAATTTCAGATTATAATAGGATGCCAATTTGTAAATAAAGGCATTTCACAGGAGGTTATAAACTCTGCACGGTGAAAGGAGGGGGGAATGGGAAAAGACAGGCAGGATTCTACTGGAGAAACCACACAGGATCCTGTTTACACGGCTGTGGAGGATGGGGAGCGATGGGGAGCTGCTCCGAGGGGCAAACAGCTCCGGATTTGGACAAGGTGCGTCCTCCCTGTCGAGTAGATACCAGCGGGGATCAGAGGCATAGTGAAACATTCCCGGCCTGCTCGCAATTTCGGAATGAAATGGCACTCAGCCAAGCAGTTCCTTAAACCAGAGGAGGTCCCACCACCGGGAGAGGCGGGGCTGGGAGCAGTGCTGGTGCTTCTCCAACCTCTGAAGGCTCTTTTTCCATCTTTTTGGTGCAGAGGAGTTGGAAAGCAGACACTGAGCCTGTGCTTGCTCCAGAAGAGCTTTGCAAGCTTCCCAATCTCAAACCTTTCACAGCCTTTGTACAGCACCCACCAAGGACTGCCACTCAACATCCACTGGTTCCAGGAGACCCTGGGACGGCTTCAGAGCCAGAACAACTCAACAGGATTAGAATGAAATCTGGGTAAACTCTTTGGCCCAGTGTTTTATTATTAACCCCTACAAACAAAAAAGCAATGTCCAGGGCAAGGACACAAGGCAGTTCATCTTGCTTTCCCTGTGACAGCCAGGTCTGGCCTTCTTAGAAAGCTTTGTGTTGCCAGCACATCCAGCAGCATTCATCTGCCCTACACTACAGCCACCCTCTCAACCACCACAGACAAAAGCCACCCATGCCATGTCACAAATAGGTCAAGAGGGAGATGTCCAGGGCTGGGTGGAGTGCATTCCATAGAGACCCAGCACCACTATCATCAAGCACCATCAGTTCACTTCTACTTTCAGAGGATAGGTCCTCCATGGGTTGTAAAGGAATTCAGTTCCCACTAATCGGATGCTACTGGACCAGGAGCTGGTCACCCGCAGGCCCTCCAGGCATGGTTTTGCTTGTTTGAAAGAGTCATAACCAAACACATCTGCTGAGAACGACTCAGCTCAAAACACAGGAAAAGCCATCCTCCGTCTCCTATTTACAGAAATTATTTTTATCTCCAATAGGATATTTTTGCTCTTTTCTCTAACCACACTGAGGACAGAAAGGATCTGGACTAGTAATGACCATCTCAGTAAGAGATACCCTGAGCCAGGAGCCATGACTTACTCATGGAGCAGCCACCATCAAAAATAAAAATGTAAGAGGACAAAAGACAAGAATGTGGACATGAGAGTCGGTGCCTTATGGCAAGTGAGGAGTACATCAACCAGCTAATAGGGCGGCTGGGGAACAGACAGGAGAGGTGGGATGAGGAGATTGGCACAGCATAATTCCTGTGCCAGAAGGAGGACAGAAAGTGGAGGGAGGGAAAGCGCATCTCAGATCAGCTATCTCAAGGGAAAACCCACTCCCTGTAAAGATCCCCTGGCCACAATGCTCCCCCCCTACCCCGATGCCTCTGGTATCCATCAATGAAAATGCCTTCAGCCTCCAGAAGACTGCAATCCCAGCAGTGGCCAGCCCCGAGATTCCTCATCATCAAAAACATCCTCAAGGAGAGCTGCAAGGGTGCTCGCTTTGATCCCCTTTTTAACGCTTGTTTTGTCATCATCCTCTCAACCTTGCCACGTGGTTTTACTGCCAAAGCAGCAGTGAACCCCAGTCTGGCCCCATTCCCAAATTCTCAGTGCCTAGGGCAATCTGCCTCACTAAATCACTCCCTCCCAGCTTCCACACATTTAGGGTGGGTGTACTGACTTTGAACATCACTACTTCACCAGTATTCACTGTCCATCACTGATAGCCAAAGCCTACAGTGCTGTAGGAACTATACTAGCATTCATTGCCCATCACTGATAGCCAAAGCCTACAGTGCTGTAGGAACTATACTAGCATTCATTGCCCATCACTGATAGCCAAAGCAGTGCTGTATAGGAACCCACCACCAACCATTCACCCATTCTCCTGCTCCAGCTTCTGTTATCTATAAAAAGGGTTTTTTTCCCACCTTTCTTAGGTTGGCCAGAGAAAACTGTGGATGGCCCCTCCTCCTTTCAAGTATTCAAGACACAGTTGGATGGGACTTTCGAGAGACCTGGTCTGATTGAAACTGTCCTTGCCAATGGCAACAGTTAGACTAGGCGATCTTTGAGTTGCCTTCCACCTCATGATTCTCGAGACCATTCTTTCATCAAGGAACCACGAATCCAGCATGTACAACCGTGGTCTGAACGGGATGATGGATGCTGGATCTCCCACCCAGCATCACCAATCCCCATCTGCCCAAACTCAGATAAGACCAAGCCAAAGCACTCCCCATGTACCCCTGCCAAGAAGTCATTAAAGCCCTCTTCAAACACACTCTTCTGCTAACTAAAATACGCAGGGAGAGTGGGGTAGGAAAAAGAAGGATAAAAGTGAGCTTTGGAGGCTTGCTGCAAAGTGCGTTTATTTTCCTTTCTCGACTGGGTCTCTCCAGTTGGGAATTTTCAACGCTGCACTTCGGCGCGGGGAAGGGAGATGCCAGTAAATCAGAGCAAATTCAAAACAAATGCTCTTTCATGTGGAGGCATTCGGCTTTGTTTCAGGGCTTGGGTAGCTAACCGTATCCCTTCATGAGTCAACTCTCCTATCAGCTCCTCATTAAACTAAATGGCTACAATTACATTTGGGGAGGGTAGGGGAAAAAAAAAAAAAAAAAAAAGAAAAAGAAAAAAAAAGGCGCAGTTAATGATCGTTAAGAGGTTCTGTTTCCAGGCTTCGGCGTGTTGGGGGGGGAAACTTTGATAAGACTACCACTTCCCCCCTACCCTCCCAAAAAAACAAAACAAAACTAGAAAAACCCAACCCAAATTAAATTATATAACTACAATAAAGTAAGTTTTAAAAAAGCATTTTTAGGGGGGAACATGGGTTATTTGGGGGAGGAAGCTCTACTGAAGAGCTGGGGCTCCCCTTCCTGCGGCCCTTCGGGAGGCACCAGGAACGAGCCGTGTTATTTCCTGCAGCCCCAAGTCCCCACTTCCCTGCCTTCCCTNCTCAACTCTCCCCCAAATAAAGAAAAACCCAAAACCCACCCCCCACAAACAAAAAAATTCTCCAATACTAAAAAAAAACCCCACACAACAGCAAACAAAAAAAAACAGCAACAAAAAAACAGCGACAAGTTTCTCTTCCCCTTTGTTTGATTAATTCTCATTAGGGTTTTTGCACAAACAATATTCTCTCCTCTCAAATAACAGACAGGGTATATATTACACCCAAAGAAAAACAAACAAGGCTCATTTAAAGACATCCACACCAAACGCAATTCCTGGAGAGAGGTAGGGGCAGATACGCGTGGGGCCGCTGACACGAACCTAACTTCTGAAATTCCAGTTTCAAGGTGATGAATAAATCATAAATCAAGGAGACGTCCCCAACAAAGGGAAGCACCTTCAAACAGCAGTGAGTACATGCAGGTACATGGTTTCAGACACTTTAATCGCAGTAGAGACANCTTCCCTTCGGGAGCAGAGCAGCCAGACGAGATGTTATCAAGAGGCTGAACCTTACAGAAAGCCCCCTTTTTAAAAGCGAGTACTTCCTCTGCTTATTTCATGTGGTATCCTGTGGAACTGAACTCTCTCCTCCCTGCCACAAACGGGCACGTTTCGGGAGGAAAAAGGCAAGAAAAAAAGACCTAACAACATCCTTATTGTGTTGTTTTGTGTCTTGTCTTTTTATTTTTTTAAATGCCTTCCCCAAAGCTGCAATAGTAAAAAAAAAGACACAGAAACCCCCTAGGGGCAGATACGCGTGGGGCCGCTGACACGAACCTAACTTCTGAAATTCCAGTTTCAAGGTGATGAATAAATCATAAATCAAGGAGACGTCCCCAACAAAGGGAAGCACCTTCAAACAGCAGTGAGTACATGCAGGTACATGGTTTCAGACACTTTAATCGCAGTAGAGACAGAGGCAAGAGATGGAGTTGGCCAGTCTGGGGTGGGAGATGAGGAGCTAGAGATACCACACCGGAGAAAGAGTGGGGAATTGGGCTGGATGACTCTTAACGTTACCTTTGAAGCCAAACTATTCTAATTCTCTATGGAAACTCCAAGAGGGGTGGAGAAATTAACTCTCTGAACCCTCATCCCAGAATGGCACCCATAAGCTGAAGGAGATGGCAGATGGGGAAACAAGGAGAAATAACAGAACATCTCAAGTTGGAAGACATACATAAGAACTTGGAATCATAGAATCCTTTAGGTTGGAAAACATCTAGAAGATCATCAAGCTCAACCATGAACACAGCACTGCCAAGTCCACCACTAGACCATGTCCCTTAGCATGACATCCACACAGCTTTGAAATCACTTAGAAACAGTATGCCTGTTCCAAGGCTTGAGACCCTTTTGAGGAAGAAATTCGTCCTCATACCCAGTCTAAACCTCCACAGACACAACGTGATGATCAAGTCTAACTGCCTCCTGCAATACCTTCTGTAAAAACAGGGTCACTTTTCCTTCCTGGGCACCACAAGCCTCACACAGGATGTCTGGGAAGCTGGTCACCCTACTAGGAGCAAAGCCCAAGCATAGATCTCGTCTCAGAAACAAAAAGTGCCACTGCCACCACCACCAAGTCAAGAAGAGCTTGATGTGGAGTCCTTCCTGCAAGCCACAACAGCACCTGCTCCAATAATCCCTGCGCCCCAGGGGACTAGCGGCCAACACTGCTTAGCCCTCCCCAACATGCCTCTTCCTGTCTCACTCCCAAAAAATTAATGGAGTGGAAGGCTGGAATTCAAAGGAAATACACGCTTTCAGGGATGGAGAACCTCATCTGGGATTTCGGCACATCTTCTGCATGAGAGGTAGGCAGCTGCTACCAAAACGAAAGCCAAGTCCCCCTCCGAGCATGCCCTTCTCAATGATGCCTGTCCCCAGACCTCCCCGGCATCACTTTGCCTTCTAATGGGACCCCTCGGTCAAGATGACCCATGGCCAAAATCTAGGACAACAAGAGATGTCTTACCTGAAAGCCCCCCAGGGGCTAGATAATTAGTTCCCCCTGTTTCAGTGGAGGAAGGCACAGAGTCTGGACAATCTGCGGGAGCAGAGGGGAAAAAAAAAAAAAAAAAAAAAAAAAAAAAAAAAATGAGTATACAAGCAGTTCTCTGGAGGTTCCCAGCATGGCCATGGGCAGAACAAGCATTCCAAAGGGTTTAGCAGGAAGCGATTACTAATTGTCCACGTGAAGACGGGTAGTTCATCAAGAGGCATCCACCCTAACTCGTCGCTTCAATCAAGGCTGCACACTGCGCTTCATCACCAGCCAGCGCTGATTATAGACCAGTGAAAATTACAGCCTGCCTGCCACCTTCCTAGCCAAGTCACCAGGTAGTAAGATCAAAGTTGTCATGGTCCTGGTGTCAGCCAGTCCCCAAAAGTGTTCACATGGTGGTTTTATGCACCTGGTTTAGGCAACACCTGCAAGTCACCAAAAAGGGAACCAAAAGGGAAGTGTCCCATTAACAGCCTTTTTGGGGGCAAACAGTCTTTACTTGGGTTGCCCCAGTCAGTTTTTGCCACCTCCAGCTGCTGACAGATTGTACACTCTGCTGTCACCCACCTCACTAGATATGTTCCCCCAGGTACCAGGAAAAGTGAAAGAGCAGGGTAAAAAGTCACCTGCCCCATTAGAGGGTTCTCCTGGCGCACGGAGGTGCTCAAGCACAAGGTTTGGACCTTCACATTCCAAACCTGCTTCTCCAGATGAGAACACCAGAAGCCAACCCCAGTTGGCTGATTCTACAGGTAAAACTCCAGCTTTTCAGTCATTACCATGGTGCAGACAAGTCCAAGGACAAGCCTGAGAAGACCCAAGAAGTTCACACAACCTTCTGGTCTTTGGCAAGTTCTCAGGGACTTTGGGTTTCACCACTTTTGGGTTCCCTAATGACATCAGTGTGCTCGTGGCTGCATCTCAAAGCAAGGGCCATCACTGGCAGAGCTGAGATAATTTTCTCCCTAGCGAGGAAAGTAATTTTCCCAGATTTCATCCCTGAAATTCCAGTGAAAAAGAAATTCCTGTCTGCACAACCTCATTTTATCAGAGCTAAGTAGAAGTCCTAACAGGAATATACAGTTTAACAGGATATACTTAATCAAACTGAAAACAATAGAGGAGACAGGAAATGGACCTACTTGTGAAATACTGTATACGATACACTCTCTAAATGCCTGGTCCTGCTTTCTATGCTTTAAAAGAAATATCTTTTTTTCACTTTTTGTAACTCTTCCTAATCCAGACAGAAGATTCCCCCTGCCCTTCTGCCCCCAAGATGGCTTCAACTATGTGGGCTTAGAAACCTTCTAAACTCAGGCTGGGCCACTCTGCCTTTCACTGGGCCCCATCCGTCCTTGGTTACAGTTCCCCAGCGTGTCCCTGTGGAGTAAAGGGCACAATTTCCCTTTCCATTTTGTCTTGCCCTAGGAGGTGATGACCACCTAGGAGGTGATGACCACATGACCAGGAGGTGATCTGTTAGAGTATCAGACAGAATGGCATGAGAGAATCCTATCCCAATTTAAAATGCCTAACCCTAGCAATGGGTCCAAGGTCAGGTTGGATGAGGGGGGTGGGCAAGGTGACCTTCAAAGGTACTCTTCCAACCCAAAATTTCCGTAACTCAATGAATGATGTGATGAGCTTTTACGACTTTTTTCCGTTGTGAGCTTTCTTCCCATGCTGTATCATCCAACAGCCAGGTCCATCAAAGCATTACTGTTCTCCAGAGGACACAGAGCTGAGGCACCTTGGCACTAAACCAAGTATGATAGTCAGATGTGGGATAAGACCAAAGGTGGGACCCTTCTGGGCTTTCTGCCCCACACATGGCTGATTTCAATCCTTGCACTCTTCCCAGCAGTCACAGATTTACCACGGGCTCTTGCTAGTACAAGGTAACAGCACCAGACAGGTCATAGGATCAGTGGTTTATTCCAGCTTTCTGCATTTCCTCCAAACACTGCCTTCCCACAATACAGAGCCATCACAGAGACACACTAGCTGTGGCCACTAGCACATCCTTGCAAGGTGCTCCTGAAAGACACCAAATCTGCAGCCGTAAGTCAATGTCACAAGGCGGCATTTGGCTCTGCGGCAACATCTCAGTGACCCTGCTACTCTATCACACTCCACTGTTACCTGGACCAGGGACTCAGGAGCATGATTAACACAGCCACTTACTGTCCCTTGTCCCACATAATGACAGGTCAAAATATCTACTTGAATTGAAGGTACTGCAATCCATCTTGCTTCCAACACAGGGACACTGAGGATATGCTGAGCATCCCACATGCCTCCAAGACTGCATGGTGAGTCCATGACCACCATTGCCTATTCCTCCAAAATGGTCCAAGTGTAAGGAAAAGGCAAAGTCCTCTCCTCAACAAACTAGCAAGTCACTCTGGACCAACAGCCTTCCTGCAGGTAACCTGGCTGTCAGGGCAGACCTTTCCACTCTACCGCAAAGTATACGAACACCAGATCTACCTTATCAACACACAAACTGATAGGACATTTCACTGTCTTTATTCAGATGTCTACCCACCTGTCCATCCCTGCTTTCCTTCAGCTAGTGACAAAGCCCAACATGAACCTTCCATCACCTCCCAAAAAACCCTAAATGTAATCCTCTTCATAATAGTTTTAAACCAGAAGAGGGGAGATTCAGCTTAGAGAGATGAGATTGTTTAGAAGTGTGGTGAAGCACTGGAGCAGGTTGCCCAGAGAGGTGCTAGATGCCCCTTCCAGAGAAAAATTACAAGTCAGGTTGGAGTGGGCTCTAAACAATCTGCTCTAGTTGAAGACAACCCTGCTGCGTGCAGGGGGTTAGGATTAGATGACTTCCAACAGTCTTCCAACCCATATCATTCAACTATCTTGGGACACTTGTGATCACTGCCATAGCCCGTGGTGGGCCAGGTGTTTCCATTTCTCTCCCTGTAGATGTAGCACTAAATGCTTAATTTTCTTTTATGGCCACTGCTATGCTTGATGAAAAAGCAGAAGCTTCCTTCTGAATGCACATTCCAGGCTCCACTGGTAGATGCAGTTCCTCAAGTCTAAATAAATCAAGTTCGCACCCAAGTTCCCACGGTAGAACATGGTTCGTGTGCCCCAGCTAGGTAAAAGACTTCACACCTTCCCATTATCACCTCTGTGAAGGTTTGGGAGTTACCCCCTTCCCCCCCACACTTGTAAAATGACCCAGACTAGCACTCAGTCGGCTGGAAGTTAAATGATGAAGCTATATTTACAGCTTTGCACAATGTACAGCAGATATTTACACTATATACACAATATTTACAGAAATATACAAGTAAAAGGTAATACAGCAACACAACTCCCCTCCCAGAAATCAAAGACCCCAGGAGGGGCTCCCAACCACCCTTCCACCTTCTCCCCACCCCTGTACCTTACCCCAAGGTTTGCCTTACGTGCAAGGTAAATTAGGAGGATCGGCCAAGGGGGTTAGAAGAAAAGTGGTTAGTGAGGATTAATCAGCAGAGGAGCCAGAGCCCAGAAGCTGCTAGATCCCACCAGCAGCTCCTGCTCCAGCAAGCGACAGAGAGCGACTGACTTATCAATTGTTTTGGTTAGTGTTCCCAAACAATTCTCCAGCAAGCGTATGAGTGAAGTAGACACCATGATGTTTTCCTTTCACAGCCTATAGTGTAAGTTTGTCTATTAAAATATTCCAATTAGCCTCAAACCAGCACAACCTCCTACCCCCTTCCTAAGGGGAGGCGAGTTAATCCTCAACATCAAACTCGGAAACCACCACAGGAGATAGCGATGAAGCTGGGAAGGGAAACCCTTGGTCCCTCTGCAGAGGAAACTCCGAGAAACCCTGAGCTTGCAAAACCCACCTGGAACAACAGACTTCCAGGCTCCACTCGCTCCTGTCACAGCCCCGTTAGTCAAATAGTTCAGCTGCCGAATTGATTTTTCTTTCAAAAATAGGAAAGAAGGAAAAAAACAAAAAGAAAGGAGGGCTTTTTTTTTGGTGAGTAACCCAGTTGTTTCGGCGCTTCCGATGGGCAGCTTTAATCACTTCCTATTGGCCGATAGGAGTAACTTTTCCTTTCGAAATGGCACATTCATGTTCTGCGGCTTCTCTGTTTACACACATTTTGCTACCTTATGTCAACACTTGCTAATGAATAAATATATCACTGGGCTAACTGAAAACGAGGTCCTGGCAAAGGCGCGTTGGATGTTTGAACCCTCTACGAAAAGATGGAGACTGACATCCTTACAGGAATATCAAAGGCAGAGCTTTAACCCCCCCTTGTCCCCTGCACCTCCAAACAAACCCCATAGCAAGTCACCTCGGGAAGATCACTGTAGAGTTAAATAATGGTTGGACTCAATGATCTTGGAGACCTTTTCCAAACAAAACCATTCCATGATCATTGGTAGGATAAAAAGCATTAAAACAGCACAAACAGAAACTTTTAGGCAAGCATTCCCCAGCAGGGACGGCGCATGTAAACTGATGCCACTCTCACCCTCAGTCTCTGATGGTACTACTCTTCGGCAGACCATCACAGGCTCCAGATGCTGAGCCTGCTCCCAATATCCCTCTTTCATTCATAAGCCCTTATCTCGTTTTTCCACAATGAGGCACAATATTGCATGCTTTGCAACCCAACTGTCTGATAAACAGCTTTGCTGATTTCCACAAGGCACAAAAACACTTTCTGAAAGTTTGCAGAGGGCAAAAAACCCCACACCAGTTTCTCGAGGAGGAGTGAGCAGTGGGCAGGATGCAACCCTGCAGCAATGCTCCATGAGTCTGCAGCAAACTTAGCTTTGGGGTTTCTTTTAGTTCTCTGAGAAAACGAAGAGCAGTAATTTTACAGAAATTGCTCTTTTGTCAAAAACAAACAAACAAACAACCAACAAAAAAAACAACTAACAAAACCCAACTAATCAACCAAAACAAAACACCAAAAAAAAAGCCCAAGCTAACACCATAAGGCCTAATATTAGTCTTCAGAAACACATTTATCTTTGTCTCCCTGCACCACCATGCCTTCGTGCTGTGACCGGGTGACAAAACCACGGAGACCACCACAAACCACCATGACAACACAGACCACAGAGACCACCGCACTTCAGCCAACACTCCAGGATGCAACCCCCGACTTTACGATCCTCCCCACCTCTCCTCCTCCTCCTCCCAGCCGAATTTATCTTGCACCCGGTGAGCTTGCTGCCAACTGAGAGTTTATGCAGACAACCGCAGAAGACCTGGTGCCAGCCTCAAATGGGCTTCTCCCCTGGCACCCTGACATTCAATTACAAGCAACAGGCAGGCAGAGCAGCTCTAAAAAAAAACATGAAAGGAATCAAAAAATAACTTTCTAACCCCTTTTCCTCCTTTTTTTTTTTTTTTTTTTTTAACCTTTTTGGCCAACCTGACCAGGCTCTTTTGAAAGCCAGAAAAATTTCTACCTGCTCCATTTTTCAAGGCTCCTCAGGATTTCCCAGCTTATCAGGGTGATGTTACCCTCGAGCTGTGTTGAATCTCAGTTTAAATCCCAAGCGAATTCACCCA
>VWZE01015860.1:0-11189 GCA_013396675.1 Eubucco bourcierii
TAAGCCTCTACCCAGGAAACATATTGGGTTTTGATGTGTTGGCTGGCAAAAGATGGCATCTTCCAAATGGCTCTCTTAGGAGCTTCGGTTCCTACGGGGTGGAGTCAAAGAGAGTGAGAATGGCTCATGTAAACACCCTAAAGATGGCTCCAGCATTAACCCAGGCAGGCACTACTTACGTGCCTTAATACCCCTTACCTGCAGCAACCAGGCAAGGCATCACCTAGGTGACTGCAGACCTGGAGAGGAGACAGATAATCTGTAGGACTCACTCTCCATACAATTCCCCAGTCTGGCCAGTTAAAAACTCGGATGGGTGCTGGAGGCTCACTATAGATTATAGGAGACTAAATGCCAACACTCCTCTGGCAGCTGCAGTACCCAGCCTAACCTCAGTGGTCACAGCCATCCAGGCTGCATCCCACTTGCGGATGGCTACCCTGGACATCGGGGACATGTTTTTCATGATTCCATTGAGGGAGGAGGATAGGCCTCAGTTTGCTTTTACCTGGCAGGGGATTCAGTACACTTTTAATCGTTTACCCCAGGGGTACAAGCACTCCCCTACAATTGCCCGTAATGTACTGGCAGCACTTCTGGACACCATCAAGGTCCCAGAAGGCATAGTCATTTATCAATATATAGATGACATATTAGTGGGTGGGGACAACAAAGACCAGGTGGGCTCAGTAGCAAAAGTCACCTGGGAACTCCTAACCCAGAATGGGTTAGACATCCCCTCTGCCAAGTGCCAAGGTCCAGGACAGGAAATCAAGTTTCTCAGGGCCTGGTGGGTTGCAGGTGCAGTGCCAGTGCCAACTGATACCCTGGAAGAAATCAAAAAGGGCCAAATCCCCGGGAATAAAAAAGAACTGCAAAAATTGCTGGGCACCCTGGGATACTGAAGGAAGCATAATGCCAGGCCATTGTACGATCTACTCAAAAAGCACAAGGCCTGGGACTGGACTGCAAAGCACAGCAAGAGTCTTAGTACCCTTAAGGATGAGTTAAAGACCTACCAGAAATTTGGCCCACTACATCCAAAGGATCCCTTAAGGGCAGAATGGGACTTCTCTGAATATGCTTCTTACTGTGGCATTTACCAGAAGGGACGTAAAGGCCCCAATAGAGCCCTGTTGTTTTCCTCTACAGCATTCAAGGACACTGAAAAGAGGTACTCTGGATGGGAAAAGGGACTCCTTTCCCTTACAAGGGCTGTTAAGAAAGCAGAGAAGCTTCACACCACATAGGACAAATAAGTCCTTGTGGTGCAAGGACCTTTCCTCCTACTGAAGCCAATTCTTAAGGGATCCCCTCCACCAGAGGGGATATCCCAAAAGTCCACCATAAGGAAGTGGTACGCCTACTTAGAGGGATTTGCACAACTCATGCCTCTAAGAGAAGGTTTGGTGAATGTGTCCAAACTCTGGCAACCAGTAAATCCAGATACAACTTTACTGGGACAACCCTACAAGCCATCTCCAATAGAGGTAGCTCCAGAGGTGACCACAGACTCTGACACTGAGGAAGTGTAGTTCACTGATGCCTCTTCCCAGAGAGTGGGATCACGGTGGCACTGCAAAACAACAGCCTTGGAGATCAGCACCAGCAGGACTGTCACTGAAGAGGGTGAAGATAGCGCACAAGTGGGTGAACTGCAGGCCCTCATGTTGGCTGTGGAAAATGGTGCCAAAGGCATCTACACAGACTTATGCGACCTTTAAAGGAGCTAGAGAGTGGATTTGCCCGTGGGAAGCAAACCAAGGGGAAATTTGCACCACTAAAGTTTGGAGAACTGGAGATTGGCAGAAAAAACTGGAGATAAGCCTGTCAAGACTCATCAAAGTGGAATGGGTCAAAGGACACTCGAAGAAAGAAACCCCTGATGCAAAATGGAACCAGCAGGTTGATCACCTAGCATGTATCCATGTTGTGAGCAGTGGGGAGAAAGACTGGGAGAGGTTAACTGAATGGCTACACCTTAAAAGGGACCACTAAGGCAAAGCTGATCTCTACTATGAGTGCAGGTCACGTAGATAACCTGTTTCCCTATCAGCATGCAAGGTTATCACTTCAGCATGTCCACAATGCCAGATGAGGCTGAAGGCCAACCACCCAAACCTTGCACCAACCCAACATATCCGCCAGGACAAAAATCTCTGGAACACCTGGCAAGTGGATTATGTGTGTCCCCTCAAGCCATAGCATGGAAAGAAATATGTACTGGTTGGCGTAGAAGTGGTCTCTGGCTTAACCATGACCACTGCCACCAGTGCTACCTTGGGAGCTCAAACAATTGAGACTCTCAAACACTGACTCAGCATCCTGCCAATGCCTGAGTGCATCCAGAGCAGTAACGGATCACACTGAAACCTCAGTGCAAGACTGGGCACACAGTGAAGGGGTGAAATGGGTGTTCCATACCTCATGTTACCCCCAGGCAAATGGCATTCTTGAGAGGACAAATGGTCTGATCAAAAAAACACGCAAATGTTTCTAAAGGTGGCCAGGACTCACGTTTGGTCCAGGCAGTCTTCATGGTCAGTAATCATTGGGGAAGCTATGGAAACCCCAAGATTAAGGCCTTCTNACCACTGCCACCAGTGCTACCTTGGGAGCTCAAACAATTGAGACTCTCAAACACTGACTCAGCATCCTGCCAATGCCTGAGTGCATCCAGAGCAGTAACGGATCACACTGAAACCTCAGTGCAAGACTGGGCACACAGTGAAGGGGTGAAATGGGTGTTCCATACCTCATGTTACCCCCAGGCAAATGGCATTCTTGAGAGGACAAATGGTCTGATCAAAAAAACACGCAAATGTTTCTAAAGGTGGCCAGGACTCACGTTTGGTCCAGGCAGTCTTCATGTTCAGTAATCATTGGGGAAGCTATGGAAACCCCAAGATTAAGTCCTTCTGCCCAGTTGAGCCAATAGTGGATTCTGACCATGTGTCAAGAGGGACCAATGATAAATCCTTGTCCCAGATTCACGTGGGCCAACCTGTATTGGTCAAACTACCCTCTATTGGGGTTGTGCCCATGACTTTGGTTAAGCCTAGGGGTTCATATGCCTGGGAAACCCTGGATAATAATGGGAAGACTCACCACATCAGTGCACGGTGGATTGTCCCCAACTATTAACCACCAAAATAGAACTCATCATACTCATTGTACTTCGCTGAACTACAAGGAGTTATTGCCCATCACCCTAAAGTCCTAGATAAATCTGTCCATTGCCATTGGGGTGGACTGTGGTAGGGCACATCCAAGTCCCTGCCCCACCAGAGGTTTGAATGGGGCACAAAACTGTTTTCCTCCCCCTAACCTCTGGCTCCAGGGATTTGGAATGTGGAAAGAAGTAGGCACAAAGTTCCTTCCCCCACCCCCATGGGGCTGAATGGGGAAGAGCAAATTGCCCCAGTATATACATATGGCAACTGGACACATAATCTAGTCAGACCTTGAGTCAGACATTGAGGGGGATCTCGAGGAGCATCTGGAAGAACAGTGACACAGTGCACTGTCCCTGCTCTTGGACCGCCGCATCCTGACTTCCTGCTGCAAGGGTCTGCCTTTGCTGTAAACCACTACCATTAGTGGGAACACTGCCAAACAGCCCAGCTTTGCCCTGTACTGCCCCACAATCTTTGCCTGTGTGTCCCAGGTTGGGAACTATAAGGTTAAAAAGAGTCCTCTGGGGACTGGAAGATTGTTATTCAATCCCATAATTCTGCTATCTCTTCATAAGCTCACGGCAAGGCCAGTTCGTTTTCCTTTCCTCCCCTTCCAACCTTGTGTCTGGCNTCCAATTCATTTGAGAGCTTCACTCTGTCGGCTCTTTAAACCCACGACACTGTGGAAGCTGTGTCTGCAGTCATTTTGGACTTTGGCGGGTTTACTCGCATTGGATCCTGTGCCGCATTGATCCACTGCTAGATTACAATTTGCAGTTCCAGACACTGCCACAAAAGACACTGTCACAAAGAAACCAAGAGACCATCTCAAAATTCCTACTCCACCACCATGAGTAGCACAGACATTCCCTAGGGCTCTGGGTTGCCTTTTATTTGTAAATGGAGCAAAGATATTTTGTGGCAAACCTTTTCCAATTTTCTGATTTTCCTGAATTATTAAATTGCCTATAAGGATGCTTGTGAAGATCTTCCCAAATGAATTTGAACCCAAGTCTAACTAATTTGTATATAGTTTGTTGGCAGGGTTGGATGAGGCTTTGACATTCAAAATTAAACACATTACATCAGGGAACAGTTCTGAATTTCAGCAGCTATAACCCATTCTAAGAGTTTAAGTTTTTGTTTTGGAAATGTGATGAACAACTGCATATTGAATGAAATCAAACCCAGGTTGGTATTGTTTAAATAATACACTCTATTTTATTCTGTCTTAAAATAGTTTAACTTTTGCACTACAGACTTGTTTAAGAAACGAGAATGTCTAATCTTGCACCAAATAAATAAATGTATATATATAAAACACTCTGGTTGGGTTTGTTTTAATTTTTGTGTGTCTGTTATTTTTCTTTAAAGACCATTAAATACTAGATGGAAAATGAGTGTCAAGGAGAATCAAAATTTTTAACTCAAGTCGCATATTTTAAAGTTGTCTTCACTACAGAAGATTTCAAGTTCACACTTCAGCAATTCCGGAACTGCTAAACCATGAAGGGCTTGAACCAATGCACACTGAAGTTGATGGAAGGCCCCACATCAGTTCCAATGGGTTCTCGACCAGGCTCCAAAAGCATTGGTTCTTAGCCATACAATGGTTAATATTTCTCTTTCCTGCTGAGATGAGCAAAACCATCCAGACACCTTTTGCTTTCTTAGAAAAAAAAAACTTTAAAAAACCCTCAAACACAATCCCCCCCACTTCCTATCTATCCAGGTATTACATTTTTCAGATCACTATACTTTCAAATTTGTAATGTTTTAAATAAAATAATATCTGCTTCAGACTATAATGTATGAGTTGTTTAAACAAACACAGTGCACAACTAGAGGAAATTTAGTTAGGATGCAGTCATCTTTATATATACATGGAAATGACATCATATGCAAATTGAAAAATTAGTGTTAGCTTGCATTTTTCATGGAAGGACTACAAATGGGTCCCTGCAGTTTTCTTTAAAACTGATCTCTGAAGGACTTTGTGAAACAAGAATAAGCAACCACACTAAATCACTGTTCCAAAGTTGCCTTTACAGCATGTGCACTAGCGCACTAAAATGCTGGTTACGCTGCATGATTAAAATATAAGGAGGATTGAGTCACTACTGAGAGCATCCAAACAGTACTGGGCTTTTCCCTACCGCAATGTGAATGTTTCATTTTGAATAAAATGGAAAATTTTAGTTGCAAAATAGAGATTTAAAATGAATAGCATATTGTTACAGTCTAATCTTTGGGTTTTGCCTTGAGAAAGGTTCAAAATGACAGATGAGGGACAGGAATTTCCATATATATTACAGAAAACACAGTTCGCTAAAGTAAGTAGTGCCACCGATTTTGGTAAATATTCTGTTAGAATATGTTTCCTGGATCATGTCATAAAAACAATTCCAAAACTAGGATAAGAGACATGACCTAAAGATAGGGAAATGGTGCAGGTCTAGTTTAAAAAATAATAATAATTTAAAAAAATAATCACAGTCTTAAGCCCTGATTCTGCAACATCTTTTAGGACAGAGTTAGTATTTGAATGGCCTTACCAGTTTCAGCAAACTGTCTGAGCTGAATGCCAGACAGCTGTTGAAGTGCTTTGGCAGACCGAGGCTTTGCAAGGTTGCTTGGGTTTTTTTTGAGGTGGTCAATGATGCAAATAATCAACAGTAGAAATGGGGAGTATGAACAAATTAATTTGTTTCTCTCTTTCTACTCCAGACAAAATTCAGATATAGGCAAAATGTTCAGTTATATTTTAAAAGGAGAGGGATACTAGGCCTTTTAATTACTTTTCTTTTTCTTATGCTTTTACAAGGCACGTTTGGACATGGCACTTAGTGCCATGGTCTAGTCTTGAGGGCTGTGGTGATGGGTTGGACTTGATGATCTCTGAGGTCTCTTCCAACCCTTGCGATACTGTGATACTGTGATACTGTGATACAATAATCAGCTCCTACCAAGTCCCTACTATTACTATTTTAAACCACAACAAGTTGTGGAAAATGATTAGTGAAAAACAATAGTCAAGTAGACAGAAAACTCAGCACTGACAAGAATGTAAACTATAAATTATATTAAAAATAAAAAAACTTTAATTAAAACCTGTTCAGGGCATATGTTATGGGCCATTTGTATTAAAGACAGTCCCTCCTGCTGTTTTAACAACCAAGTCAGCTTGAGTATAAATACTCTTGGTCCCAATTTTCAGAATAGTTGAATATCCCCAGTTCCACTGAAATCAGTGAGGACAAAGCATTTCTCAAAATTACTGGTGCTCATACAACAAAACAAATGTCTACTAATAAAGTCACTGTACTGATAAATTAAAAATGGTCTGAAGTTGAAGGTGGGATGAGGGGGAGGACATACGTTTGCAGACAGCTACTTCTTCAGATTAACACACACATGATAGTAACTGTAGATATGTTTTAAATTTGGAGCTATTGGCTTTTAATTCTGGGAGAAATCCTCCTTTGAGAAGTCAAAATATAATTGAAATAATATTGAAATCATATTACATTCTTATGGAAATCAAAAACTTAATGAGTTTGAATTTCCTAACACCAAGAACACAGATTTTTGAAGTTGAAGTTTTAACAATGAACTCCTGTGCCATAAAGGGGAAAAATACAGTGTCACTGCATTACAGTAGATACTTGTGTCTGGTATCCTCATCCAATGTGAACTCTACTACTTCTGAGGGTGAAGACCAATTCTGCTGGGGAGTCACAGCTGCCCATGACTCTCTTTGCTGAGTTGTTAATGTACTGTGAGTCTGAGCCATGATTCCATGAAGACACACTCTGAATCACACCTCCCCTGGGACGTACACACCTGTAGCAAGGCAAAAACCACAAAGGATTAAAGCTACTGTTAAATTCAGGCACAATCCCAAGCACAAATACAGGCTGGGTGGTGAATGGCTGGAGAGCAGCCCTGAGGAAAAGGACCTTGGAGTCTGGGTTGATGAAAAGCTCAACATGAGTCTGCAGTGTGCACATGCAGCCCAGACAGCCAACCGAGTCCTAGGCTGCATCAAGAGAAGCGTGGCCAGCAGAGCAAGGGAGGTGATTCTGCCACTTTACTCTGCTCTCGTCAGACCCCACCTGGAGTACTGTGTGCAGTTCTGGAACCCTCAGCACAGGAAGGACATGGAAGTGTTGGAGCGGGTCCAGAGGAGGGCCACAAAGATGATCAGAGGGCTGGAGCAGCTCTCCTATGAGGACAGGCTGAGGGAGTTGGGGCTCTTCAGCCTGGAGAAGAGAAGGCTTCGAGGGGACCTGATAGTAGCCTTCCAGTATCTGAAGGGGGCCTACAGGAAGGCTGGGGAAGGATTATTTACAAGGTCCTGCAATGACAGGACAAGGGGCAATGGGTTTAAGCTGGCAGAGGGGAGATTTAGACTGGATGTTAGGAGGAAGTTCTTTACAGTAAGGGTGGTGAGGCACTGGAACAGGTTGCCCAGGGAGGTTGTGGATGCTCCCTCCCTGGATGTGTTCAAGGCCAGATTGGATGAGGCCTTGAGTAACCTGTACTAGTGGGAGGTGTCCCTGCCTATGGCAGGGGGTTGGAACTAGATGATCCTTGAGGTCCCTTCCAACCTTACCATTCTATGATTCTATGAATTATGAGAATTTGAGAATTTACTGGATCCTTAAAATGTTCATTCTATTTCCAGATTTAAATCTTAAAACAAGTGTTAGTAAAATTTTACGTCTAGTGCTACAAAAATTGTTTTGCTCTTGTAAGCACTAGTGGTGGCTGTAGTTTCTCCTCACTGCATATATAAGTAGGAGATGTTTGGCTTCTGGGGTAACCTTTTTTCATTTCTTTGTGAAGGTACATGTACTGTCTTTCAGGAACTCAGGTTTTCTGCACTAGTCAAATATTCTCGATATTTACACTTTATTTATTTTAATTTAAGGTATTGCAATTTATTTTCTTCAGAACTACTTAGGTTGTGCTTGTCTCTCTTGACTCCGGTTAGTTTCATGAAATAGAATGAAAAAAATCTCATTCTCCAACCTCTAACTTCTCTGGATTTAAATGTCTCATTTCCTTCTCCAATATGCTATTTAATTTTGGATATGATGTTCAGAATGACTTTTTATTACTTCTTCAGTTTTAAAAATGTATACTTAAAGTATGTCTCTACAAAGATTAGTAATAAGAGACTGGAAATCTAACAAATGTAGGGGATTTATTCAATATTTTAAAAAACCTTTCTTTTAAGAAGAAATATTTTTAAGCATAACTGATGATAAAAGCTTGTAGTCAAAGCAAACTAAATACTATGTTTGGTCTTAGGGACTGTGATCCAGCATTCTGATGCTTAGACAAAGCTAATAGTAACTTTTCTCCCTGAAAATGACAAAAAACAAGCTATAAATGATCTTGTAGAAATGATAACTTGCAAAAATAAGTGTTTATCCTCATACAAGTCACACAAGCAGTCAACAGCAAAACATTCAATCAGACATTAGCTTGGGGAACGTGCTTTCCAATCTGTAGATAAGGGAAGATACCAAGCAAAGGCAACCAAAAGGAAAGGAAACGAAAAAGAAATATTTAGGGAAAAAACAGAGGAACACTGTTTTATATACATGTATGATTAAAAAAAAAATTTGCAAAAAATTAAACAAACTGAAAAGCATGACTTGGTGTTCTAAGTAGATATTAAGCAATATCCCAATGATGAGAAACACCACCAATTCACTAGCAGTGTGAAAAACTACAAATGATGGACAAACTCTAGGGTGTCATGATTTACTCCAGTCCAACAATGACATGGGAAATGGAGCACAATAAAAAACAGTATGAGCAAAAAAACCCTGAATCAGAACATAATACTAAGCATGCAAAAATACTGATAAAAAATCTAAACCTTTTCCAAATGACAACCCTGTCAGAATCTCATCAATACTTCATAACTGCAAGTATAGACCTGCAAGAAAAATAAAATTCCAAATGGATTCAAACAACTGAAATGTGCGAGTATTCAACAGAGACAGTAACAAATAGTCTTTGGGAGATGCGAGATGGTTACATGAACAAAGGAAAGCACAGAAGTGTCTTTGCTGAAATAATTCACTCCACACATACACTAAACCTGAATTTAAACAGTAACTCTGCATTTACTTAACATTTCTGTTCTTGAACATGGTAAATATTATCACGGCAAGCAGCACAGAAAGCTTTTGAACATGGGACTTCAAGCAGAAGGGATGTGTTTACATACTGCTAAACAGATTCACACAAACCAGTACTGGAGGACAAGTCCACACTGCTTATCATTAGAACAAAGATCCTTCAAGCCCTGGATCTGGTGGATCAACATCAGAACTACTTCCTAAGGAATTAGTTCCTTCACAAACAGTTATCCATGCAAGAACTTTCACAGAATCACAGAATTGTCAGGGTTGAAAGGGACCTCAAAGATCATCCAGTTCCAACACCCCACCCCCACCCCAATATGGGCAGGGACAACTCACACTAGATCAGGTTTCACTATTAGTAACTTTCACTATTCTGAAAGTGAAGACTAAATATCTCTCCTTCAGCATGTTAAAACTTCCTTTTTTCACATTCCACAGAACTGGATGTGAGTCCTGCACACCTTCCTTCTTCCTTTCCTCAAGAAAGATGTGGTGAAGGCATAGCGAGGGACCGCTTTGTTCCTTTTCCCTCACACTCCCTTTCCATTTCCAAGCATCCATCAGGCAGCAGTCTAGTTTTAGAAAGAGCCTATCTGTATACTTTTTTAACTTACTTTTATTCCAACAAATTAACATGCTATATTCAACATGCTATGTTCAACTGCTTCATAATACCTTAAGCCAAAGACAGATCATAAAGACCAAAAGTAGCATAAAAATTACCTATTGAGAATAACAACTGAAGCACAACTGGACAGCCTTTGATCTGAGCTTGAGAGAAAACTCTGGTGTTCTTATCCTCATTTAATTTGGCGGTTTTGAAATCTTTTGTACCTTGAAATAAGGCCAAGATCCTATTTTTAATCTAAAGGGGCTATCTTATGACATTAGCCATTGATAAAATTATAGTATTTCTACAACTACAGATTATTAGAAGCTGATTAAATGCTTAAAGTAAGTAAATATTTTGAAAGGAAACAACCAACATATATATTTTTGTTTCTGCATTTGCATATTCACACTATGTCCTTAAATCTGAATTTCTGCTTTTCATCAACCCAGACTCCAAGGTCCTTTTCCTCAGGGTTGCTCTCCAGCCATTCGCCACCCAGCCTGGATTTGTGCTTGGGATTGTGCCTACCCAGGTGCAGGACCTTACACTTGGCCTTGTTGAATCTCATGAGATTGGCCTGGGCCCACCTCTCCAGCCTGTCCAGGTCCCTCTGGATGGCATCCCTGCCCTCTAGCAAGTCAGCTGTGCCACACAGCTTGGTGTCATCTGCAAACTTGCTGAGGGTGCACTTGATTCCTCTGCCCATGTCACTGACAAAGATGTTCAACAGCACTGGTCCCAGCACTGAGTATGTGCATACACTTATATACTTTCTAACAGACTATGCAGGTTAGTTCATTGTTAAGGAATTGGTCCAGATCATTAAGGCACAAGTTCTGTGGCATTAAACAATTGGTTAGTCTTATCTGTTCAAGTGCTCTGCATGTGAATCTTAGGTTCTGCTTTAATCATCCTGTTGTTGATCATCTTCTACAGTTTTCTCGGAACTGGTGTCCTTGCCCTTCAGATGAACCTTTATGCAGCCTGTGAAGCTTTTTTGTTCACAACTACCAGTTACAACAATCGTTAACAAAGGTTGGATTGCTCACATGTCCATTTAATGCAAGATATTCCTCCACATTGTATTATTACATTAAACTCTCCTTATCTCAACCCACAGGGCTTTTTGGAACTCAGCCACTGGTTGGATTGAAAACAGGACACCTATGCACAAAGATGTCATAGTGTGTCTAATAACATTTTTCATGTTGTATTGGTTTTAGCTGGTTGGCCTCA